>OX457039.1:59795447-59855447 GCA_949752735.1 Lumbricus terrestris
GCATTACACGTACTACAATGTACAATTGTAGGCAACATATATAAAGTCTATAGGCCTACCTGATCGCTGACTTGCGTAGGATTGAACCTATAATAGTTCGAATGGTTGTTGTAGATGTAAGCGCCAAAGTTGAGACTTCTTTCACCCGAGTCGAAGTACAGCAAGTGTCGCTTGTAGTCGTAGTCCAACGATCCGAAGCTGGCACTCAGACCGATCGCATCGGTGCTTTGAATCGAGAGTCCAAGATCGTTGCTGATGTTGCTGGCCAGCTTAGCCAGGTAGAAGGTCGGATCGCCGAAAATCTTGTGGATCGTCGAAACCTGAGTCGAACTGATCTTCGACGTCCAAACCAAAGCGATTGATTGGTCGACTGTATCAAACACAATGGCAATCTTTATTTTGGTCAACTGTATCAAACACAATGGCAATCTTTATATTGGTCAACTGTATCAAACACAATGGCAATCTTTATATTGGTCAACTGTATCAAACACAATGGCAATCTTTATATTGGTCAACTGTATCAAACACAATGGCAATCTTTATATTGGTCAACTGTATCAAACACAATGGCAATCTTTATTGGTAGGTCTATACTTTATAAATAGGCTATAATTTATGTAAAAATCCAATAATAATCGTAATAATATAATAGAAAATCATGAATAAAAGTTATAAGCAATAATAATGGCCTAATAATTATAGGCCTACTTTATTCAGCATGTTGTCACAGAGCAAACCTGTCAGATAAATTATCAGCTATGTCAAGTGCAAATTTAGGGTTCAAAACACTGTTTAGTATAGGCCTATCTTGCAGAGCAGACGATGGAGTGGCGGCATTTTGTGTTCGAACCTCCTATAGGGGCAGAGAACCTCAGAAGAAGATCCCGTTTTTAAGTAGCGCCTTTCTTCCCATGCATAAGACCTGCCAAATGGCTAACCGTATCAAACGCAATAGTGGATTCTCACCGCACGGCTTGCATTGTCCCAAACGATCACAACAGCATAGGCCTATATAATCGTTTCGTCGCTATCGTCTTAAAACAGCACATTTATAATAATTATAAGCGTGATAAAACATTTATGTAAAGCGTCGGTTTAGACGATTTCGGCAGCTGTGAGTCATTTGCTCAGTTCTGAATAATATTTTCAATAGAATAAAAGGCCCAAAAACTATGCGGGAAATGTCAGTAGCAAACACACCTACACACGCACGCACACGCCCACACGCACGCACACATACACACACACACACACACACACACAAATACGCACAGGCTCACACACAATGGCAGCGCGGATGTGCCCGGCGTGTGATCTTTGCAAGTGCGGCGCTGTCGTATTGCCAAGAGACCACGACGATAACTTTTGTTTTTAAGAACACGCAGGTTTCGTAAAGGCTTCCTTTAATGTAGCTTTCATGACGAGAACAGCTCTTGTATAGGCCTAACACAACTCAACTGACGTTTTGGCGCTTAACCGTTTTTATGAGGTCATTGGTCTATCAGCATGGGACACAATTAGGCCTATCAGGTCTTCATCGCATTACATTACGTGATTCAAATAACAAAGCTCAGCATCATTTAACATAGGCCTACAACCGGTGAATGATATCAGAATAAATAATGGATGTAACTAATTAAAATCTGCCCATGGGCTTATCTAAAAAAAATTATTTAGATTAAGGTAGATATCAAGGAAACCTGGAGCGCATTCGAGTTCGTCGCTGTTGTCGCCACAGTCGTTAGTTTGATCGCATTTCTTCGCAGAGGGCAAACATTTCATGTTGCGACACCGGAAATCCAGCGGAGAACACACTGCAAGGTAAAAAGCAACCGGAAATACAGATCCTATCCTTCACCGGATGAGCAAGAAGAATGTGCTGAATAAAATATGTGATTGACTAGAATGACTCTACTGCAGTTTTGACTCAGCAGCCCTGTTATATTAGCCCTAATAGTACACCGAATTCTACAGCGCTACTCTGAAGATAAGCGCATGGGCACCAGCTTATTCACGAGCGTTGCATCGTATCATCGTACCAGTCCAGAGAGTGGTGAGCGGTGGAGTAGTAATGCACGTGTAGTTGAATAAAAGTAAAATGGGTCTACTAGACCATTGAAGGTGTTACCAGGTCTTATGGCAATTCTTCAGTTCTGGTGACGAATAGTAAAAGGATATAGGCCTAGGTCTAGCTCAGTGGCTTATAATGGCATTGATAACAGAAGGAATAGGCCTAGCAGGAGTGTGGCATAGGCCTTGTAATTTTTACTATTTATTTTGTCTTGTTTCTTCTCCTAAATTACTATGCAAGTTACACATGTCTATTATTTTAAGGCTCTATATATCTTTAATTCAGGGCCGTGTTTAACATAGGTCCATTCGGTGCGGTGCACCGAATGCCTCTGAGGCGAGAGTTTTGTTGCCATTGGCCAATTGTCCTTTGCGAGTCTCACTGTTACCTAAACCTTTTGTAAAATCAGTAAGTGTCAGAAAACATTAATTTAACTAAGCTCACCGACGTTGCGTGCTTGCTTACTGACCCGCCACAGCCGACAAACCACGTATACGTATATACATGTAGGCTAGCCTATTGAACAGCGGATTTTTGTTAATGACTAATCTTGTGAGACTGCCGAACGGCACTTTGCCCCTGCTGTAACACTTTGCACCGACACTCGAAGAACCTTAAACACGGCCCTTACTCTTTATTGCTTAATTTCTTGCTATTTTACGACGTTTTAACCGTCGATATGAAAATTTGAAATGAGACCCAATAGCTTAAAACTCCGAGTGTAGAACGTAACAAACTTACCCTGTCCACACGCTTCTGGAACGAAGACGAGCAGCTGAAAAGCCAGGCTGCTTAGCAAGAAGCAGAGGCGCATTCTACGCATCTTTGTGGTTGAACGACGACGCTGGTAAAGCAAGGCAGCGCTGCTCTGTGTGTTAATCTAGATCAGAGACTGTTCGGATTCCACGTTCCAACCGCAGAGACTAAAAGAGACTGAGCGCCTACAGTCAACAGCGATCCGATTAAAAGCCACGGCTGTCATATGCTATTCAGGACGCCTGGTTTTTACGCTGCTGATACGGTAAATACGCAGCCTGGAGATGAGCACTTGACGCTCCGCAGCTAATTAAGTAATTATCCTGCTTTCCAACTAACTAATTAATATTGCTGCAGGAAACCAGGAAGCGAGCGAGGTAGGCCTAATCCCCCTAATTGCTACGCGGTGTCATATAACGGTTATAACAGTTATCAAACTATAATAATTATAATCGGTGGCTAACGCTGGGTATGTTGTTCGTTCGTTGGTCTATGCGAGCATGTGAGTGCATGAGCGGTGACTTTTCCAGTTATTTCAGCGTTGTTTGATTACGCTTGAACTGGCTCTTATCTAACTCTAAAATCATTTAACCTAGTTGATGGCTAGGCTAAGCTTGTACTAATACTTTAAACCTAAAGGGACGCCAAATAAACG
The DNA here is from genome assembly GCA_949752735.1 of Lumbricus terrestris. NCBI lineage: Eukaryota > Metazoa > Annelida > Clitellata > Crassiclitellata > Lumbricidae > Lumbricus > Lumbricus terrestris. Next base: position 59,798,933 of record OX457039.1, read on the forward strand.
CATGTGGGCTAACATTAAAGTTCCGTAGAGAGCATTACCGACATGGTCAGAAGCACAAACTACAGTCCTATAGGCTATAGTTACATAACTTTTGTTCTGTTTGAAATATTTTGGTAAATTTGACCATTGAACGTAGATATGAATTGCTTTAAACCTGTAAAATTTCATTTGAAAATTCTTACTTCTGGCCAGGATATTGGCAAAACACCTTAGGGGGCACTTTTTGGCCCACCCTGTATAGATTCACTGATCGCTGGTTTTAGATCTATTATTATACTTGGCCACACTTTGCAGAAATAATTATTATAAAGTTTGATAAACACAATGACACACGCAACAAAAGTCTAGGCGATGATTGCTAGGTCTACTTTGGGCTACTTTCTCGTGTGGCCTTTACAGGCAAGCGTTCAGAAAGAAATCTTTAAAAAAAAATCTTCGTAGACTGTGACCCATTATTTTACTGGAGCACTTCCTGTTCGATCATCGTAACTGGTCTGATTCCACTGAAGAGGCTCTTAGAAATGCGCCGTTTGGACATGCCTACAGTTATGCAAACAACTTATTGCAAATAACTTTCGTAATCTCAACAGATAATTATTTCCGACATTTAGTCTTACAGATAAAAATATATGGCCTATATACATTATTGACGGCGATAAAGACATAGTCGTGATCTTCAGAGTCATTTTAGACCACACATGCATAGCTGGATCATTGTGATCATTGTGATCAATGCAACTGACAAATGTTCTACTAGATATCTTTAAAAGATTAATGCTTTCTATATAAAACCATCGTCGCCGCGACTGGCATTATAAACGGTCGGTTATATTCGTGATATAGGCTACCATTAAGTTGCCAATATTTGACAAATTGTAATACAGCCGTCGGTTTAGCTGTCCATTAGCTCTTTGCAGTCTAAAATTATAGGCCTTCAAGATGACGTTTTTTGACGTTTCTTCTGCATTTGATTCTGTGGACCACTCCATCCTCCTGGAACGTCTTTCTACATCCTTTGGGCTGGTTGGACAGCCTCTAGAATGGTTGCGTTCCTTCCTCTCTGACCGCTCAAACTGTGTGGTTGTTGGATCCTCTAGGTCCCCCTGGGTTCCTGCTCCTTTTGGTGTTCCTCAGGGCTCTGTACTTGGCCCCTTATTATACCTTCTCTACACGGCTGATCTTTGTCCTCTACTTGAGTTCCGGGGTCTCCTCCACCAAATCTTTGCTGATGACACTCAAGCCTACATACATTCTAACCCATTGGATTCAGTTAGCACTGTGCGCCTAATGTGTCTGACTGTAGACGTCCTTTCCTCTTGGATGGCGTCAAATCGGCTTCTCCTAAATCCCAGTAAGACTCAATTCATTTGGCTGGGTGGCCGTCGGCAACTTGAGAAGATTGATTTGCCTCTGCTAGCCCAAATCTTTCCTGGCATTAGTTTCTCTTCCACGGTTCGTGACCTGGGTGTTACCCTTGACTGTGAACTCAGTCTCAGCCAGCATGTCAATCTTGTTGCTCGAAGCTGTTACTACCAGCTTCGTCAACTTCGAGTGACTGCACGCTCTCTCTCTCATGATGCGCTGGTAGTTCTTGTTCATGCCTTCGTAACCAGTCGAATCGACCATTGTTGCTCAATCCTTGTTGGCCTTCCCCTTGGGGTTCTGGGTCGGTTAGATCGGGTTCTGCGCTCTGCTGCCCGGCTCATTGGACGAATCCCTAAGTTTTCCTCTGTTTCTACCTACATGCGTGATGTGCTGCATTGGTTGCCAATAGCCCAACGCATCCATTATCGAATTGCTGCCCTGGTCTCACGTTGTATCCTTGGTTGCGCTCCATCCTACCTGCGCATTCTTTGTCGCCCAGTCTCTGACATTGAAGCGCGTCGGGCCCTTCGCTCTGCTGCGAAGGGACAACTGCTTGTTCCACGGGCTCGCTTGGCTACCAGACAGTGTCGAGCCTTCTCAGTTGTGGGGCCGTCAATCTGGAATGACCTACCCCCTAACCTCCATCTCCTCCACCTGACCAGTCAATCCTTATTCCTTAAATCCCTTAAATCTTTTTTGTTTTGCCGTGGCTGGGCTGGGAGCGCCTCTGAGTAGTTTCTTGAAGGGGCGCTATATAAATGCTAATAATGAATGAATGAATGAATGGCTGAGAAGGCTGAGAATAGCTTCTTGTTGGCGGTCAACTGTAGTGGAATTTTCCCTCCTAAGATCAAACATAGGCCTATGCATGCTCTGAGACAGCGTCCACGTGACTTTGATTTGCCAACTAAGGACAACAGAAATTTCATCACAAGGGATGTAAAGCACATGTAGGCCTACTACTATAGTTCTCTCTGCTTTGTAGGGGCATTTGTAACAATGCCAGTCTTGTGGGTTTGCTTTTGTTTTTGATAAACAATCATACTTTTTCGTGTTCTGTACTGCATAACTCTATACTGTTACTGGTTGCGGTGTGTCAACTTGATTAAATAAACGAAATTACTTACTTACTTACAATACTTTTTGTGTGTTTCCATCTCTTTGGCGTAAATTTGTACCGTACGTTCATGTTTACAGCTTATATAAGCACATTACGCAGACTGTTTCTCTATGACGTCACTGTCATTGTAATTCTGTATTATGACGTGAATATTTTATTCTGTTTGGAAAAGTATTTTAAATAGTAGCCTAACTCAATATTAATTTCCAGTAATATTATTTTGTAGATAGAGTTTAGCGACATTTGTGATTTTAAAGATCATTAGTGACGCCGACCTCCTTTAACTTCTAAAAACAGCGATTCTCTGAAGGTCTATGCGAAGGTTCAGATACTTAGTTTGTGTTAAGTTACCACGAGCGTCGATCAACCAGCAAGTGCATGTAAGTTGACCTCCCTTGACTTTTGCGCTATTGACATTTTTTGCGAAAGGCATGGAACATAACGAAAGCTGCTTTGAAATATCCTACTGCCAGACATACATGTATACGTTTCTATCCACATTAAAGCGTTTTGTCAAGTCATAGTTTAACGGTTGTCCAATCAGCAGGTGGAATGTGGCAACTCTTTTCTTCATAAACAGTCCTGCTGAACCTGCAGGCTATCTTTGAAAGCAATTTTGGTTTCAAATCCACAGAAATTCGGCTTCACTCAACCGTGAGCTTCAATACGAAAAACGCATAAAACACACATGTAGGTCACATTCCACAAGTTATCGGGGCATGAAAATCCGACGCAAGATCTATCCTATGTGGTACCATATACTTCTATATGGGACTCATAATGTTCACGATCGTGTTTACAGGGATCGCTTGTAAGAATCTATTCCGCTGGAGCAGTGCGAAATTAAACGTGTGAGTAGCTGTCGTGAGAGGCATGTGATGGGCACGGTGCATAACGGAAGATGTCAATACTCGTGTGATTGATGACGTACAATTTAGTTTAAGTCATGTACCCAACCACTGGCATGTAACACAACTCTTCGTATACATATTATATATACTATGTATATAAATTATGTATATATTATGTATGCATATATGTGTGTATATATGCCCTATTATATTATTCTATTACATAAACTATCACTTTCTTTCACGCCTAAAATCCTGTCTATGTCAGCTGAATTCTTACATTCTACTAAATCTAAATCAATTCAATTTCAAATAAAATAAAATAATTTATTGATCACAGCATTGTCAAACAACGGTAATGAACACAATCGGTTGATTAGAGATGAAAAACAACACATTGAAACAAAAGAATATTACAGATTAAATGGAAACAATAGGTTTCCCATGCAGAAGGGACAGGTATAGGTCTACCGCTAGACAGGTGCCCATTTAGTCTAAGGTGACTGATGAATTATAGCGTGTAGGCCTATACTATAATTATGATTACCATTAAACTTTACAGACTGAACCCTATAGGGCATAGGCTATTTCATGAATGATTTCCGGCTGACGGAACGGTGAATATGGCGTAGGAAGGTGCATCGACATGTAATATAGTTACAGTAGGCGCCTACTTGGTGGGGTGGTCACGCTGCTTGGTGTCAACTCAATACCCACATCCTTAACCCTTTGAACCCGGAGCTCCCGTAACTCTATGGATAACGGGCCGGTTCGGGTTCTAAAGGTTAAGTTAAGCATTCCTAATGAGCATCAATGCCAGTTACGAAGCTAACGTATCCATGCAGTTGTTGAATAGTCAAGACTCTGCGCGGGCTCGCTGCTGTTGAGGGCTAGAAAACCATTCCTCTCAAAATCGAAAACATGCTTTAATTTGGAGCCGCCTATATAGGCTATGATCATGTTCCTGAGATTTAATCAGTTCCCAAAATTAATGTCGAAGCGCTCTTTCGAAAGCATTACCGATTTGTACGGAATCGCAAACTATATAATATTTGTATAAATACCTGTATGAAGTATGAATGCCTGTACAGATGACTACATAGGATAGGCCTACATAGCCTACGTCTATGCCAGAACTGTCTTTTTTAATCACGGAAACAATTGTTACAGACCAAGGTCGTAGCCAGGATTTGATTTGGGTGGGGGGGGGGTGCTTACTAACTTTTTCAGCCAACTTTTCCGGCGACCCCTTTTTTTGTCGTCGTAATTTCTAATGCCATTTTTTAGTCATCACATGCTTTCGTAGGATTTTTCGCCCGAAAACCGTTCACTGCGGCGTAAGACGATCTAATTTCATACTTTTTTCTTCTAAAATCGGGATCTTATGCGGGCTTCGGGTGGCCAATACATTTCGCCCTGTAGTTCTTACATTATGTGCTAGTTAATAAATTATATTATTTTTACATTTTTATTAGGAGGGTGTTCAAACACCCAAAACACACCTTCTCCGCTAGAGCCTTGTTACAGACGTTTATTAGGCCTACTATAAATGTATAGCCGTGCATTGCTGGTGAATTGTAAAAAATTCAACCCGAAACATGCCTGTGATTTGCATTTAGTATAACGCTTAGTTTAGTTTAATTATTATGCAAGGGCGATTAAGCGACGTGTGATAGACCTATTAGATCTAATAATTATAGCAAACGTGATGAAATGTTCACGCGGAAGCAGAGAGTGGGCTCTTGGTAATAAAATTACCCGGCATGTGCGTGGTAGACCGGTTGGTTATCAGAGGGGCATTGGATGGTAATCACAGTACCCGGGACTGCGCATGCGCATTAACCTTAATGAGATCTCCGTGCCCTGGGTCAAGGATCCTTTTGCATTTTCATTTATTTTATTTTTATTTCATTGATGAGTCACCGAATATAAATATATAACTATATCTTTAAATATAAAGCTCAAAGTTTGTCCTTCTGTGTGTGTGGCAATAAATTTTGTCCGGAGGCCTACTCGGAAATTACAGCGATTCGTTCAAAAAAAAAATTCCAATCGATTCTTACCCACATTTGGAGTTAAACGCCACTATTTTCAGCTGTCAATTAATTTTATAGCCCGTGCTGTCAACATTTTAACTTCACACGCGATTCGAAAGCTATGCACGTTGATGGTAACGGCCCGCTATTCCGAGGGTCCACTATTCCGAAGGTCCACTATTCCGAATATCCGCTATATTTTGTTCGTTATCCTTGGTGGTTATGGTTGGGGTGGGTTAGGGTTATGGTTGAGGTAAGGTGGGTTGGGGCTGGGTGGGTTAGGATCAAGTTTAGGGTTATGGTTAGGGTTGGGGAGGGTTAGGATTAAGGCTATGGTTATAGTTGGGATGGGTTAGGGTTAGGTTGAGGGTTATGGTTATGGTTGGGGTGGGTTAGGGTTAGGTTGATGGTTATGGTTAGGATTGGGGTGAGTTAGGGTTAGGGTTATAGTTAGGTTCAGAGCTAGGTTTAGGGTTAGGGTTCGGAATAGTGGACCTTCGGAATAGTGGACCCTCGGAATAGTGGACCCAAACCCACGTTGATCGCCTGTCTTTATTAACACGCCATTTGCTTACACTGAAACCACCGATGATATATTGATGATTCAAACCAATACATTAATGACGTCATGGCCGGGCTTATTCTTATAGAGCATTATGCCGTTAATTAATATTAATCTTAATTAATCTTAACCATGTCGTATGTATCAGTATTTAAGACGCAATAATTTTCGCCGATCGATTTTCAACGAACCAATAGATTCCTAACCTCATTTTTCGCCGAGGTCAGATCTTTTCGCACGCGGTTTCGCACAAATGCGAACGGGTTGTAACTGGGTTGGACTGAAAAACTAAATTTCACGGGCAACGCCGGGCACCCCAGGGTCGGAACGGGTTGGAACCGATGGAAGGCGAAGTGAGAAGGGCGGCGTGGGAGCGGGGTCAGGCGTGGCTGGGAACTAAAAACCGAAATTTCCCGGGCAACGCCGGGTGATTCAGCTAGTATATTATATTTATATATACTTATATATATGCAGGCCCTGCAGGGTGGTCCAGCATAAATGTCCCAACTTTGGATGTATATAACTTCGCCAATTATTGGAATTTGTTTATACTTTATGCGTCAAATAAAAAGTATTTCACTCTAGTATTTTCAGTGAAAAAATGGAACTGGTACAAGTTTAAGTTTTAATTATATGCCAGGAACAGCGCTAGCTACCATATTTTGTTTTGGAGATGAGCGCCTCCCTATGTTCCTCATGGAACCTACAAAGTGTCAGTAGCAGTGCCAGTGGCGTAGCCAGGAATTTATTATGGGTTTTGGGTTATTTGCCTGGCCGGATGCCCTTTCTGACACCAACCCGACAGTATTACAGTAAATAAAAAGAGAATAAAGTAACAAATGGAATAAATAGAGATCCTCGGTGGCCGAGTGGGTTGGTAGCCCGCTCGCGGCGCCGGCGGCCTGGGTTCGATTCCCGGTCGGTCAGAGATTAATTTCTCGGATCTTTACTGCGGGTGGCTCGGTCGCAATATAAACGTGGAGTAGCGGTGGTGAAGGATATCACCCTCAGGGTCGAAGCCATAACACAGCCGCTATATAAATTTGCGATTACATTTACATTTTAAAGTACGAAAAACAATTGTTAGTACAAGCAATTGTGTTGTTTTTCTTTATTTAAGTGGATAAATAACATTTTAAAACCTTTTTCTAGGTCAATGGGGGGGATTTAACCCCCGAAACCCACTTGTCTACGCCACTGGTCAGTATATTGTCCAAAGGTTTGAAGACTTCAAGTGACCCAGCGCTATCCAACAATCGATTTTCCGCCAACATTTACGTTAGGCCCAATAGAGCGCAGAATGCACAGTAATTCATCGTACAACTTTAGTATGCAAATCAAGAACAACATTTCGTGAAGTGGATCTCTACAGCAAATTCCGGGACAATTTGAGATCAATCTGGGACACCGGACGGACAGGGCCGATTGCGGGACTGTCCCGGCGAATCCGGAACGGTTGGCAGTCCTAGCAGGAAGTGAGCGAAGTAATGCCCCAGATTGCTAAGCGGTGTCACATAACCGACAGTCATCAAACTATAATAATTATAATCGGTGGCTAACAATAATTATGATGTTCGTTCGTTGGTCTATTATACGAGCATGTGAGTGAGATGCCCGCCAGCGGTGACTTTTCCAATTATTTCAGCATGGTTTGATTACGTTTGAGCTAGGTTTTTTTCTAACTCTAAGATCATTTACTGAATTGTAAGGCGTACTTGAAGGGACGACAAACAAACGCATGTACAATGTAGGCCCTGAGCTAACATAGAGTTACATAGAAAGCATTACTGACATGGTCGGAAGCATATACAACAGTCGTATAGGCTACTTATGTGGCTTGGCTTTTGGCTTGGTAGCCTACTTGATCTTGTACCATAACTTGTATTCTATCCCACGCACCAATGGCATGCACTGATAGATTTTGCTAGCTTCAGGTATTTAATAAATTCAGTGGAATAGATTTCGATAATTGTTTAATGAAAAGACCAGTAGTTATAGTTAGTCATACGTAGATCCTCGTAGGTGTAAGCTTATGCCCATACTTTAAAATGATTTCAGAATTTGACCTTGGGCCCTTGGCCTATACCATCTTTAGACTATTAAACTGGTCCTTATTCTTCCAGCTCCCAGCTAAAGTAGTATGCCAATCCGTCTCGTTTTGTCACTGCGCCAGATGTCACTTCTTTTGCAGCATATCAAATTGCCTCGCCATCGACATAAATTTCGGCATACCCAGAAGCTGAACACGCTGCTAAAATTTGCCCTGATCCCCTGATGATCTTGACTTCCGTGGTAGGTCATTCGCATATGGATTCATAGCTTTTCGTTTTCATATAGCACACTGCCTGCATTGCTTATTTCGCTGTCTTCTCGACCTGTCTGTCGGTCGCTCCTCAGTCCATCCACTCAAACTGAAGAGTCGCTTCAAGAATAATACGTACCATGATTCATCTGATTCTCCACCTTTCAATTTTCCACTTAAACAAACGACACCGTCTTAGCAGTTACTCGTGCCATCTCTCAGACCTACTGGAACCACGGGCTTCTGTGTACAGGGCAGATTGAGCCCGGTTGTTTAGGGGGGAATAAAGGCTCCTGCTTGGCAACCGAACCCGGATCTTCTTTTGACCACCTATGTTTGTTTGCCTAATGATAAGCCACCTGGGCATCAATCTTAACGTTCGATATCTGAGTAGGACACAGACCTAGGTATAGCTGCACTGATCACTGTTTAGATGTATACTTGGTCACACTTTGCATACATAATAAGGTCAATAAGCACAAGGACACAGGCAACAACATTCAAATCAATGATGACTTCTTTTGGCTTCTTTCTTGTGTAGCCTTTGCATCTTTCGGACGGAAATACTTAAAATTCTGTTAGACTGTGGTCAATTTACTTAAGCACTTCCTGTTCGAGCATCGGAAATTGCCTGGATCTCCTGAAGATGCTCTTAGAAACACGCCTTACATTTATTCAAACAGCTTATTGCAAATAACCATCGTAATCTCATCAGATAATTATTTCGAAATTTTGTCCTACAGATAATGGTAAGAGATATACATGTAGTCGTGATGGACAGAGGTTTTTTTTATACCATAGGCCACATAATTATTTTAATCGCAAATGTTTTACTAGATGTCGCTAAATTTCTTTTTAGGACCAAATAAATTCTCTAAAACCATGGTCTCCGTTGACAGAAATTAGAAAAACAATCATTTATAACTCATGCTATATAATGCCATTACGTTGTCATTATTTGCCAAATCGCAATACAATCGTCGGTGTAGCCTATAGCTGTTCGTTAATTCTTTGCTGTGTAGCCTACAATACTTTACATGTATGTGTTGTGTTTCTACTTTCTACCTATTTGGCGTAAAGTTGTGCTTTCATAGTTACAACCTATGCGCACATAACGTAGATTGTTTCTTTATGACGTCACTGTCATTGTGCCTCGTTACAATGACGCGAATCTTATAATTTGAGTAATTTTTTAATATAATTATAGTAGGCTTGACTCAATAGTAATTTCCAGTAGTACTTGTAGTTTCAGCTTAACGATGCTGATATTAAAGATCATTAGCGATCCCGTCCTCCTTTAACTTATAAAAACAGCGACCTTCTTATTGGCCTATGCGAAGGTACAGGCATGTAGCCTACGTAGTTATGTTTGTTTGTGAAAAACAGTTACCGTGATCAACGAGGAAGTAGGCCCACATGTAAGTTGACCTCCTTTGTCTATTGCGCTGAACAATTTCTGCGAAAGGGCTGGAACATAACGAAAGCTGCTCGTTGAAATAGACGTAGCCTAATTACGTAATTATGTTTCGCCACATTAAAGCATTTTCTCATGTCATGCACTTATTTTAACAGCTGTCCAATCAGAAGATGGAATGTGGCAACTAATTTCTGTGAGCTTATATACAGCCCTGCGAAACCTGCAGGCTATCCTTGAAAGCTATTTATTTAGATTTCAAATCCACAAAAATTCAGCTTCACTTTACCGTGAGCTTACGTGCGACAATGCTTAAAATACTCGGGCCACAATCCACAAGTCATCGGGGCATGAAAATCCGACGCAAGATCGACCCCATTTGGCACCCATGTATTTCTATATGGGACCAATAATGTTCACGAGCGTGTTCACGGGGGTCGCTTGTAAGAGTAGATTCCGCTGGAGCAGTGCAAAATTAAACGTGTGAGTAGCTGTCGTGAGGGGCGTGTGAGGGGCACGGTGCACAAAGGAAGATGTCAATACTTGTGTGATTGATGGCATATATAAGATATAGTTTAAAGTCATGTACCCACCACTGGCATGTAACACAACTCTTCGTGTGTGTATATGTATATTTATGTATATATTATATGCCCTACTATAATTGTTATACTGTTACATACAACTATAACTTTCTTTCATTCTTAAAATCTTGTCTACGTCAGCTGAATTCGTGCAATCTACTAATTCTAATCAATTCTATTAAATTGATCTAAGTAGTACACAGTGTCAAACAATGGTAATGAATATAATAAATTGATCAGAGACAAAAAACGACATGCTCATTGAAACAAAAGAATATTACAGATTAAATGGGAACAATAATTAAATAGGCTTCCCATGCAGAAGGGACAAGTAGGCCTACCGCTATAGACAGTTGCCCATTGAGTATAAGGTTACTGATTAATTATAGCGTGTAGGCCTATATACTATATTAATTATTACCACTGAACTAAACTTAATGAATGATTTCCACTGACGGAACGGTGAATATGGCGTTGGAAGGTGCACCACCATGTAATATAATGGGCCTACTTGGATGGTTGGCCACGCTGCTTGGGGTCAACTCAATACCCACATCCTTAAGTAAAACATTCCTTATGAGCATCAATGTCAGCAGACAGGGTGGGGAAGTAAGGAGTTGGTCGGGAGCGGGGCGAATCCTAAATTTCCCGGGCAACGTCGGGTACCGGTACCCCAGTTAGTTTTGTATAAATGCCTGTATGAATGCCTGTACAGATGACAACATATAGGCCTACATAGCCTACGTCTATGCCAGAGCCGTCTTTTTTAATCAAGGAAACAATTGTTACAGAGTACATAGGTTTATTAGGCCTAAGGCCTACTAAATGTACAGGCGTGTACGCAAAATAAAAATGTAAACATTGCTGCATGGTGAATTGTAAACAATTCAACCCGAAACGTGCCTGTGATTTGCGTTTAATAAGCTTATATAGCGCGTAGATTAGTTTAATTAGTATGTATTATAAGGACGATTAGGCGACGTGTGGTGTGATCTATCACAACTATTAATAATTATAGCAAACGTGATACGTCGATGCGTGATGAAAATGTTCACGCGGAAGCAGAGAGTGCGTCCTTGGTAATAAAATTATGTGCGTGGTAGGGTAGACCGGTTGGTTATCAGAGGGGCATTGGATGGTAATCACTGCACCCGAGACTGTGCATGCGCATTAACCTTAATGACGGCATTTGCAGTTTAACGTCACTGTGTGGTAACAAAGACCATTAGCGACGCCCTCCTCCTTTATCCAGGCTTGGGACTGGCACTGGCAGAGTGCGACCAGTGGCGGAGTTAAAACCTTAATGAGATCTCCGCGCTCTGGGTCAAAGATCCTTTTGCATTTTCATTTATTTTATTTTAATTTTATTTACGAGTCAACGAATATAAATAAAATATATGCATAATTGTATATATATATATTATACACTCTCCCAACAGATCGTCAATAAACATACCACAAAGTATTCTACCATACCAATTTCATGGCCTGGTTTCTACGCGATCTTGTGGAAGGTTTACCCTTACTTGACGATGAAGAGACGGATTCCTGGCAACTACAGGTTACTTCGTGGGCTTAATTACCTAATCAGAGCGGGTGCCATTTGAGCCCAGTCATATACTGACCAGTCAATCTAGGAGAGTGGGAGGATCGTCCGATTGGGGAAAGGCCGACTGTGAGGGGAAGGAGATGATTGAAGCCAGACATCCTCGGACTACGATAAGAATCAGTTAGGCGCAAAGAGCTGAAAGCAGTGGCGGGAATACCCTGTGTATTCTTTGACCGCCAATTGCGACCGGCTGGCCTGGGTCACCTGCTGGACAAGAGTCCGCCCATGCATCTGTCTCTGCCTGTCTGGCCTTGTGACTGTGTGGCCATCTAACTGTCTGAGTGTCTGTCTATCGATCCGTCCATCCGTCCGTCCGCCCGTGCATCCATCTATCTGTGTGTCTAGTAGTGTCTACCTGTCTGTCTGGCCGCGTGACTAAGGGTAGGTTTGTCTGTCTGCCTATCAGTCCGTCCATCCATCCGTCCCTTTATGTAACTGACTCTCTGTTTGTTTGCCTGTTTAACTATCTGTCAATCAGTCCGTCCGTGCGTCCGCCCGCCCGTCGGTCCGTCCGCCTGTTGCAACGAAGTGACCTGTGTATTTAGAGTACTTCGTTAAAAAATACGCTCTTAAACAATCGCCGAAATTCCTTACAATTTATTTACTATCATTGTATCTATATGACAAGGTCATATAACAATGTCGGACCCACGGGTCTGTGATAGCCTACAGGCAACTACGGCTACGATTCCAGCGGATCTGTCAACAATTATACCTCGTGATTCATGCCTGCTACTGGCCTAAATGGTTCACGCTGTCTATTAATCCCTTCTTTCTCATCCACAGCCCCTTCCTCATAGGATGCATTCTTAGCTTAGCCTTTAGCCCATGACACCGGCCGAGGCCAAGACTCCGCCGTTTGTCGGTCAGAGGTCATTGCACCAGTACAAATTATACACACGGAGACCTCTATGTTTGAAAGTAAATAAGTAAGTGTGCGTATGCTATATGTACAATCTGTATGTTTATATCTAGCATGCGTTTAAATCATTGACATCCATCCATTCATCCATCCATCTTTCCACCCACTTGCCGTCAGTCCGTCCGTCCGTCCATTAATCCATCCTTCCGTTCTTCCGTCCGTCCGTCCATCCGTCCATCCTTTAATCCATCCATCCATCCATTAATCCGTCCGTCCATCCATTAATCCGTCTGTCCTTCCGTCCATTTATTCATTCATCCATCTACCACCCAATCCATCCACAAGCCCACCCACCCACCAATCCATTTGTCCGTCCGCTGATTTATTCCTTCATTCGTCCACCCCCCCCCAATTCATCCATCCACCAGCCCACCCATTCATCCGTCCGTCCATTCATTCATTCATTCACTCACTCACTCATTCATTCATTCATTCATTCATTCACTCACTCATTCATTCATTCATTCGCTCGCTCATTCATTCATCTACCCACACACAATCCAATCCATCCACCAACTCACCCATCCAGCCACCAATCCGTGCGTCCGTTCGTTCAGTCATTTCTTCAATCATCTACCCACCCACCAGTTTCCTATAATTCCATTAAAGTATTTTCTTACTTATTTTTCACTTAGTCCAGTAGTCTGATGGATCTTGACCTGGAACTGATTTTCACTCTGTTGGTTCTATTTTCACAAAGTTCTTGTGATTAAGATGATTCTCATGCATTGACTTGACGAGCGCTGTATAAATTTTCAGAATATGCCAAATTCTCTGTGCTATGCGTTTCCATTGTAAACAACGATACTTGAAATTCTTGAGGCAAATCGTAGGCTTATAACTATTTGATTTCTAGGTTATCAGGGTAAGTAAATGATGGCCAATTGTTTCAACAATAATTCAGTTCTTCAGCCTTCACACATTTCACGTGCATTTGTTGCGCTATACAACTCGGAAGCCTCGCCTAGATGGGACCGGATGTGACTATTAAGGCCCTTTGCAAAATTAATGGCGGCGAGAATTGGTGGATGCGAACTTCAGAAGCGAACTTCTAATATATCATCAACTTAATCAAGTAGGTGATCTTATTCGTAAATTAACCAGACATGTTTCCATATTTTGTGGTATTACGAATTAATTTGGGCGCTGAAATTGTCTTTTGCATTATAGTGCTTTACAGCCACTGGTGCGTCATCGGACCATGCGGTAATCTGTCGTTTTAGCGATATCAATTATTGGCCATTGCATGGGATTTATCGTGGATGGTATACAGGTAAATACGCACACTGGATGCCCATACTCCAAACAATATGGCTGCCAACGAATGCAATAGAATTAGAGCGCAGCGACTATTTATCGCATCAGGGTCGGTTAGGGCTCAGGTTAGGCGTCGTGAGGGTCGGTTAGGGTTAGTTTTAGGGTTATTGCAGTCATTCTGCTGAGCGCTTTGCATGTTGCGATGCCGTCGATAGGATAGGTCGCTGCGCTCTAATTTTATTGCATTCGTTGGCCACCATATTGTTTGGAGTACGGGCATCCAGTGTGCGTGTTTACCATAGAATTAAATTTGTCGTGTCATGTCATAATGCCTTCGTCGCATCGCGACGGTTGGCTGCACGAACGGATTATCATTGTCCAAAGTCTTCTGAAAGCATTATTGCTGAGATTGAAGCTGGATTGATTGAAAATTATTGTTATTTAAATGGAAGTTCGATTGATAATTTTTTTATTGTTGCTAGAAGCTGGAAAAGTAAATCAATTGTTCCCTAAATGGCACCTGATTGATGAGAATGAATCATGTAAATGTAGAAGCCGAATTCATGAAAAATACTTATGCTGCGCTAGTCCAAAATATAGTATAATTTATTCCGCTAAAACGATATATTACCGGACCATGCTATTATCTGGTTTTCGGGTAAATATGAAACATTCAATTTATTTTGTGTTCTTTGTATGCATTCTCAGCGAAACTCTTGATTGCATTTCTAGGAAATTATTAACATTTTCAACGGAGATTGTTTTGTGGATTATACAGTGTCATCGACTTTGCACACGTGGTTATGGTTCTGTCAAATAATTCCGCCAAGTGAGTTAATGAGTTACTTGTTGCACATGATTACGGTATTTTAATAGAAAATTTCCTAATCTGTTAAATAAAATTGTCCAAATAAATTCTAAAAGAATAAACTTAATGGTTATTCCGAAGACTGCGTTCCTGAATGTGAAATAATATGGTTGTCAACGACTTGGCAAAAATAGAGTGCTACTACGTATCAGCTGCACCACTTGATTTAAATGAAATCAGTAAGTAATCAGCACGAGATCTATGAAAAATGGACACATTGGACACGTTAAATTTTTAAAAAAATTGAGTAAATATAAAATGTTCGAAACTGAAGAAACATGCACTTTGTCTACTGATTAGGCACTTTTTAAGTTAGAAGTTATTTGCCTTTCGTCATTCTGACTTAGTTAATTTTGAATGGGTCCGAAAGGAAGCCCGGGACATGAAAGTTCTTTTGTTTCGACAGAATTTCTAGCATTTAATCTTTACCCTTTTAAACTTTATCGGGAATTTTTCCTATTGTAAATCAACAAAATGTCCTATTTGCTTACTTAGAACACATGGATCATTTCTTGCTAATTGCATACTTCTGAGCACTCTGCATCATGTGATGTGGCTTATAAGGCAGCAATGCTCTATTTTAGAGATTTTTGGGGAGGCCATACTGTTCACATGAACAGTCACACAGTCTTTTGTAAACTTTTTGCTAGCATTTTGAATCGCAGGATATGTATCAGATAAGAAAATGACACACCTCGACTCCTTGAAAACTTGTGTTGTCTTGCACATTGTCAGAAATTTAGTGTTTGAACATGTCGTTGAAAGCACAAATTTGTTGTTTCCGCTTTCAGTTCACTCACTTATTTGGTAGAAGTCTTGGGTTCTTATGGTGAGTTAGCCCTGAGACACCTATGGGTATGAATTATTATTGACGTCATTTGTTAGCCTTGGCGTTTTAAGTCAGGTGCCCAATTCTCTCCTTTATCGACTCATCTCTCCACCGACATTCTACTATCAGTTTTCTCATTTTATCTGAGTTGACCAGGGGATACTGCGAGACAGTAATCTCGAACCAATTTTTCTGTCTAGATTTGAATTTTGACCCCGTGACGTATCAATAAAAAAAATCATAATTATTATTTTTAATAATTATTATTTTTCCTCAGGTGTCAAAGCCATTATTATTATTTTAGTATTATCATTATTATTATTAAATATTGTTTTTTCCAAAGATATCAATGATCTCTCATGAATTATAGAAATTATATTAGGAGTAAAAATGACTGTCAAATCAAGACTATTCACAGGTTTCACAGCCATTATTATTTCTGCTGCTATTATTAATTAATATTATTTTTGTAAAATCTTAGATGATTACAATATAAAGAAACTAAGCATGTGCATTATTTCAAGGTTCTCGGCTCCATGGTGTTGCAAAAGTGAACTACTAAAGGGCACGACAGAATTTAAGCGATGCATGCAAACGGACAATTACTGTTGTGATTTATTATTATATCATCATCATCTTAATTTTTACGATGATAATTAGTAATATAACTGGCACTGTTTTATGATCGCTGCTCTGGTTTGGCAATGTGTGCGTGCTATTGCCTGAGACTGCTTGCGAGAGCAATGTTGTTCGACATGTATCCAAGGCGACCATCTCTCTGTTCTGCACAGAAGGGAATGCATTTGGTTCCATTCGTATGAAGAACTGTAATCATGCAGAATTGATCTTTTCCATGTTGTCTGGAGTGGGCTCCCACAGGAGCTACGTCTGCTTCCTGGGGTTCTTACTGAAGCATTTTTTTTATTAAGCTCAAAACTGTGCTTGTTAGGGTACTAGAGTCGGAAGCGCTTCTGAGCAACCTCTTGAAGAAGCACTATTTAAATTCTGGAATGAGGCGCTGAATATTATTATTTTTTTGACCAGAGGTACATGACTGTAATCTACATGATTTAAACAAATGAGGATGGCATTGTGCTGCTGTTCTGGGATGGCTAGTCTATTGTTATTATTACTATTATTGTTGTTGTCGTCATTGTTGTTATTGTTATTATTATTTTCGGGGTGGTGGCAGAAACTTTGATCAAGTTTTCTTGTCTGTGTGCACCCTGTATGATTTGACTATAAGCAGTACAGTGACAGTATGGCTATTGTTGAGACGACTGATCGTCTCCCTTGTATACATAGGCTGAGATAATGATGTTGCAAACATTTCTTACCCATAAACCCATCGGGACTAACTTGATGTTCAAGGGCTATTATACTTATATTGTTATTTTTGGTGGTGGAGAGGTAATGGTTATGTTGGTGATTGTGTTGACGGTTGTGATGCAGATGTAGGTGTTGGTGGCATTGTTGTATGCTGGATTATTGCAGTGGTTTTCTGGTCTTCTATTGCTTCTGATGTTAATACTCTTGTTGGTGGTGCTGGCAGAAATAGCTTTCATTATCTTCCTACTAGTCTAAAGTATATTGCATTTTGTATCTGGTATTAGGAATTATTCATTCAAAATTGATTTAGTCTGCAATGTAGTGTTTTGGAAGTTCTGGGATTTGACTGAATTAAATCATTTTGTTTGTAGGACTCGATGCAGTTGTTCAAATCTGAAATTTTAAAATGGTGACAGCACATGCTCAATGGTCAAGCACACCAACTGTTAAGTTATTATGGGTATGCATCGTAAGTATTTCATATTTCTAGATAATAATTATATTATTTGTATTAACATCATTATTTATTTTTGATGCATTTTATTAAGCGCTACTGTGTGTGGTGGTGGTGTTGGTTGTGTTTGATGTGGTGAAGCATATGTTATCTTGATTCCTTCTAGCTTTTTAAGTGGTGAACAGCGATGAAGGTAGACATGTCATACAGGTAATTAATGGAACCCTGGTGAAGTAAATGACATACTGCTAGTTTTGTGGCTAGCTGCAAGGGGACCGCCAACTGCATAGCAACTTTATTCTTTCTGATCCTCGATAATTTTCCAATTTTTGACCTGGAGCAACACAGGACAGAATTGACCATTTGCATATTTTGCCATATTTTTGTGTGGCTCTGTATGTATACCTAAGCCTGTCACCAGTGTAGTGGAAGTTCTTGATATCTGGACTATATTTGCTACTTTGCAGTTTTCATTTCTTAATAATTTTAATCTCTGCCACAGTTTTTGAACCTCTGCTTTCAATCTAGTGTTCTTGTCCATACAGTCTTTATGAAATTTAGTTGCATTTCACTAACTCAGAGAGCTATAATTATGTTTACTATTGTTTAGTGTCAGCAGTACTTGAAAATCTATTATTAAAAGTGCAATGACAAAATAATTTTTGCTATGTGTGCAGCACCAAGAGCTTAAAACATGGTTATGGGGATTTCATTCTATTGTATATGATCATTTATAAAAAGCCTTTCAGAAGAGCTCCCAGTGTGTGTGTGCACCCCACCTAAGAAAAAAGGGAGGTTCAAGAGAAAAGTGAGGTCTTGAGGTGAGAGAAAGATGACGAAAGACTCTAATGATAGCAAATTATTGGATTAGTCATTGTTGATACACATTATTGCCAAGTTGTTGCAGAAGCTCTGTAATTCGACTGACTGAAAATAATTTTGCTTGTAGAAGTCAAGGCTTTTTCGAACTCTGGCAATCGGGAATGATCTCTTACAAGTTGATGGCCAATCCTGTGGTCGGTAACATTTTGGAAAGCATCGTTAATATCTCATTTTTAGCCAAATATTGTTAGCATAGCCATCATTATTATCCATTTATGAAGCGCCATTGGCATATGACCAAGTGTCAGTTGTTGACACTGAGCTATTGCTGACGAAGGCATAAAGTATAGAGTATAGAAATATATACGGTGAACGGAAAAAACCGAACCTCCACAATAAATAGAGAAATCAGCATCAACATTTTCAAAATATTACTGCGACTAAGACTATTTTATTCCCAAGTATAAACTTAACCATTTCTTTTAATTATGCACTATTCCAGTTACAACTTGAAGTGATTAAAATATTTCAAGGAGCGCACAGTGCGACTGAGCTAACGGAGGTCAACAACAGGCGCACATCGAGCGAGAAAGGCAGTTCTTAAAGCGCTATCCTGCAGACTGGATACATTTTATTTGGTTTGTCGACGTGAAAATGTTCACTCTTGTTTCACCTTCGTATTGCCAAAATGATCACCTGTATTTGTTTTCGGTGGAACACTGAAGAAAAACATCCCTGGGAGTCATTTGCTACGGACACGAATTTGATCAAGCTGAAATCGATTCAGTAATTGGTTAGTGGCGAGCGCGTGTTTGTGCGTGCATGTGTTGAGGCCTAAGGAGGATATTTTGGACACTCATTGTAACTGACACTGATAGTAATCTGGTCCATGTCCTTTAAACTGAAGTTTCTCCATGTTTTATTGAAATGCACAAATTATTACATAAAATATTGCAGCAATTGGACAGGTTCGGTTTTTTTCCGTTCACCGTGTAGATACTAAGATCGTATAGCACAACACGTAGTGTCGATATCCAACACATGATTGCTTTTTTAGTAACTTCTATCTCACCAGTCTTCAAGTCATGATGCCTTTTTGATCTCAGCTTCCTGAAAATTAGTCCATTATGACAGACAGCTTATTAGGTTGAGTTAAAAAGTCTTTAGTGTGAAAAGTTGTATATATGCTAAATAGGTTTACTGACAGCACATTCTTGGTGTGAAGAAGATATGGCAAGTTAGAGTGATAATCTACTCTCATTTGCGGATGCTAAGAAATGCTGATGCTAACATTTCTTATTCATAAACTGCACCAGACCTGGGCTTAATGCTGTTCTCTTCTGTTTCTATATTGTTGCTGATTGTGTTCGTGGTCATGGTGTTAGTGGTTCTATTAAAGGCATTGTTGCTCTTGGTGCAAATATAATTATTATTATTTTTTTTACCAGGGTTTAAGAAACTATGCTAGGAGCTTTTGCTGAATGTATAGAAATTCAGGCCTTGTCCTCCGCAACATAATTAGTGAAAGTATTGCTATTACTACTACTATCATTACTACCACTACTTTCATGGCTAATTATTGCTACCATTTCTTACCCACGATCGCCTCAGGGCTTGCTTGGTGATATGCTCTAATGCTCTTCTGTTGCTATTTTTATTGTTGTTGTAGGTGGTCGTGGCACAGACAGTTCCTGCTATCTTGCTACTAAAGAAGATTACATTTCTGCACGCTAAAGGAGCACTGCATCTAGAAATGGGTATAAGATATCTATATAAATATTTAAAGAGGAGATTCTGTGTGTTTGACCGCAATGCAATTCCAGTTTTTGAGTTCTTTACTCTAAACCTTCACTAATGTGTCCGTCTGGGCATGGGACACCCAGTGAAAGAGTTTGCAAATCAGTGCCGCGGCTCCCGCCATGGTGGGGGGCGAAAAACCAAATGTTTACATATTTTGTGTGTAAAATTACTGGCATTTCCAAACTTTTTGCGCTTTTCAACACTTCCGCTTTTCACCTGAAACCTCCACTACTGTGTCGGTGTGGGCATGGGAGCGAAGGAGGGAATGGGAGGAGGAGGGGTGAAGGAGGGAGGGAGGAGGGAGGGAGTGAGGAGGCAAGGAGGATATAGGGAGGGGAGGGAGGGATGGAGGGAGGCAGGTGGAGTGAAGTGGGAGGAAGGCAGGGATGGAGGGAGGGACAGAATGAGGGATGCATGGAGGAAAGGAGGGATGAAGGAGGGAGTAAAGGAAGGAGTGGTGAAGGAGGTAGGGAGAGCAGAAGGGAAGGAGTGGGGAAGGAAAGAGGGATGGAGGGAAGGAGAGAGGAAGGTAGGTAGGGAGGGTGGAACCGTGGAAGAGAGGGATGGATTGAGGGAGGGACGGACGGATGCACGGAGAGAAAGAGTGGAGTGGGGCAGGGTAGGGAGGGACGGATGGAGGGATAGTGGGAAGGAAGGAGCGGGAGGTTATGAGGGATATGGAGGGATGTAGGAAGAGAGGAATAAAGGGGTAGAGAGCGAATGGGATGGAGCGAGGGGAAAGTAGGGCGTTGGTCAGAAGCGGGGCAAATCCTAAATTTCTGGGCGACGCCGGGTACCCCAGCTAGTTATTTCATATGTATCATAACTGATTTAACAATGACTGAAATTTGCCCTTTTTGCTCACAAATTTACACTGATTGTAATTGTGAGTTTGATATGTGAATATTAAATAATATTCTTATTAACAGTAGCAGTATTATATTATTATTATTTTATTATTATAATTAGTTTGATTTGGGGTGGGCAGCTTGACAGTGCATTGGGCCATCTGTGACATGATGCTTTCAGTTCTGATTAACCTATATAATTGTTTTCTGTTTTACTACAGGGTGGGTTGTGTAGGGGATGGGGCCGGGATTTCTGGGTTGAGTGCGGTGAAGCCAGGGTTAAAACGTAGTGAAACATTATTTGGGATGAATTTCAAATGTCGAGCCTATTGCGGCGTGGGGCGGCGTGTAGGACGTGGGAGATAGGGTGGAGTTGGCCTGAGTTGGGATGGCCGTGGGTTGGACGGTTGGGGTGTGAGATTGGAGTGAACCGTACGGGTCGAAGTTGGATGCAGGGTTAAACGAAAAACCAAAATTTTCTGAAACTGTTTGATTGCGGTGTGGTTGAGGCTGTGTGAGACACGGTGAGGGCGTTTGGAATATGGGGTTGTCGTGGGGTAGAATTGGGAAAGGGAATCAGGGTGAAAAAAGGAAAAAATGATTTTTTCATAAATTTCTTATGTTGTGCATTTTATGAAGTAGATGGAGTGGGGTTGGCCGGAGTTATGTGGAGGTGGGCTAGGGGCGCACGGTTGAAGTGGGCTGGGTGCGGGCGAAGTGAGGAGGAGGGTTGGACGAGAAACAGAAAATACCAACCTCCCACCCCACGACCCGCTCCCACCTCCACACCGCCCCCTTCACCCCAGGACCCCCACTCCGCTCCCGACCCCAATCCCACCGCATCCACCCCTCCTTCCCTGCCTTTCTCCATCCTGACCCCTCCTTTACTCACTTCTTCCCTCCATCCGTCCCTCCCTCCGACCCTCACTCCATCCCTTTCTCCGTGCATCCCTCGTTCTGTCTCTCCCTCCGTCCTCCCTTACTTCCTCCTTCACTCCTGCCTCTCTCCCTCCATCCCACTCTCCTGCTCCCTCCCTCGCTCCTCACTCCCTCCGTCTCTCCTTGCCCTTTGCTCCCTCCACACCTTCCTCCCCTGCCTCTTTCGCTCACTCCTTCACCCCTCTCGTTCCCTCCCTCGCTCCCTGCCTCCTTCCCTCGCTCCGATGCCAGCACCGACACAGTAGTGAAGGTTTTGAGCGAAAAGCTGAAAAAGTGCAAAAAGTTTGGAAATGCCAGTGATTTTAAACGCAAAATGTGTAAACATTTGGTTTCCCCCCACCATGGGCCCCATGGCGGGACAGATTCGCAAACCCCTTCAATGGGTGTCCCATGCCCAGACGGACACAGAAGTGAAGGTTTGTGGTGAAGAGCTCAAAACTGTGGAATTACATTCCTGTCATACACAGATTCTTCTCTTTATGTGTGTGTGTGTGTGTGTGTGTGTGGATTATACATTTCTGAAGTGTCTCTATCTGATAACCTATCTCATAACCAGGTGTCTTTAACTGACGCTGATTTATTTTGTCGTGTTCATTCATTCAGTTTGAGAATTTATGTAGCGCCTCATCAAGAAACCTGCTCGGGGCGCTTCCAGCCACAGCTAAAAAATTAGGATTTGAGATACTTAAAAAATGCAGAGGAATTTAGCCTTTGGATGAGCGATGCTAATCATTCTTGGCCTTATTCCTTTCTTTCTATCATTGACACAGCATCACTGGGCACATGCATGTGTCTGCCAATCTATATACAGGGTGGGCCAAAAAAAGACACCCCCTAGGTTTTTCCACAATATCTTGACCAAAAATATGAATATCGAAATGAAATTTTGCAGGCTTGTAGACAATTCATATTTACACATGATGGCCAGATTTCATAAAAAATATTTAAAGCGCAACAAAAGCTGCACCACTTTTAGTGAGACCACCCCCCGTTTTTGACGTTTCAAAAACGAAACGCAAAAAATTGCTTATAGACATTTCATATTGCTGGGTTACTACTTGGGAATGCTCCCGACCCAACCTTGACTGAAAATACTGTTTTTTTTGTCATGCATTTAAAATAACGGTAAACATGTTGAGATCAACCCAAATCCCCAAAAAAGATTTGGCAACCATATTGCTTTGTAGGTACTTGTTTTTTTATCCGACCACCAAGACACCAAGAACTAACGTTGCAGCGTTACCTTTAATAAATCCAACTTCTAGTTTGTCGAGAATCATTTTAAATGATCCAACTTCTGTTTAGGCAAGAATTTGTTAGATAAATCCCGCTTCTATTTCGTCAGGAAATATTTTTCATCGAATTTATAAGTTTTGGTGGTCAGATAAAAAACAAGAACCACTTTGTATGCAGTCTTTGGGATTACCCGACTTCTATTTAACAAGAAATCTGGAAGTCTATTTGACTTATATAAATTTGACCAACGCTGAAACATGTACAGTGGCAAATTAGTTTTTAAGACACCAAAATACAGGTTTACGAAATTACTCTTGGTAGCTTACGGGAGTTACGGTAAGCTGTTTTCTATAAAACTGTTTTTCGAGAAATCACGCTATGTGTTTTTTCGTCATTTTTGGGGATTTGGGTTTACCTTTTCATTGAGCCACCCGCAAACACATAAAGTATTTTAAAAAGACAAGTGATCCACCACTAGATACATGACTTTAATGTTTGACGAGATGTAGAATCTAAGAAATTATTTCAGAAATACAAACAAAGAGTTAAAATGAGAAGTTCAAACTCCATAAAAGTTGTTAATCTAGAAATATGACTAAAAGTCTAAGCCAAAAATTTCAAAAATAGACTGTCGCAAAGTCGTTAAATGATAGAAAACCAGAAACGTAAATCATTAGCCTACGTTACACTTGCCAGTGTGGAACTATTTAAAGCAAATTTAACCATTACATACCTCCATGACATGCTTCCTTTGCTTATATATATAAAACATACATCACGTGATTACGACCACTCCAACCTCTCATGTAACCGCTTTCTACACTCGATTTGTTTATTTTAACACCTATTCCAGGTACTCGGAGCATGTTGTCTATCAACTAACACCATGTGTGTGAAATATTTAAGTATTAATTGCTCGTTGTGGTGTGGTCATTTAGCTGCTTATTTACTAATAATATTATCACCTCTAGGGCGACTCTTCATTGATGTTATTTCTTTTAAGAGCGCCGCTCTTATGTCGGTCACCCTTTTGTCGGCGCCCTTTTGACGGGTGCCCACTTGATCAACTGCATAAATGTTGTGTGGGTGCTGGAAATAACACCTGAATGCTGTCAAAAACTTGCCGAATCGATGCTGCAGCTCATTCAAACTGCTATCAAAACTTCAGTGTTATTTTTTATTGTGGTGACACTATATGACTAAAAGACAGTGAAAGCAATTGAAATAATTTTTGAGTTATTGTGTCTGTCAATCTGTGATTTATTCAAGTTACGAAGGTAATTGGCCAAAATCGATACTCTTGCAAAAAAATGATTTCTGACAAAATATTCAATTATAGGTATTAATTTTGTTCCCAGTGGTGTGTGATGACATTATACATTGAATAGGCATTACATAATCTGTATTTTCAAAAGTTGCTTGTTTTTCAGTGAATTCATTCTTTAAAATATGCCGGTCACAAACTTTTGACCATTAGGAGTTTCTATTAGACCGGTGTGTTTTGTATAACCCATTGACCGATAGTGCACTAAACATCTGCTGTAAAATGGTCTCAGTTGAGAATTCCTAAAGGGAAAATTTAGAGCAAAATATTCAATGAACTGAGCTCTGCAAATATTGTGTTGCTTATAGGAAATGTAATGGATGTATTCTTGTAATTTTTTAGGTTTGGGTTAACTGAGACTCATGTATTTTCAAATCGTGTTTATTCATTATTTATTCATTAATTTGTTCTAGAAATTTATTCATCGTGCTTTGTGCTCTTTGGCTATGAAGAAGCTCATGGTTCCTTTCACTCTTTGGTCACATAGCATTGAGCCTTCTCAGTTGTTAGCACCTCCACTTAAAATGGGTTCGCGCTGCACTTACTACCTCAGAATAATTTGACTGCTTTCTACCAGTTGCTCAAGTCCTTTTCTTTGGCCGTCTCTGAACTAAGTGTAGATCTGAGTAGACTAAGCACATCGGTCAAATGCATGGGTCCATGATTTTGTAATTCTCGTCTTGTAGCCATTGAAAAATATAGATAAAAATACCATATTTGAAACAATTTAGAACTGCATTAAAGCATTATTGGACCTGGGGGCCGTATGTACAAATATTTATGCTCTGTGTGTGTTAAATTGGTATGAAATAGTGAATGCAGTGCTTTTTATTTTTTAAATCGAATCTCATTTTAAATCGAATCTCATCAGTTACGAACATGTTAAGTTTTTCCTCATCTTTCTTACTTGTCTGGCACTGTGTATATACCAGTAGGGTTGTCCAGAAAAACAAAAAGTTTCAGAAAACACCCAAAGTGAGGTTTTTCCCATGATATTCATGTGTGGCCTACAGATATATGTCATTCTGAGGTCCCTCATGGCCCCTGAAGTTGTGTCAAGGCATTCACAACAGTCGCATTACTAACAGTATGTGAAAAATAGGGATGTGAACCATATGAATCGATGATATGATGTGACGCTGGGGGAGGGGCTGGGTCACACATCTGTGACTATTTGTGACAGTTTCTTACTAGATATTGTATGAATTTTGTGATACAGGTAAAGTCCCTCCCTCCCTCCTTCTCTCCATAATATGTATATATATTATATATCATAGGCCTATATTTGGGAATATAAGATCATTCATATAGACTCCGTTACAATGAGTCTGTATTATGGTGACTCGTGATTCAATTTTTGTTTATTAAATTAATCACGCTAGGCCTAACAACCAGGAACAAAGAAAAGAACAATATCAACTGGCAACTGCGACTTTCTGGGAGGAAAGACAACAAAGCTGTCGAATGCATAGATCTATACGGAGTCGAGTAAGGAACCGTTCATAAAATGATTGACGTCACGCAGCTAGGATAGGGGGAATCACACATTACATTGTTTTTTGTGACAATGTGTGACTTACTAGATGTCATACATATAATAATAATAATTTCTTTATTGAAACAATCCGTTGACAAACCGCTACCGGTTACAATGTTCATTGATGCAATTAAAACAATTCACAAGAACGCAGATTACAGAAGACATAAATCCTAACTACTATTTTATAAAGAGCAGACAGCCTGCAATAATCGGCGCTAATATCAACCTACAGTCCTACAAAGCAGGTCCGCCCTACGGGTCGCGATCTCGTTACCTCTCGCTCTCCAAGCCACCTTGTTATCCAATGTCCCCCCTAAATATATATTCCGATTATGAATTTTGTGCTGACGCGTGACGAGGGAATGGTAAAAAAATCGTCCTAGATTGATTGATATCATTTATGGACCCCATATAATCACTTAGATTCTGTAGACTCGATTAGCTAATTATCGATTATAGACTGCTAGATTGCAATCAAAGAAGACTGACAACAATGTGCTAAATACTCGAATTGTTTAGGAGTAGAACTTTTGCTCCATCAAGACCACGAGATGAGATTAAGACGTGGACGTATAAATAATATGGGTAAGTCCTTCACTCACAATTGCTCAGCGCTTCGGCGTGAAACTCCGATGCAGTGTCCGCGCTGTAATCTGGAGCGCCTCTGAGTAGCGAACTTGAGGGAGGCGCTAAAACAGTGCACATACAAACAATATATATATTATATATATGGGGTATAGGCCTAAGTTCAACTATTTGGGCGGATTCCAGCAGCGGTATTCTTTGGATTAACCTATGTAGCCTATTATCTTTTACCTGAAGCGGTTATGTCTATCCTCGTATTACAATTTTTATTGCTCGGTTATGGCAACGAATAAAACGATATTTAAAAATTATATCCATTGACTAATCACAATAACACAATAACAAGGCTCATCTCACCGTCCCGGACATCCTAGGGCTTCGCGCACTCTGTTCTAGTTTACTTCCTCGATGTCGAACCCACAGTAGGCCTAATTATCGCAGAACTGTGATAATAAAACCGGTTTCGCGGGATATTCTGTCCCCTCCCTTAAAGGTATATTCGAGAGGATGAATTGATCTATCCACCAGGTGGAATATACCGTGTAGGGGTGTCCCGTCATTAGCGTGCAGGACAAAAGCGCGCCGACATAAGCGCGAACCGTCAAAAGCGCGCAAGACAAATGCGCGCCGACATAAGCGCGAACCGTCAAAAGCGCGCAAGACAAAGGCGCGCCGACATAAGCGCGAACCGTCAAAAGCGCGTAAGACAAATGCGCGCCGACATAAGCGCGAACCGTCAAAAGCGCGCAAGACAAAAGCGCGCCGACATAAGCGCGAACCGTCAAAAGCGCGCAAGACAAAAGCGCGCCGACATAAGCGCGAACCGTCAAAAGCGCGCAAGACAAATGCGCGCCGACATAAGCGCGCAACCAACAAGATGAAGACAGTGATGGGAGGGCGAAGCAGTGTAATGGAGGATGAGGATATTAATAACAATGATAATAATAATAATAATGATGATGATACCAATATTTTAAACTGTTCATCAGCAGATTTCACGTGTGACTATATCTATAACTTAAGACACGTCTTTTTCCAAGTAGGCCTACTCTGATTAATCACCATAATGAATACCCGGTACACTGAAATCGTCCTTCGAGTAAGGCTGCCGGTTTTTAAGGCGTCTTATAAATACAAATTTAGCCTACGTCCCAAACAGGGCCGGATTAAGGCATGTTCAACATGTTCGGCCGAACAGAGGCCCCACACTAAAATGTCATCAAAATTTTTGGCCGAAGATCCGCAAAAATTTCCCGAGCAGGGCCCCACATTTCTTAATCCGGCCCTGTTCCCAAAGATAAATTTACAACAATAAGTTCCTGTCAACCAATTCATAAGCTGGAGTTAATAAATCGGATGTGTGTGAGAACTTTGCCAAAATTTCGTCGGCGACAACTTCGTATTTATCATTGTTGCAGTAGGTCTATTCTTGCTAAGAAATTTCATCATTTCCGAACATGCGGGCCTCCAAAAACTGCGGGCCCGGGTGTTGCAGCACCCTTAGCACCTACCTTAATGCGGGTCTGCATGTGTACTCCAGCTGCTTTTTAACCGCGTATACCTTACTTTTCGGGAGGTGAGTATACGATGCCGTTTTTCTCGGAGGTGAGTGAGTACACGCTGTATACTCGCGTATACCCTCGTGTACAGCCCTGGGTGTAATCATAATGAGCAAATAAAGAACATGCTTGCTTACTTAATCTTAATTACATTTTTCATGACGTCAGCACTAAAAGTAGTGACGTTGCAGGGACTAACCATCAACGTCTATATGTAGACCAGTGGACCAGTGGTTACCGTAGTCCGAAGCCAAATAATATTATACAGACGGTTTTATTAATTCGTATTTTATGCGAAATAACGTTTAGTAGACTGCACTATTCGTAAGAATTCGCATACACTGTACGACGCGGTGCTTGATTATGGGGAACTTCGGCACATCCACCCTTCGTGAGTATAAACCTCGTAATGTGAAATGTAGATTTACTCAGAGGTTTACAGGTTGCGGTCTCTCAAATTGAATAAGCGAAAATTATTATTAATCAGATATGGTCATGGGCGCCCGCAGCATAGGTCAAGGGGGGTCGCGTGACCCCCCCTGGAAATCATGACAAAATATTGATAATGACAGTTTCTGTAAAAATTTCAGTGGTAAAACGGGAAAGGATGCATTTGCCACTCCCTGAATTTGGCCAATTGTTCCAACAGTTGACCTATTTTGCCCACGCCGTACGTATGGTGCTCAATGACCACAACAAGGCCAAACATGGACATAGATTCTGAACTACATCCTGTAGCCTGTTGGATATAGGATACACGGGGTCACAGCGGTGTGGTGTCTGGCACTGTAATTAGATACGACTTGCATGGGGTGTGTGGAGATATCATGGGAAGAGGCCGGGTAGCTGGCGATGGGCAGGGACGTGTGGAGGAGATGCGTTGCCCGATATGCAGACCCGACTTCACAGGAATGACTCAGTAGGCCTACTAAGGCACTGTCCGCCAGGCAAAGACCTCTGGATAATAAATACTCAAAAGGCGTGCAGGTGACACGAAACGGAGTATACCTCTGAAAGCTATCCGGGGGGATGAACTAATCTTTCCCCCCGGATGGAATTAACCGGTCTATACTATCCGGGGGGGATAAACCATTATATCTCCTTTTTTGAAAAATGCGCATAATAAAAACATTGGTGCTATAATCAAAATTTAAAGTGACTCTAATTGTTTTAAGTGTCCTAAGCAATGCTCAGATAAAGGCAACTCGAATTTATTTAGTGACTCTGAGTGTTTTAAAGTGTTTTTAATGTTTTAAGTGCTGTAAAAACAGGGCAAAACAAATTATCTAGTAGGAAAAAACATACCTGTTAGTGTCATTGTTCAAAACAAAGAAGATGAAAATAAATTTACAAAAAAACAAACAAGCGGAAGCGGTTTTTTTGACTTTTTTTAATTTGGGGGATACAATTAATACGGGGGATACTCTATTTCGTGACACAGGCAATTTTCACCCTCTCAGTCTATATTCACATATACAATTATACATGTATATATAAAAAAATATATAGCCTAATGCACAACAGCACAATAAATAGTTTAAAGTTATATTTATATAATAATAATAATAATATATATATATATATATATATATATATATATATATATATATATATATATATATACAGGACCGTAACCTATGAACCGTTTACAGTCAATGGGTACCCCAACCACCGTCTGACAGAGAGTGGAGCATATGCATTATAGGCCCAGTTACATCGCCTTTCGTTTCCTCAACACCGGTGACCTGTAAGGTGGAATGAGGTGTTGAATGAGGTTGCACATGTCGGACGAGCATAAAGGAGATTCTTAAGACAGAGAGGTGAAAGATGAAATACAAGCTAGCCTACACTGGAATGACTGCTACAGATGAGGGGAGGGTTAATCAAATTGAGTCGCAGGAGAGCGGATCATTGTAGCATTTAGTAGTGGCTGCTATCCCTATACATTATAGGCCCAGGGCGGGCGCAACTTGAGCCAAGTGAAAAACGGGGAGGGATCAGAAGCGAGCCAAACTCACGTAGGGAGTAGGGGGAAGGCCGCCCTGATAGTGGAAGACCGACCCCGGAGGGGAAGGAGAGGAATTGAGCCCGATTGTTTATGAGGGATCGTAACCTCTGATGATTAGAGCTCCTTCAGAACTGGAGAGTGTAAGATCGAAGAGAAAAGCTGACCGGGACATGGAGTCCATTTCATAATCATAACCTGTTAATCGTTACGGTCCGCACAATCTGACGAGAGCGCAGCAGTGTCCGAAACGACATATGGAGTTCACAGGAAAAGGTTTCAAACTGCTAATCTGCCATTAATGCACTGCAGAATGCTGCGCCAGTCGTCAACTGGTCTGTCTCGTCACCCCCTCCAACCGCACACCACTCTGCCATCGTCCCAACGAATCCACGGTAGGCCAGGTCTTTTGAACTGGAAATCACACTAAGTAATTAGTCTTTTTAATATAATGACTGGACAAACTTTAATTGTCAGACATGCATGTCCTGTATATACTATGAATAATATCTTTTCTTTGAACATTTGTTCCTTCTTGGAATCCTGGTTGTATGGGCTCACCCATCATTATCTGCCTGCTTTTTCCAACTCAAGTCTTCTGTTTAGCATTGGCTCAGTGGACTGGGAGCACCTCTGTTCAGCCATCTTAATTGCAAGCCACTAAACAGCTTCCTGGAATGACTGTATGAGTGAATATTATAATTATATAATATTATTATTGCATAGGATCCAGACAGGTTGCATATCGACCCATTTAAAATTGAGTCTTTATAATTCCATTTGAGCGTCTGATTGAAGTGAAGGCACACAGTGACAGTAGGCTACAGTTGGTTGGCAAAAGTTCCATTTTGTATAGCATAACAATTTACAAATGTTTCTTGGCAGACTGTGTATCATGTCTATATATAGCTATAACTTATACATATATATAATTATATTTATATGTAGTTATGTTATGCCTGGCGTCAGAGACCATACCAGGAGCTTCCCACATAAATAATAATAGCCAAATACTAATTATGTCAGGCCTAGTGCACGCAGCATGCAATGTTGCTCGATCAGCTGTTGTTAATGACAGATGAAAGCATTTGTAAAAGTATTTTAGTAGGCCTATTATAAAAAATATGTAGAGTAGCCTATACAATACTGAGAAAAGAACTTGTAGTTAAAATATAAATAGGCCTACAGACTCTAGTCATTCCATTGTTTTATAAATACAACTAAAAAATTATGTGATAGTATTTAAACTAGTATTTTAGATACTATAGTGTTTAAAATAATTCCCATAACTGAATCAAACATAGTAAGAAATAAATAAGAACAAGAATAAAACATGTTTGATCATTCAACCAGTGTCTTGCACATGTGGAAAATATTTTAACAAGCTGGCTAAGTTTTGCCTCTGAATTTTTCTGTGCCCTGGAAAAAAGACATGACGTTCCTGGTAGGCTACTGTTAGTCAATTATAAGTGCTATAACTTTTACTATGAGTGTATACATTAATATATATGCTATAAATCTATAGTTGGAAATTGTTGAAAGATTTTGTTCGTCTCATTGCAAAAGAATCATAAATATATACTGAGACAATGTACGGTAATTGTGTAAGCTGCAGTTTTTAAATGACATTTTATATCTTAACTCTCCTGGTCATGACTGACCCCCCCTGCAAAAAATCCTGCGGGCGCCCATGGATATGGTATTAGTCTGTTTGAGGTCGGTGCCGTTTCTTCCTGGGGGTAACAACAATGTCCCAGGTTACCAGGTACAACACTAGGCCTAATGGTCCACTATTTGCGGCTGTAGAATGCCTACAACTATAGTTTCATATAGGCCTAGGCTAAACATTATCTTGACCTTTTCTGTAAACATACATCAGAAATTCAGAACCGTTGTGAGACAGTGCATAAGTTGCGTATTTGTTAGTTTCTTTAAATAGCTTGAACAAAATAGTAACATTGAAGCACCATTTAGTCCTAGAGGTGTGGAAAAGGTATTATTCTGTTGTTTCTGTAAAATTTCCACCATTGTTTTGAATAGTGATTTTAGAAAAATAATGCTTTACGTGAACGGTGATCATACGGGGGGAGGGGTAATCTATCGTTTTAGCGAAAGGTTAAACCGTAGTTTAGGTCGTTCAATTATTTTAATTTTCAATATCCTGTAGTTTAGGTTGCTAAATTAAGAAAGACCCAAAATCGTGAATATAAGGACACACATCATAATTGATGGGTGGGCTGCATATCGCAACATTAATCAGCTCGGGAATGGGATTTACGAGCACTCGATCAGTTGTAGTACATGAGCGCAAAGCTCTTCGTTCAACCTGGTGATCCAGAAATACACACTCAAAACATAGAGAACATTTGGATGCTTGCAAAAGAGGAAACTATGCAGACAACTTGTAACAGGCAGATAACTTTTTCCTTCATATTTGGAAGAATTCCAATGTCGTCAATACGTTGGTGAGATGGAAGTGTTCGCATATTCCTGACTGTGATTGCCGAGAACTATCCGTGCTGAGCATATTAAATTGTTCATAAAAGTTTCCTATTTCCTAAAGTGACCAATTACCATATATAAATTTAACAACGTCGGAAAATGCTAAAATAATTTAACAACGTAAACTACGGTTTAACCGAATAAATTGTACTATATTTTTGGACTGACATTGTCTTTTTCAGTGGTGGATATGAGCGAGAAGGATGTTGTGGCTGTCCACATCAGTTGTGAGCACGTTGTGCTCAGGTCTGTCCTTTTGACTAAACGGGGACCACATGCGGAAGAATTTACAGGTAGGCTACTACGAATTGTTACAGTGAGGAGAATGAGGTCCAAAAGGCAATGCTTTGTGCAGTTTGTGGGGCAAGGTGGTATAGGGAGTATGTTCAATACCTTGGAGATGGAAGGTCAAGCCACCACCGCATAGGGATCCTGAGCAAGTCCTTCACTCAGAATTGTTCATGCGTTTCAGTGTGAAACTCCGATTCAGTGTACGCGCTGTAGTCAGGAGCGCCTGTGAGTAGCATATATCTGGAAGAGGTCCTTAAACATACATCTTGAGGATTAACACAATCATAAAACTTAAAATTATAGCCTCAAGAAAAACATGTTTTGAAAACTTGTCAACCAGAGGCATTATTTAATCAAGCAGGAACATAATAAAATAGATATTTGAAATATACTGAAAATTTTGCAAATGTTCTAGAGTTGATATTCATTACTGTGCTATATGGAGCCATAGAATCTGCAGTCCGGTGATGTCCGACCTTTTTGGCTCCACGGGCCGCAGAAAGAATAATTCTTAAAGCCGAGGACCACAACAGTAAATTCAAAAGAAACTGCTAATGTTTAGTGATAATTGTTAAAGGTATTGACGTTAATTATGGAATTATTCTTATGTAAAATGAATGATAATGCACAATAGCATGCATATACAAGTGTACATGTACCTTGTTTTTGCATGCCTTATAAGGGTTCAGCACATATAAGTATAAGGTGGCCTTTTATCCTTGCTTTGTACTCAGTTCGCCCTTCAGTTCGTTGCCCAGCCACGGTTTTGTTGGCTCAGCTCCACTTTACGTCTGAGCCTGATTTTCTTCTCATCGAAGACATCGAAACGAGAGTCTTCGATCTAAACTTCTGAAGAGTAGTCACAGACGTTGTGTACAACTGTACATGGTATAATATTATTATTGTTGGCACAGGAAGATCTATTATCTATTTGTCTCTATTTTTTTGGCCAATGCAGCAAATGTTTTGACATTGTGAGCTGGTGGTATGATTCAACTTAGTTCAATTTTTTAATCAAATTATAGTCTTCTCTGAGCAGAGTTCACAGAACAAATGCATGGTAAAGCATTCTAGTATATAGTTAAATAGGTGTAATAAGTTAAATACCTCAATTATTAGATTTGATTTTGCTTACCAATATTTCTTGTTTTCTTTCCAGACCGTCCTCTTTGTGTCAAAATGATCAAGGGAGGTGTGACATATGATGCCTCAGGTCTGTGTTGTCTATCACCCCGAGATTACCCGAAGATCCACTTTCAACAGAATGAAGATGCAGAGTTTTTTCTGGATCAGATAGGTAATTCTTCTTTTGAAATAGTAGGCAAATGATTGATATATTCATATAGTGCTATTTACATGTTGACGACATTATACATTGGCTTCCCATTCACTTTAATACACTCCATTTGTTACAGAATGAAGCTTTGAATATTTTGTTAATTTATAATGGCAGAATGCCTGTATTTGCTAATTTATACTCGAGGAAATTTCTAAAAATAAAAATTAACTAATAAATATAATTATAATTATAATAATAAATATTAGAAATAAAATTATTATTATTAAACATTTTTTAATGCATTCAAGGTCACTGATAGTCAGTCACCAGATGCAGTGCATTTAGTTAACGAAATGCTTGAGAGTAAATGACTGAACCGACTCTTATTATGCTAACAATATCTTTGTTGACAACCAGGCGATTTGAACTTAGGCATACAACGACCTTTTTTGCTTGATAACGTTCACATAACATTTGCAGTCAATTATAAGTCAGATTCTAATGCAAAGTAATCAGTCAAAATTTGACTTGCTGAAATATAAGAATGACGAAAACATAATAAACTTACGAATTTAGATAAAATGTGTTTTGAATGCCTTAAATCCTTGGGTGCCCAACTTGATTACCTGATGGCTAATCTTTTATAAAAAAAAATACAATCAACGATGTTAATGGACTTGTTTTTTGTGTGTGTAGGAAATGTGACGTTGTTCTTCGAACTGACCTGTTGTGATGCAGCACATGCTCCAATCGTCACCACACCAGAGAAAATTTAGGTTTGCCTATTCTGCTTAGAGTACAAACTATAAAAGATTTTTCATTGTGCTTATTCAGAAATTTGTGGGAGCTCGTTGGTGTAGCAGTTAGTGCATGGGTCAATCCGTGTCAAATCAACCAGCAAAGTGGCAATTTGCCATCACACCCCTTTGGATTTTTCTGAAATTTTTTGTACATAAACTACATGCAATATAAGGAAAAACAGTGGAAATTTGAGCAGAATATCTCAAAATTTGACCGAGATATTAATTTTTAAAGTTAATGATCAAAAAACGAACCGCGAGAAAACGGCATGATACACCAAGTTTAGGCTGATATATCTCGGCCATGAAACGAGCAAGAGGGCTGAAATATTTTTTGTACAATCAGTTTTTTGTGCTCTTTCCAAATATGCAAAAACCTGGATGGAGCTATTTTTGGTTTTTGATATAAAAATTAGTAAATATAGCACAGATGCCAATTCTCACTCAAGTTTTGGACATCATGTCAGCAGGCAGGAATGAGATATAATAAAACTTGTACTGGTTTTATATTGAGGCACATTGGTGCTCATCAGACATATAGTCAGTACCTGATTAGTTTCATTATTAGTGTGTTTTCCAAGGACGTTTTCCTTGTCATGATCGTGAAAATGGAGTCCAAAGCTCATCAAAAAAGTGACAATGTGTATCTTTTGAAATTGATGAAAATTTGCACATATATTGAGGACATGCAGATCCTTCATTGGTGCAAAATTCAGGATGGTGTTCAGCCCCGTTTCTGGAAAATTATTTTTTGAAGTCGACCAATATTTACTGTGTCGCGAGCAAATGGCATGATCCACAACGTTTGGACTGTCATATCTGAATCAGGAAATGAACCAGAGGACTGGTATTGTTGTCATGTAATCAGTTTCTTATGCTCTTTCCAGGTATGTAAGAATGTTGGTTGTATTCCCAGTGATTTTTAGTTTATAAGTTTGTAAATATTGCCCAAATGCCAATTTACATTTATTCGGACATGAAAATGACATGATCCACAACGTTTGGACTGTCATATCTAGGCCAGGAAATTAACCAGAGGACTGATATTGTTGCCATATAATCAGTTCCTTATGCTCTTTCCATGTAAGTAAGAATGTTGGTTGTATTTCTTGTGATTTTTAATTAATAAGTTTGTAAATATTGCCCAAATGCCAATTTACATTTATTCGGACATGAAAATGACATGATCCACAATGTTTGGACTGTCATATCTAGGCCAGGAAATTAACCAGAGGACTGATATTGTTGCCATATAATCAGTTTCTTATGCTCTTTCCAGGTATGTAAGAATGTTAGTTGTATTCCCAGTGATTTTTAGTTTATAAGTTTGTAAATATTGCACAAATGCCAATTTACATTTATGCGGACATGAAAACTG
Organism: Lumbricus terrestris; assembly: GCA_949752735.1. NCBI lineage: Eukaryota > Metazoa > Annelida > Clitellata > Crassiclitellata > Lumbricidae > Lumbricus > Lumbricus terrestris. The sequence goes on from OX457039.1 coordinate 59,835,343, forward strand.
CATGATCCACAATGTTTGGACTGTCCTATCTGGACCAGGAAATTAACCAGAGGACTGATATTGTTGTCATGTAATCAGTTTCTTGTGCTCTTTCCATGTATGTAAGAATGTTGGTTGCATTTCTTGTGATTTTTAATTTATAAATTTGTGAATATTGCACAAATTCCAATTTCCCGTATATTTATTCGGACATGCATAATTGTATATACCTGCTATCTCACTCAGATATATCCTCTTTCATATAATGATGACTCACATAGATAGCTAGATATCCTCCAAATAATTTTAAATTTCATCTATTACCATAATTAACATTGTGTCAAGTGGAAAATTGTGAGTCATTATCATATGAAAGAAGGATATCTGAGTATATCTAAAATATACAATAGTATGTGTCCGAATAAATGCAAGCTGGCATTTGCACAATATTTTCAAATTTATAAATTAGAAATCACTGGGAATACAACCAGCATTCTTACATGCCTGAAAAGAGCACAAGAAACTGATTACATGGCAACAATATCAGTCCTCTGGTTAATTTCCTGGTCCAGATATGACAGTTCAAACATTGTGGATCATGTAGTTTTCATGTCAGCATAAATGTAAATTGGCATTTGTGCAATATTTACAAACTTATAAACTAAACATCACTGGGAATACAACTAACATTCTTACATACCTGGAAAGAGCATAAGAAACTGATTATATGGCAACAATATCAGTCCTCTGGTTAATTTCCTGGCCTAGATATGACAGTCCAAACATTGTGGATCATGTCATTTTCATGTCCGAATAAATGTAAATTGGCATTTGGGCAATATTTACAAACTTATTAATTAAAAATCACAAGAAATACAACCAACATTCTTACTTACATGGAAAGAGCATAAGGAACTGATTATATGGCAACAATATCAGTCCTCTGGTTAATTTCCTGGCCTAGATATGACAGTCCAAACGTTGTGGATCATGTCATTTTCATGTCCGAATAAATGTAAATTGGCATTTGGGCAATATTTACAAACTTATAAACTAAAAATCACTGGGAATACAACCAACATTCTTACATACCTGGAAAGAGCATAAGAAACTGATTACATGACAACAATACCAGTCCTCTGGTTCATTTCCTGATTCAGATATGACAGTCCAAACGTTGTGGATCATGCCATTTGCTCGCGACACAGTAAATATTGGTCGACTTCAAAAAATAATTTTCCAGAAACGGGGCTGAACACCATCCTGAATTTTGCACCAATGAAGGATCTGCATGTCCTCAATATATGTGCAAATTTTCATCAATTTCAAAAGATACACATTGTCACTTTTTTGATGAGCTTTGGACTCCATTTTCACGATCATGACAAGGAAAACGTCCTTGGAAAACACACTAATAATGAAACTAATCAGGTACTGACTATATGTCTGATGAGCACCAATGTGCCTCAATATAAAACCAGTACAAGTTTTATTATATCTCATTCCTGCCTGCTGACATGATGTCCAAAACTTGAGTGAGAATTGGCGTCTGTGCTATATTTACTAATTTTTATATCAAAAACCAAAAATAGCTCCATCCAGGTTTTTGCATATTTGGAAAGAGCACAAAAAACTGATTGTACAAAAAATATTTCAGCCCTCTTGCTCGTTTCATGGCCGAGATATATCAGCCTAAACTTGGTGTATCATGCCGTTTTCTCGCGGTTCGTTTTTTGATCATTAACTTTAAAAATTAATATCTCGGTCAAATTTTGAGATATTCTGCTCAAATTTCCACTGTTATTCCTTATATTGCATGTAGTTTATGCACAAAAATTTTCAGAAAAATCCAAAGGGGTGTGATGTACACCCCTGGTTGATTTGACGTGGAATGACCCGCATTGAATTGTCAATGAATCTTTGCCGGGTAATGACTATAATTGTGTTGCTTAATCCTTTAAGGCAGGTTTTCAAATAGGTTTGAAAGAATGTCACATTCTGACTATGAATGAGTGCCTCTGAGTGGCCTTCTTGAAGAGACGCTATGCATTATGTTTGAATGTTGACGCAATGACGTTCTCACAATAATCTCGAGATAATGACTTTTATGCGACAGTTCCTTGATTCAGATGTTTAATTGCTCTTCAAGTTGTGTTTCATGATGTTTTGTTGCGTCTCTTGGCAAAAACTAGTCATTACTTGTATCTTACAGATTTATGTACAGTTGCACACACGTGCATACACACACATATGCATGCACACAACACCCACACACACACACAACACACACACACACATGCATGCCCACATGCACACACACACATGCATGCGCACACATACACACACACATACACATCTATCTGGCTGTATTGCAGTGTATTGTGCCGTAGGAACAGTGAAAGACAACCTTTGTTGCTATAGGATGTTTACAATTAAACTCTGTATCCATTCACACGACTGCATAGCACCATTGCTTCAGATCTACTTATATAGATATTGGTGCAATGCAATTTTTTATCTGGGCTTTTATTTTTCTGTGTTTGTGCAGGTGCCACAGAGAAAATTGCCAGTTCGCAAAAGTAGTTCTGCCGCTTGAACTTTAAACTTTTATTTCGCATATGCAATATATTAATTAAATTGACTAACTTTTGGTGCAGAACACTGCTATGATTTTCTAACAGCATGCACTCAACAATCTCTCCAGGACAAGATTGTCACAAGATGGTTTATTTTATTCAAAGATCTGTATGAGACAGCAGTCTTAAAGAATGTATATATTGAAATTTAGATGTTGATGTTTGAAAAAAATAAAATACAATACAGATTGTTGAACATGCATTTATTGAGTGATTAATTATTCAGCTATTTAGTCTGTCTTTATCGTGCCTTCGTACATAAATATCTTCAGCATCCACCGAAATCTAAAGAACGACAAGTTGTAATTTTTACACGACAGACTTGCTCAAGGCACCGCACAATCACAATCAGACTTGAGACTTTCAACCTGAATGTTCCATGTTACAAACAGAGCACTTTATCCACGCTGCTAACTAAGTACTGTGCTCCACATTTCATCAGCAACTATGTTTGGTCTGAATCAGGAGGCGAGGGACCAAGGAGACAGAGTGGTGCTACAATGGAATCATTGGTGATAGTGTATTAATAACTGCATTGTGATTTCATAGAGGCTATAAGTTGCCATTGTAACTTCATAATTATGGCAGTTATTGTATTGTGATTTCATAGAGGCTATAAATTGTCATAGTTACATATTTTCTTAATAATTGCAGGCTATAAATTGCCATAGTAACCTCTTATGTTTATAATTGCAGTGTGATTTCAAGCAATTATTTCATTATAGGTTACTATGACAATTTATAGCCTCAATGGAATCACAATGCAATTGTTAAGATAAATGTAAATCATGTTATCGGATTTTATATAGCGGCTGTCTATGGACTTGACCCTGTTCATTTTTCAATGAATTTGATCGGGTGAGAACCTTCACCACCGCTCGCCTGTTTGAATGGACGTCACACCATTTAGGTCACCATGGATGGACCGTGCTAGCTCGAGATTTTGAATCTCTGAAATAGCCACCTTCGGAAATTGAATCGCGGCCCGCACGCTCTCAGAGCCGTATACAGACATTCGGCCAGCGCTCTTACCGATGTAGCTAACAGGGCCGACCTGGTTGCATAAAGGTTATTGTTGTTGCACTTATTGTAGATGAACCTGTCAACTATCGTCGTAGCATGAATCAATGCTGAACCACGAAACATCACTGTAGTGCTAGTATATGGACCTGCTAGCACCAGGGGCTTCTATCCCCCCTAAGCAGCCGGGCGCAATCCATATTCTCCCCCCCCTATTTCTGGGCCGGTCTTCCCTCTCGGCAATATGTTATCTAGTCAATTCCTCCGGTGAATGAAGGTTTCTGAGATGTGGGACGGTTTGGGAGAGGGATGGTCTCCTCTTCGTAAGAATTTTTTCAATTTCCGCATTGCAATTTCAGCATTTTAGGCTGTCATTTTTACAGCTACTAGCTACAGTGGAGGATTGCTGAAAAGAGTGGTCTATGACTTGACAAATGGCCCTATACTTAACAATCATATTTTGGGAGTTTTCACATTGTAGGCATAGACCTGTATTGTCTACTAGCAATTTACGATGTCATTCTAACAAAATTAGCCTACTCTGACACTTCAGTGCTGATGAAAGAGTGGCTTGAGATTTCGATAAATATACTTGTAATTACAACAATTTCTTTATTTATCAAGTTCAGCAACTCAGTTCTGGCTGTGTTCAGCTGTTTCTACTGCACAGTGATGGACTATACGATAATGAATAATTATTGCTGACGAGAGTAAACTTAGGCCCATAAAAAAATTATAGCGGCTTGTAGCCTATTTGTTGCAATTCAATCAGCTTAATTAATGCCTGTCTCTTTTGCCGAAGACTGTCGTGAATTGCTGACCAAGATACAGTTAGCAGAAATTGCTACAAATGGTAACCAACCATGCAGTGGCGGCGCCAGGATTTCAGTTTTGGGGGGCTGAAGCCTCGCGGCGAAAATTTTCCATTTTCGCCGCCAAAATTTCTGACGACCTTTTTTTAGTCATCAACCGAAATTGTGGATATTTCAATGTTAAAAATTTTCGGAGGTCCCTTTTTAGGGGAGGCTGAGCCTCTTGTAGGGGGCTTAGCCCCCCAGGTTCCCCCTAGCACCGCCACTGAAACCATGACAGGAACTACCAAACTGCCAAAATTGGGTAGCCAATGCCATGCATTGTGTTTAGCGACTCTGATCAGTGTGCACTGCGAGAGGCGTTACATAAATTTATGGATAGAGTACAATGCAATAGAATGAAAATACAATATATAGGCCTTCGTAATAATGATGATGTTTTACTAAGAGTTCAAGTAACACAACATTTTGAAAACTGAGTCTGAAATTTGAAATATAACACTGGAGAGAAGCCATTTAGTTGTACAAAAATGGTAGCCTATTTGTACAAGTAGACCTATATAATATTAAATTAACCTATATTCATTATTTTAATTATGATTGTGTCATTTATTAAAATAGCAAATAATATCATCATAATCACATAACCTAAATATTATAGCAGTTTATGTGATGCAAAAAGTAGGCCTTGATAGTAGGCTATAGTTAGGCTAAAAACTATTACCATTCTGCCAACATTTTCTGTGGGGAAGTAATTTCTGGAGAACTTTCCTAGAGATGTCTATAGATTGAACACTGTCCTCCATGGCCGGTTCCCCCCCTACAGACGAGTTTTGGCTCTTTTCTGATTCCCCGGGATTTCACTGGGTGCAAGCTGCGCCCGCCATATATAGGAATAGAAGCCCCTCGTTGTAACACGCAAAAAGTGTAACTGTATTGTATATTCGTTTAATCCAATATACAACAAACAGAACGCTGTAGATTTACATTGCTAATAAAAATTGGGGAAAAAATTCCGTTTCCCCCCCTGTTTTTCACTGGGCGCAAGCTGCGCCCGGCATGTATAGGGATAGAAGCCCCTGGCTAGCACTACTGACTGTGGAGAAAGCCAATGATGCCTTCTATGATGAGCTGGAAATGGTTGCGAAAAGGGTTCCAGAGTAGACATATCGCTCATGTTAGACGACTCTAAAATTGCCATGGTATCAGCAAGAGGACCAAGCTTTATGACAGATGTGGTAGGGCTATAATTATTATGAGCTAGGAGACAGCGGCGGCGCTAAAAACTTTTTGCAGCCAGGGCAACCATTCAAGTAGCCCGGGCAGAGGGCGGTATAATAATTATTATGGCGAGCGTGATAACAAGATTATAATATCATGGTGATCTTAATTAGGATCTCGCGTTGACGCATACACTATAGTCTGAAGCACTACAAAATTCTCTCGGTAGCATTCACAATAGTTTTCGAATGCAAAAGTTCAAAAATTAGAGCCACTGAGTCAGGCATTGTTCACGCTGATGCTCAAGTAACTCGTGGTATTTGAAATACAAATAGGCAACATTTAGACCTATGGGCCTACTGTCAGTTGTAGACCCATGCTGCAATGTTTATACACAGTCCCGTAAACTTGATGTCACACTTGATATAGGCCTATCATATTATATAGCAACACCACCCGCACATCGGCCTTATCGATCATTGCATTATTTGTCGATGTCCCATTATGCGTTTGCAAATGGTAAAGGCTATACTTACTTGCTTGCTAACTTACTTACTTATAATTAAATCTTGCACAACAGAAAGTATTGGCGATGACGTCACAACAGAAAGTAGTGACGTTCGAGAGACTAACCAAAGTGGACTGGTAGTCTGTGGTCTGTAGTCGCATAATTTAGGCGGTTTAATTAATTCGTTTTGTATTCGAATTCGTTTTGTTTAAGAATTCTCAGACGCGTTGTTGATTATGGAGAACGTCAACACATCCAGTCTTCGTGAGTCAAAGCACAGTATAAAATAACAAAGCTATTAATTCTTATGCGTCACCAGGTTAAAAAATTATTCGTAAATTGGCAGCGTGAGATCTTGATTGTGCAGTTTCAAAATAAAATCAGTGGAAAAAATTATGAGGCACAGCCATTTTACATTGAATTTCACAGAATATTGATGTGTTGTAAGTACAAAATCAGTGTGAGAATTGTCGAAAAAAGACTGGGGGGGTCAGACTTTGAGCCATACATAGTTGTCAATTTTTTTGCTTAATGGAAGCTAATGTAAATGTAATTATGTAATTATGTAAGTATGTATGTATGTATGTATGTATGTATTTATGTATGTACATGTATGTATGTATGCATGTATGTATGTATGTATGTATGTATGTATGTATGTATGCTGTATGCATGTATGAGCACTTTTTATAGCACCCCATATACATCAAAAATTTCTGAGACATTAATTTTTTATGTCCTCTAAGACAACAGTTGCATTCTGCTGAGAAACATATATGATGCAAACCAGAGGTAATGCTCAATAAATACAACAAATAATCCACGGGCGACGGTTATAAGTTCATTGAGACCAGGAAGCCATAATATTAATGATCTGCATCGCATACCTTTGTGTAGTCCCACGTGCGTATATGATCAGATTGATCCATAGAGGTGTATTATATAATGAATATATCAAGTATCAAGTCTCTATATTGAAGTCGGTCTAATGAGCTCCGACCAATCACATCATAGAGTGGTAGAGTAGAGTGGAGTGGTAGAGTAGAGTAGAGTAGAGTAGAGTGGTAGAGTAGTGGTTAACACGCTGGCCAAGAGTGCGAGAGGTAGTGAGTTCGAGCCCCCGTTGGGCGGATTTGCTTTGTAGGCTGCCATTGGCGCCGATTATTGCAAGCGGTCTGTTCAGTTGGTATAGTTAAGATTTATGTATTCTGTGATCTCCGTTCTTGTGAATTGTTTAAACTGCATAAATGTACAATTGTAACCGGTTGCGGTGTGTCAACCGGATTGTTAATAAAGAGAATATTATTATTATCATAAGATCAATCATAGGCGATCGTTTGAATCAGAGCAACGTAAATTTGCGAATTCAAATTTCACTGCAGGGCAGATGCGTCATACTCTCTCTAGCGTTATGTTATACATATAATGCATCTCAATGGATTGATCCAGCTGTTCGTGCACTCTTTTCGCAGCCCCTGTAGATGTTTCTTTCGGCTCTATATATTTCTTCTTCTTCAGTCTTCTGCCGCTGGGCAGGTTTGTGACATTAACGACCTCGTGTTCTCATCCTCCCTCCCTCTCTGTCCTGCGCCCTCCTCTTGGTGCGACTATATATATCTCCATCATCGAGATCACTCAACATATTTAATCTTCTTCTGCCTCTCGTTGCCTTTCCTCCATACTTCCCTCCAGCAACTTCACCAGCATACCCTCTCCTCTAAGTATGTGACCCAGCCACCAATGCATTCTTCTGTACAGGGTGGGCCAAAAAAAGACCCCCTAGGTTTTTTGTCAATATCTTGACCAAAAGTAAGAATTTCTAAATGAAAATTTGCGGGCTTACAGACAATTCATATTTACACATTATGGCCCAGTTTAATCAAAATATTTCAAACACAGCAAAAGTCATAACACTTTTAGCGAGGCCATCCACCGGTTTTTGACGATTCAAAAACGTAACGCAACAAAAAGTAGGTTTTTGCCAACATCCTGGCCAAAAGGAAGAATTTCGAGATGAAATTTTACAAGCTAATAGCCAATTCATATTTACATATGATGGCCAGATTTCATAAAAATATTTCAAGCAGAACAAAAGTTATATCACTTTTAGTGAGGCCACCCTACGTTTTTGATGATTCAAAAAGGTCAAAAAACGGTGGGTAGCCTCACTAAAAGGGATATAACTTTTGTTCTGTTTGAAATAATTTGATGAAATCTGGCCATCATATGTAAATATGAATTGTCTATAAACCTGTAAATTTTAATTTCGAAATTATTACTTTTGGCCAAGATATTGGCAAAAACCTACTTTTTAATGCGTTACTTTTTGAATCGTCAAAAAACGGGAGGTGGCCTCACTAAAAGTGGTGTATCTTTTGTTGTGATTGAATTATTTTTATGAAATCTGGCCATCATGTATAAATATGAATTGTCTTTGAGCCTGTAAAATTTCTTTTCAAAATTCTTACTTCTGGCCAAGATATGGGCAAAAAACCTAAGGGTGGGTCTTTTTATGGCCCACCCTGTAGTTCTCTCGATCTGCACCCCTGCCCTTTCTATATATTTCACAGCTGTCGTATCCGAGTATATACCGTGCATGCGTCACATCCTTCTCAGACTACCTCTTTGGATAACCTATTTGTCTGTCATTGCATGTTGTGGTTTTCAGTGACTTGCAGGTCCGTAGAGTAAGTGAGGTGTCAGGCATCCGTGATTCGCCCAATTTATCATACAAGACTTGCTGACATTTTCCTAAGGTCAAAGCCAACTTTGGTCGGCTTGGGAAACATAGGTTCCATTAGCCCTATTTTGATAGTATTGGTCTAATCCCCCCTCCAACAATTGGATGACCACGCCTGCCTTGGCTGCACAGCTTTCAGCCATAATTCCCTCTTCCCTCCTCCCTGCATGGATCTACCCTCCCTTATGCCAGATGAGTCACCGTGGGTGCCATATGCATAATGCGTAGTTCTAGTCCTCCGAAAAAGTGGGTAGAAGTTCAGACGCAGGCTATAGCCATTGACAACGCCTATGCACGAAGCGACAACTGTTCACTGTTCTCCCTTTCCGCGTCGGCACTCCACTAAGCATTAGACTCTAGCTTCACCATTACCATACCCCATGGAAAACTGCTCCTTTTCTGGGTAAATCAGTTAATGCTATGTTGCACTGGCGCAACTGAAAACTGGGGGGGTTGGAGACGACCCCCCTGGGGTGTGCACTGAAGACTGAACTAGGGGGGTCCTAAGAGAGACTGGGGGGGTTGAACCCACCAACCCCCCCGGCAATTCTCACCCTGTACAAAATGTCGCTCAATCAAAACAAAATCGATATTTAGGCGTCGTGAGAGTTGGTCAACACCAGGTTAAGCGTCGTGAGTGTCGGTCATGTTTATTATTATTATTATTATTATTATTACATAAATTTATTACGCGCGCAAGGTCACACCTAAGTGTGAATCTGAGGCGCGGATAGTCAGCCGCCAGAGGAAGATGCAGTTAAAGGTCCATGTGCTTGAAAGCCAAAGAGAAATAGTGAGTTTTGAGCCGTTTTTTGAAGGTAGGGAGTGAATTTGAGCAACGAAGAGAGAGTGGAAGTAGATTCCATTCTTTGGGAGCAGAGGCATGGAATGCACGCGAGCCCATAACAGTTCTGCATCGAGGCTTAGCTAAAAGACCCATGTTAGATGATCGCAGGCAACGAGGAGGAATGTAAGGAGTAAGCAGTGACTGAAGGTAGGGAGGTGTCCCGGTAGAGAGGGATTTGTAGGTTAAACAGGCCAATTTAAATTTAATCCTGAACTCAACAGGAAGCCAATGCAGCTGATGAAGTAAAACAGAAGAACTTGATCGAAGTGGGACACGCAGCACAACCCGAGCTAAGGAATTTTGGATGCGTTGCAGCCTATGTAGCTCATAGTCTGAAATGCCAACAAAGATTGCATTAGCGTAATCAAGGCGAGAGGAGACAAGGGAGCAAGCTAAAGTCTTCGACATATCCTCAGTCAGAGCCGACCTAATGTGGCGTATTGCCCTGATGTGATAAAAGCAAGATCTACAAAGGTTAGTTACATGCATCCGAAAAGTAAGCATACTGTCCAGGGTAACCCCAAGAGTTTTAACAGAATCTGATAATGGTACTGCGGAGCCTGCGAGGTCGATGCTGGAAAGTGAAGGAAAAGAACGCAGGCGTTGTCGTGACCCGAACAAAATTGCCTCAGACTTGTTTGGGTTTATAGCCAAACCGTTAAAACAGAACCAGGCATATAAAGATGAAAGGCACTCCTCGAGTTTAAGTTTACCGGACTGATCAGTGTGTGACAGAGCAATATGGAGCTGAGTGTCATCCGCATATTGGTTATTTTGGTTAATGCCAGAGTTAGTGTCGTCATTAGATACTATATCCAAAGATATTGCTCCGGTCCCCGATACTGTGATGATGATGGTGCTCTGCCCGAAGGCAGGTTCATTGGCTTACGCCCCTGGGGATGAGATGAGTGAGATGGTTTCCCGTTGCCTTCCTCACAGACAATGATGGGTAAGCAACTTGCCCAAGGTCGCTCCGCAGCAGCTTGTGCCCCTGCGTCCCACACGTACTAGCCCGAGATATCTAAATCTCTGAATGTCAACTCCCAGCCCGGGGCTTGAACCGCAGTCCGTTGCAACCAACAGACGAATGCAGCTGCCGCTTACCGGTGTAGCTAACTAGGCCAGTCGATACTGTAATTACGCCTAATTACAGTATCGGGTTCATTTTATTTCCACAATATATAATTTTATCTGTAGACATTCATGAATGGCATAGTACTGAATGTCTGTGCTACTTGCTGTGCTCGGTACTACTCCATGTCTAAACTTAGAGGTCCTTTCTATATAGCAAGTTGCGTTCTTGTCAAGTTAATGTAATGAATAAATGAATATTGATTGATTTTGCTACTTTGAAACGATGATCTACTGTCTTATTATAATTATACGTCTACATTCTATTTATTTCAGTGGTGGATTTGAATGAGAAGGATGTAGTGTGTATTCACGTCGATTCTGAGCACGTTCTGCTCAGGTCTGTCCTTATGACGAGACGGGCCCCATTTGCGGAAGAAAGTACAGGTAGGCTACTACCATTTTTTGCAGTGTGGAGAGTCCAAAAGGCAATGCTTTGAGCATCTTGTGGATTAAAGCATGACGCTTAAAATTATAGCTTCAAGAAAAACATGTTTAAAAAACTTTTCAACCGGAAACATCATTCAATCCAGCAGGAACATAATAAAATAGATATTTGAAAGTATTTATTTTATTTATTTGTTTATTTCTTGCATATAGTGCCCTTTCCAGCTCGCTACTCAGGGTCAGAGGTACTCACTCCCGAATACAGCGTGGACACTGCATCATAATACATATGCCCAGTTTAGTATAATAACACAAACATAAACAATAACAGAAAAATAATGCTTGTCTAGTCTAACTGGACACATGTTACCACATGGACAAATCTTTGTCTGCGGTACTTACTTTAAGTTGTGCTTAAGGATAAGAAATGGAATGAGGTCGTCAGAAATATACAATAAGAGTGATGTGTATTACTCACAAAATTTAAGAGGTCATGTGATCAGAACAACGGTAAAGGAATTATGAGAGAAGAAGTCACTGCATGCCTCAGTCTGGTAGTGACTAAAGAAGGATGGGGCGACACAGGGGCGGATCCAGGGGGGTCAATCCGGCCATGGCCCCCCATTTAAAAATTGCATGGGACGTGGCCCCCATTTGGTTTCAATAAGCCATTAAATAAATGTAGCGGGAGAGAAAAACAGGACATCAGGCCCCCTATTACAAAATCGTATGGGACGTGGCCCCCCTCCGTTCGATTTGCCATGCCGACTATAAATGACGACTAAAAAAGGGTCATCAGCTTTTTCGACGGTTGAAACGGCATATCTTTTCCCGGAAAATTGGATGATGAGTAAAAAAAAAGTCATCAGTTTTTGTGGCGGCACAAAGAAATTTTTTCCCTGTCCCACCAACAACACCCTAAATTTTGGCCACCCCCCTTCGAAAATTTCTGTATCCACCCTTGGGGCGACAAGATACAAGACCTGAGATTTCTAAGATTGAAGAAAGAAGATACTGACCAGTGACAGACACAAGTGGAGAGAAGGACCAGTGTAATGTTTACATGCAAACTGTAACTTTGATTCATCAGCACACAATACCACATTTCATTTCTTTCTTTTGTTTTATTGTGATGGCCCTATTTTATGTGAACATTTTTAAAGCCTTTGCTTCTGTACTTTTGAATGTTTGCAGGCATTGGCCTTATTTGGTCGCTGACAGTGTGCAGGCAATGACTATATATTTGCCATAGACATTTTATAGTAGTATGTGCATTGTGGCTAGTATATTGCCACTTTTGAAGGTGTTTTTATAACAACAAAGTTACTTTCTTCATGTTTAATACTTTCTTTGTGTTCACTGTCTTTATTCACTTTAAGGAGACATCGATGGGAGGTATATAATGATGGTTGTGTTTGCTGTTGATATCTCAGACTAGTGACTTTTGGGTGAATAAATTTGGTGAATGAATTCGAAAATGAGGAAAAGGGAATTACGGTAACCAAGCTTGGAGTGAATAATATAGGTAGCATTAGTAGTTCTAAGCACTTTCAAAGTATTGGCAAACTGTAGTAGAGTTCGTATAAATGCATGATGCCGGTTCACTAGAAATTTGAGATGTGATAATAGAAATGGAGATATACAGTTCAAACGTTGCATACTTCAATTATTATATTTGATTTGACTTTCCAATATTTCTTGGTTTTTTCAGACCGTCCCCTTTGTGTCAAAATGATCAAGGGAGGTGTGACATATGATGTTTCAGCTCTGCGTCATTTAACACCCCGAGATTATCCAAAGATCCACTTTCATCGGCAAGATGATGCAAAGTTTTTTCTGGATCAGATAGGTAATTATTTATTTGAAATAGTAAACAAACAGTTGATAGTTTATTTTTTGCATTGCTATTTACATTTTAACGATAAGCTGCATTGGTTTCCCATTCGCTTTGGTACACTCCTATTGATAAAGTGTTAAGGAATGATGCTTAGACTACTTTGCTCATTCCAATGACAGCATGCATGTATTTGTTTAATAAAATACCCCTGGAAATTTCTCTTTAAAATATCATTATTTATTAATTTTTTTATGCTTGCAAGGTCACTCAGAGTCAGTCACCTGGGGCAGTGCGTTTAGTTATCCAAATGTTTGATGGCAAATGAGACATGTGAGTTTTTAGACATAACAGGAAAGAAGAACAAGAGCTTGAGCAGCAGCAGACAGGCATTGGTGGTTGATTCCATTCCCTGGGGCAGCAACATTAAATGCATGAGAGCCCATGATGTGACGGCAGATAAGAGTTCTTGATTTGAGGGTGTTATAGTTTCAATCTTGTTTGGAATTCATCAGGAAACCAGCGCAGCTAATCATGCAGAGTTGAAGAGTTTGAACGAGAAGATGCACTCAGCACAACATGAGCCAGAGAATTTTGGATGTGTTGAAGTCTGTTTTTAAAACTTGAAGAAGATCTGATGTGCCTGCGAGCACAGAGCTAGCATAATGAAGCAGACAATAGAGCAGGATATGATGTGTAAGCGTAGAGCTTATGTGAAATGTAGCCTGAGATGTGGTATAAACAAGATTTACAAAGGTTTTATATTGGACTGAAATGTGGGATTATTGTCCATGATGAGTTGGTGACCGCAAGTGTTTTTGAGAGTCTTTGACAGTGGATCAACAATGACAAGAAGGAAAGAGTGCTCAGTCATTGATGTGAGCCAAACATAATTACCTTGAGACTTATCATGGGATTCATGGTATTTGAATTGTTGAAATATAAGAATGAAATAGAAAGTGCAATGAATTTAAAATAAAAATTTGCAGAAAATATTTGCTTTTGAACACCTTAAGTCCTTGGCCACCCAATCTTTTTCAAGAATTACAGTCAGTGATGTAAACGGACATATTCTTTTGTAGGAAATGTGACTTTGTTCTTTGAACGGACCTGCTGTGCTGGTACTACACTCGCATCAACCACCACCACGCCTGAGAAAAATTAGGTTTAATTCTGCTTATTTCGCTTAGTGTGTGGTGTAGTGTAGTGATTTTCAACTGGGATTCCATGGAACCCAAGGGTTCTGCAGGCGTCGGCTATGGGTTTCACGGTACTTTGATATAAAATTTTATTACACAAACTGAAATCACAAAAGCATTAGCAATGCGTAGAATTATTTCACAGTTTTCAGTCATTCTTGATTGACTTGACTTACAATTATACATCAATTAAATAATAAATTTTATATAAAATTTTATTATGCAAACTGAAATCACAAAAGTATTACCACTGAGTAGAATTATTTCTCAGTTTTCAGTCATTCCTGCTTAAGGAACATTATTACTTGAATGTATTGTTGACAGTTTTTCGAAGTTTTGCACATGTAGGCCTAAAGCCTAAGTTCGTCTGACGAATGTTTAAACAAAACTCGTTATTTGCTATTCGGAAATTACATAAGATGTCTGAAACAAGAATCAGTGACAGAAGAACTTTTCAGGGTTCTAAGTAACCAGCGTTGGGTTTGAGACTTGTCTTGAAAATCCAAAAAGCTGAAACTCCTCAAAATAGACTGAAGGCACTCTGCCCCAACTATGGTTTCGTGCAACCGCACTATCCACGCTCAATATTAAGTCCTCAAACGAAAAGTCTTAGTTATGCCACTGTTGTTCAGGTCGCAGATCTAATAGTTTACATAATAGGTGGCAGATCTAATAGCTTAGGTGGCAGATCTCATTGAGATGCTATACATATGTTCGAATGGATGTGACAAATGTTGTTGCATGTTCATACACTAATCTAATGACTTCTATGCCACTGTTACCTGCTTTAGGGTGGGTTTTTAAATACTTTTCAAGCTGTGTATTTTATGATGTGTTGTTGGGTCTCTTGGCAAAAACTAGTGATCACTTTATCTTGCAGATGCATGTATAGTGTACACACACACACACACACACAGTCACACACACACACAGTTGATTAGGCTGTATAATGCCATACGAAAAGTGAGAGCTGTTCAGAATAATTTCTGTCAACGGCCTTTGTTTCTATAAGATCTCATTAAATTCTGGATCCACTCATACAAATGCATAGCACCATGCTTGAGATGTATTTATCTAGATATTAGTGCCATGCAATGTTCTTGATCTGGGCTTTTATGTTTCTGTGTTTGTGCAGGTGCTACGGAGGGAACTTCAACTTTGCATAAGTAGTTCTGCCTCTTGAACTTTAAACGTTTATTTCGCATATGCAGCATTAGGCCTAAATTGACTGACTTTTGGTGATGAACATTGCTATGATTTTCTAAAGGCATGCAGGACATGATTGCCACAAGATGGTTTATTCGATTCGAAGACCTGCATGAAATGTCAGCATTCTTAAAAAATTTTAGATAGTGAAATTTAGAGGTTGAATTTGGAAAATAATAAAATTGTTGAACATGTATTTATTGAGGGATTAGTTATTCAGTTATTTAATCTGTCTTCATAGCGTCTTCATATATAAATATCTTCAGCATCCACCGAAATCTAAAGAACGACAAGATGTAAGTTTTACATGACAGACTTGCTCAAGGCACCACACAATCACAATCAGACTTGAGACTTTCAACCTGAATGTCCATTTTACAAACACAGCGCTTAAGATACGCTGCTACTGTGCTCCACGTCTCCTCAGAAACTACATTCGGTCCGAATCAGGAGGCGAGGGACCAATGAGACAGCGTGGTGCTACATTGGAATCATTGGCGATGGTGTATTAATAACTGCATTGCGATTTCATAGAGGCTATTAAGCTGCCATAGTAATCTATTATGACAATTATTGTATTATAATTTCATAGAGGTTATAAATTCCCGTAGTGGCTTGTTATGGTAATACATGTAATTGCTCTGTGATTTCATAGAGACTATAAATTACCATATCCTCTTATCTTGGTAATTGCATTTTGATTTAATAGATTCTATTAATTTCCATAGTAACCTTTTGTGATAATAATTGCATGATGATTTCATGGAGTCTATAAATGGCCATATCAACTTCCTATCTTAATAATTGCATTGTGATTTCACACAGGCTATAAATTACTATAATAATAATAATAACTAATATAATAATTTCTCTTATGAAATAATTGCATTGTGATTTCATGGAGGCTATAAATTGCCTTTTGTAAACTCTTTTGATAATAATTGTAGGCCTATATTGTGATTTCGTGGAGGATATAAATTGTCATAGGGATTTCATAGTAACCTCTTACCGGTATCTTAATAATTGCATTCTCCTAAACAACAAAGTCTGTCCTGTCTCAATTAAACTATAAGCTCATTTCTAGTTCTGTTAATTTCACAATTACGACTTGCATGCATGATCCATGGAATCTGCACACTGTCGAACAATGTCCAAGTTGCCGTGGCTGGGCTGGGAGCGCCTCTGAGTAGTTTCTTGAAGGGGCGCTTTATAAATGCTAATAATGAATGAATGAATGAAAGTAGGCCTAGATAGTAGATACCAACAATAAATTTTATTCATTTATATACAATCTACATAATACACATCCTATAATCATAAGCATTTGTATTCATTCATTTCAAGAATTTATATAGCGCTTCTCATTGAAGCCTAGTCATAAACATGCAGTTTATTTATTTATCTATACAGTAGTTAAGACTTGCTTTTCGATACTGATAAAACAAAGGAAGACATCATATTATGGAGACAAAGAATGCGATGCAAAGCCATGATTTTCTCTTGCTTTAATTGGAGCAGCTTGAAAGGTTCACTGATGTGTTGTCAAATCAGTTACGAGTTGCTAACTTGAATCTTCTCAGATTCTGGATTTCAGTAGCGCACTACAGTTCGCACAAACGAATCAGTTTTTTTGAACCACGTACGTACCGTCCTTTCTCTTGCTCGTTCCGCACTTTGATCTCCCAGTAGCGTCGATCTAGGCTTATTATTAGCCTAGGCATGTTCCCAAAACAGAAAGGCTATAAATCGGGATAATTATAGAACCCATGCTTATGCAACCAATATTTTAACATTCAACAATAATGTAGCACTATCTGTCACGCTTAACTTCGTGGAATTAAAAGAAGTAGAATTATGTTAAATAAAGCGCAGAAAAACGAAGTAGCCTAGACCTAGGGCTAGATAGGCCTAACCTAGATATTGTTATGGTTGCCTTGACATTTTACTAGGCCTGGGCCTATAGGGGATTGAAACGGAAAGTGGAACTGATGGGAGAAAAGACGAAAGCCCCCCAAAACATTCAGAACACATCGACGCTCTTGGGGGATAAAGTGGTCCAGTGGACGACAGATTTAGATGAACGAGTCGTCGATAATTTCGTACGTATTGAGATTCTCATAGTCACCGACCACCGTGCTGTAGATATTGTTCAGGGCAAGGGCGTCGTCGCTAAGGATCGGCTTAAAGCTGCTCGAGCGGGTGGCAGCCGCTCGATTGAAGGGAGACGACGATGAGGACGTCCCTTCGCCGCCGTCATCGCTGCACGAAGTCGTCGACCCTCCGCTGCCGCCTCCGCCGCCGCCGCCATCCCTGCCTAGTAGTGTCCCTTCGAAGGGACTGTAGTTGTAGGAGTTGATGCTACGTTCGGCAGGTGGAGCCACTACTAGACGTTTCTCCAACAGCAGGCGATTCCTATAGTGAGGAGGTTAAGGTCCAAAAACGCAGTTCATTGTGCATCTTGTGGATAAAAGCAACAAATTTTTACAGCTTCAACTAACTTGAGTCATGTTTATAATAATTAATTTTGCTATAAATTTATACAGCGCATGATATACATGATCTCGAACGATATGATGCAAAGTTTCAGAAACATAACACGTTTAATCTAGGGCAACAGTCTTCCAGATCGTAATCGTAATCTACTTTTCAGCCTGCAAAAGCGCGTCTCCTGCTCCTCCTTCATCTTCAAATTCTCTGCCCCACATCCAATCACTCCACTCTCCTCCTCAATGCTGGATTTTCTTCCTTCACTTTCCTCTCACCTTTCCGAGTTTCAATCCGTTTCAGTCCGTATCTAGGCTACTGAGTAAAAAACCCGACAGTTATCATTCTCATAGACATCTTATGCTTCATTGAGGTGCTGCAGAAGCTATGGATAAAAGCACCATACCTGGCTCTCTTCGCCTTGACTACAACGACACCAATTGTGATAACAATTGTCATAACAACGACTCCAACGACAACTACGACTATGACTGTCACAACGGTGGAATCTGAAAGGCAACGAAACACGAGTCAGTAAATCATGGCTGTTTTAAGGAATTTCTAGAACTGCACAACCCCTTCTTTCCTGTCCCATCCTTCATGGTAAATAACTCCCAATCGGATGACAATTACCTTTTCAAACTAGCTTTAACTACACAGAAGTGCATCTACAACTGCGCAAATCCATTTAGAATTGCACAATTTGTGTACAACTGCACGTTAAAAAGTCCTGCAGTAAATCCAATAGGGTCTACAGATTAGTGTAACTCTGTGAAGCATAAATGCTTGTGGCGGTGTGAACTATGGTGTCGGATAAGGTAATCCGTTCTCATCAAGGTCGTATAGCCAGAATTTTATTTCGGGGATGTCTACTCGACTTTGAGTATAGGTCTAAGCTCTGTCCTTATTGGACTGCCTAAGGTTCGCCTAGCTCCTCTGCAATCTGTACTCAATGCCGCTGCTAGGCTCATTGCCCGTCTTCCTCGATTCTCCCACATTTCTACATTCATGACTGAACAACTTCACTGGCTTCCACTCTCGGCCCGTATTCAATTTAAAGTCCTGATTTTGGTCATTAAGTCTCAAATGGGTCTTGCTCCGAAGTATCTGTGTGATCAGATACATCGCCCCCTATCTGCCACTTCACTGCGTCCTCTTAGGTCCTCTGATCGGCTTGACCTCTTTGTCCCCCGAGTCAGGACTGCCATGGCTCAATCCAGATCATTTGCCTGCATTGGTCCCTCCCTATGGAATGGGCTTCCTCCATCAGTTCGCTCTGCCATCCTCTCTGGTGGTGTGTCCTCGTCTTTCTCTCGTCTAAAAACTTGTCTTTTTTCTCGGAGTTAAACGCACTGGGAGCGCTTCTGAAAGGCTCTTGCTGCGAGAAGCGCTTTATAAATGGTCAGATAAGATAAGATAAGATAAGATAAGATAAGCTTAGCACACAAGCAAACCTCATCAAATGACTTAAGCCTTAAGGGGCTTGGATCAGGGGCTTCTATCCCCCCTAAGCAACCGGGCGCAATCCATTTTCTTCCCCCCCCTTTTCTGGACCGGCCTTCCTCTATGTATGCAATATAATGCAATCTAGCGCATGCCCTCCTCTAGTGCGGGAATGAAGGTTTGTTTGGAGAGGGACAAACGAGCATCCAGCAGACGATCGCCGAAGCATGTGTAGCGCCGAGAAGGAACCTGGTATGTGGAGGGAATGTGCCCCCTCCCCATAAGAAATTTTTGCGATTTCCACATTGCAATTTCAGCATTTTAAGCTGTCCTCTTACCAAAATTACTCTACTGTTTCAGTGGAGGAATTGCTGCCAAAATTGGGCAGCCATATGTTTTGCGCCTATGATCAGTGTGCACTCGAGAGGCGTTACATAAATTTTAGAGCACAGTGCAATACAATAAAATACAATGTAGGTCCTACATTGTAGGCCCAGGTAATAATGATGTTGCTTTACTAAGTTTTCAAGGACCAAATTTGACTGTCTGAAATTTGAAAGATAACATTGGAGAGAAGCCATATACATTGTAGTTGTGCAAAATAGTATTTGTATTAACATTATTTCTTCAATTATAATATGATTGTATTATTTATTAA
>OX457039.1:59860447-60118057 GCA_949752735.1 Lumbricus terrestris
GTTTTATTGGATACTTGTATGAAAGAATTAGTAGGCCTATTTATTACTTTACGCTATTGAGAAATCCTCATTTTTTAGTTATTTAGCCCTGTCAAATGGCAATGGGAGAGTAGACTGGTCCACAAACCATAGCCAAAAAATTAAGTTTTTAGAATTCTTTCTCCACAAGGCTTATTTTTGTCCACTTGGGTTAGATAGTCTCCCTGTAAAATTTCAGCCTGATTGTGCAACATTTAGAGGTCAACCCATTCTGAACATTTTACTTGAGTGCTAATAATGCCTTTTCGTCATGTTAAACGTTGTAATTAGACCAATATGTCTTCGTCTAATTTGAGATCCGACCCAGAGCACTGGCTATTGGGAAAACCAGTCTCTGGGTCATATAATGCAAGATTACCACGCAGCCTAGATACCCAGCAACTGCTCCAGTTTCATCATATCACTAAAGGGAGGCCCATTCCGGAAAGTTACAAAATGGGATGGGGTGCAGATGTTTGTATTTGGGTGCTTGCCAGAATACCAACACAGCTGTTTGACTGGTGGGTCAGGAAACTGTCAAAGCTTTATCAGAACTACTTAACTCTGAAGACTCACAGACCACTATCAAGAGAAAGTGACAGGATGAAGAATACATGTTCAAGAGTGATCTTCAGAAATTGTTCGACATTGTCTCAAAGAATGTGATGACAGAAATCCAGCAAGAAGGAGAATTCATTCGAATGCAAAAAGAAGACGTGTTTTCCCGTAACATGAGTGGAGTAGACCTAAAGACAGCAGCAAAAGAGAGCAGAAAAAAGGCAATGACAGGAGAATGGTGGAAATTGATATGAAGAACGCAAGACAAAAGGCATCAATTAAGCAGTAGGTGAACTTTCTGCGTTGGCATCTAGTCAGGATTGAGAAGAAGAATACTATTTGATTTAATGCAATGATGAGTATCAGACAACCTTGTCATCGTACGAGTACATATTTGTCTACACTCTACAATGGCTGCATAAACAGCTGCTACTAACTGCCCCATTATCAAAAAAGATCCAAGAACATCTTCTTTAGCTTGGTTGTTGGTGCTTTGTATCGTGTTGGCCTTCCAGACCGTTGTGCTGTGTTTGTAAATGGAGCTGCCACAGTGCCACACTGGCGACTGGTTATGACATTAATTTCAGAAATCTTATTTTCTAGAAGATCATAAAAGAAAAACAAGAAGCACCTGCAATAGAAGAACAAGAGTGCACACTGGCAGGCCTGCTATTACCTCACTGAGAAATCAAAATGTTGCCCATGCAGCAGAGACGGATAAAATGAAAATATGGACCGCATAGCTATTATAATACTTCTCACTGGAAATTGCCAGGAAAAACTCTTGACAATCCCAAAAATGGCTAGCGTCATACAAGAAGGTGACTCTCAGGCCAGTGTCGAAGTAATTGAGAAATGGAATCTTCTCCAGACATCGCTCAATGTCGCTCAACTCATACATTAACCATTGCGGAACAATTTATCTTCTTCTGTCCAAATAACATAAAAAGTGTCAAATGGGTTGACCTCTAAACTTCATTTGTTTTCATTGAAATTTTTTGTGATCATTATAATCATGATAAGGAACAAGACAAGCCTTGTGGAGAAATGAAATCTGCAAGATGAATTTTGTGGACCACTCTAATGGGAGAGTCGTGTAAGAATATGTGTGATAAAATACCATTTGACGTAGTGTCACTGAGGTCAGTTGTATCTGCTATGACAACAATTATCGTAGAGGTCGTCTCAACTGCTCGAAATGCCAGTGAGCCGCTCTTCTCATGACTAGGCCTATAGCCTACAATTACAGGACCAGTTCGCTTCAGTTCGACCGGCGCCAGGCTGAGAGTTTTCAACGCTCACAGAATCTTTATTAGTTGCATGCATGTCTGTAAATTTATCCGGGGTTGATTTATCGAAAGCCAACGAACTGGAAAAAATTGCTGCCTTCGGTTTCGTCTGAAATACAGATCCGATGAATGAAGAGTTTATACTGATGCGGTTCGGGTTACTTGAAAATTAGAATAACATAGAGTCCTGAAATGCAGACAACCTCTGTCGTTAGTGTTCTGACCACTGTTGTTAGTGTTCTGACCTCTGTTGTTAGTGTTCTGACCTATGCTGTTCGTGTTCTGACCTATGTTGTTAGTGTTCTGACCTCTGCTGTTAGTGTTTTTCTCTTTATAGCCACAGTTTAAAAAAGACATTCTCTTATATAAAACGCATGCTTTAAATTCAGTTAATTCTAGTAGATCTGTTGTTTAAAGAAATCTGTCATGCACTGAGAGACAATTGAAGAGTAGACAAGTGCGGAACATGCTTTAATAGGCATACTGCAATAATTTCTGATTGGTCAATGATATCATTGTAATATGTATGGCGCTTTGTTTAATCATTTGATTTCTCTTTGAAATTTCAACATGGCCGAATCAATGAGGACACATAATTAATTCTCTATAGCAGCGGTTCTCAACCTTTTCACACTGACGGACCCCTTTTTAATTTTTGGTCCCGGTCACGGACCCCCACCGAAATTTGGCGCCTGTGGCGCATTATCGTGACTGTGCGACTCTTTAATCCT
This sequence comes from Lumbricus terrestris, assembly GCA_949752735.1. Taxonomy (NCBI): domain Eukaryota; kingdom Metazoa; phylum Annelida; class Clitellata; order Crassiclitellata; family Lumbricidae; genus Lumbricus; species Lumbricus terrestris. The sequence continues at coordinate 59,863,044 of OX457039.1, forward strand.
ATGTAATAGTAGGCCTACATGTATGCTATAATATGGCATAGATAGGCCCCTGCAATCTTGTAGTACAAGTTTATATTACTGATAAGATTATTTGAAATTTATTAGAAAAAAACTGTAGTTTATTTTGATGTAAGCTTTGGGTATGCATAATTATTCGAGCACAGTTTATCTGCTTGAAACACTCATGCATCAAGCTAACTCTTGCATGGATGCAACGTACATCTTCAATGTAGGCCTGATGTCACCAGTCAGTTCAATGATTTGGTTCAATTCTGAGGTTAGCAAATTGCACGAATCAAAGTTTGCAAGAAACTGACTGGAAGCTCACGAAAAACTGTGAACGTTCAAATTACCAAATTAGAAGTTGAACTGATCCTGCTATGATTGACCGGAAATTAAATTAACAAATTTTGGTTGATTGATCTGAGCATTTCTTTATTTTTATGTGAATTCATGCAATTGATCAAAATGCATCAAAGTTATCAACCACTATCCGTTTTGCACCAGAGATCATCTCTTTTGTACAACAGACACTTTATCACTAATTAAGGGTGATTAGATTTGTCTGCATCACTTGCGTAGAGGAATTCAGTTTGTTAAAAAATGCCAGCAATGTAAGCAAAAGTTGAAACTCATGAGTTGTTTATTCAAATGAGTTGTTTATTCAAATGAATTACAGGCTGTGGTCTTTTTCTATAAGAAACTCTCTCAAAAGCATCCCGAAATCAAGAGTCGGTTACAAACAGACCCATCTAAAACAGATGAATTTGTCATTAATCATCATATTATTAGTTTCATGTCGCCATTGGAAAAGGAGAAATATTGACAAATTGACAGTTTATCTGTTTCTATGTTTTTAACTAAGAAATATGTAATTTTCAGGACGTGCTCGTGGACCCCCAGGCAGGTGGTCGCGGACCCCCAGGGGTCCGCGGACCCCCGGTTGAGAACCGCTGCTCTATAGTAGTATAGTGGCAACGGAAACATGTCAATTTATTTTGATTTCGACTCTGAAAACTTAAACGCAGCGCAAAGTTTGAGAATTGCCATAGGCCCTATATATGTAATCAAAATTCGAAAGTTTTTCCAAAGTGGCGCATTTGGTCAATTTCAACATGAATTAAAATTGTGGAAGTTATAACAAAAGGAAGTTCCCATTCCTCGAATTTCTATTAGGAAAATCCCATAGAATGAATAAGGCCGAATTGTCACTGACTCCAACTTTGGACTATAATAGTGTTAATTAATAAATATAAATGCTTACATACAATACAATACAATTAAGAAATAGCATGCAGACTACTTTAGCCGTGTGAGGGTCTTTGATATATCGCATACCACCAAACGGATTCGGCCTACGTACCTTGTCCATTACCGATGTAGCAGATGATGCCATTCAGCCGATCAAAAACGTCGATTGGATATTGATTCTGGATTTGTTTTGTTTGAAGGTCCAGCTTTCTCACGGATCTGAACAGAGAATTGCATCGTATACGACTTATAGGCTAGGCTACTTAAACGAGACGGCAAGCTAATCGATTCTGCTTAAACCAAAACTGTTTAAGTCACCCTCTTGTTGCGTAGCCTACGCCTATCCTTATATTTTTTCACATACAGGTCTATTTATTTTAAATGTAAGAGTCACTGTCTAATATTATCAAGCGTTTGATACGAACAAGCGTGAGGCCCAGTGGCGTAACCATGGGGGTTCGGGGTTAAAACCCCCTATTGGCTTAGAAAAAAGTTTTTAAAGGATATTTATCCACTTAACTAAGAAAAAACAAAACAATTGCTTGCAGTAACAATTGTTTTTCTTACTTGATTCCAGTGGCGGAGACCTAGGGGGGGACAGAGGGGGACGGTCCCCCCCAATAAAAGTGTTGGGGGGGACGGCCCATGCATCTGTCCCCCCCAATGTTTGAGCGTCAAGACTTGTTTGGGCGGTGAAAATAGAAAATTTCGTCGGGATTTGGTCGAGATTTGGCCCGGATGACTAAAAAAAAAAAAAAAAAAAAAAAAAAAAAAAAAGGTCATCAACTTTTTTGGCGGTGAAAATAGAAAATTTCGTCGGGATTTGATCGAGATTTGGCCGGATGACTAAAAAAAAAAAAAAAAAAAAAGGTCATCAAAATTTTCCGAGATTTCGCCGGTCGTCAGAAATTTTCGGAAAATCTCGCGTCTTTCCGTCCCCCCCAATTCTCGGCGCAGGTCTCCGCCTATGCTTGATTCCATTTGTTACTTTATTCCCTTTTTATTTACTGTAGTACTGTTGGGTTGGTGCCAGGAAGGGCATCCGGCCAGGTAATAAACCCCCCCATCATAAATTCCTGGCTGCGCCACTGGTGAGGCCTAATAACAAGCGCAACAAGAACTGAAATGATTGACTAATGCATTTTTAGCAGAGCGACCGTTTCAATGGATAGGTGTGTGTACTTGATCCTTAGCTTCCTGCGGAGCAAAATCACTACACCAGAGTAAAAACACACTTCATCATCAATTGAATAAAATAAAATAAAACTACAGGTCATTTTTGTAGTAAAGCAAATTCGGGTTAGGCCTAGGCCTACACTTGCACTCCAGTGCTGACGAATAAGCTGCAAATTCTACAACCAGAGGGACTTTGCACTTCGGTCGAATACAATATTGTTACAAATAAAGATATAGCCTATAGCAACATTTTGACCAGTGTTCATGTCCATCGGTGCATAGGCCAAACCTATATAGTTGCGGCCTCTGGTCTTTTAAGCAACTGAGACAGCGCTGTATTACTTCAGCGAAAATAATATTAGTCTAATGTTGCTTTATATTTTAGGGCTGCGTGTAGACATAGGCGCAACCACCCTATGGGACCCACGGGACGCGTCCCCCCAACTTTTGAGTGGTCCCATTGACTCTATCATTATGGTCCCCCAACTTTTAGGATGTGATTCATTTGGTCCCCCCCAACTTTTAGGACGTGATTGCACCTATGCGTGTAGACTAGGCTATAAGCCGCTATATACGTCAGATGAGATGCCAGAAGATGAAAGTTTTTGACCGCAGAGGCACTTGAGTCTCAGCTATAAATGAGGTCGACACGACAGTCATCAAACGCCGGAAATTAAGTGCGGGACATGTATCTTGATTACATAAGTACAATAATTACGGTAGATTATGCGATTGCTTTATGATCAATCCAGCAAGCAGTATAATTAGGCCTATGATGATATCCTGAAAGTTCAAATTAGACTTAGGCTTATACAGTGGGCGATAAGTGACTCAATTAGGCTAGGCTATAGCGTATATCAACACCAGTCAAGAGCGAGCCTTCCAGGCTTTGTAGAGCCTACGAGGAGAGAAGAAGGCCGCGGGTCCTTGTCCTTCGTGGCCTCAATTTCCTGAATCCGGACCTGTTTACAGTCCAAACCGCTTGCCAAGGCAACTCGCCATCTCAGGCTGCTCCATTACTCAATTGATTGGTACTGTTTGATTCTACTCACCGTTGTTTTCGATCCGTTATGTAGAGATGGGGTGGGCTGAGTGCGAAGTTGAAGTACGAAGCATTTGTGGCTGTTTCGCTGAGGACCACTTGTCTCCGGCTGGACCCCACTAAGCTGATGCTTTCGATGCGATGATACCATGCGTCGCCCCAATACAGAACCTTCTCTACAAAGTATAGAACATCATTTGAACTCATTTACCTCTTAACGAAATGCAGTAAATCTGATACAATACAAGGTTATAGTTTAGACGGCTTGCACCTAGAGAGAATTGAATGTGGTCACGATACGTCTGCAGAATGTAAGAACACATTCTTATCTGCATTCATAGGCCTATTATAGCTTCCTTTTAATTTAATACAAGTCTATATAACAGATAATTTTGTTTATAGAGGGCAGACCGAGGTATAAATATAACTGTTCGAATGCAATGATGTGGGCTTAAATATGTATGCATACATGCATGTATCTAGGCCTAGACCAATGTGTTTAGACCTATTTAGATATATGCATGCTATATACATTATACAGGTATAATGTGCATGTGTTTATGGATGTATGGCAATGTATGCATTTTATCATCTATTTATGCAAGTCTATGTATGCATGTATCTACATAGGCCTATGTAGGCCTAAGTATGTCAATGTATGCATGCATATGTACGTATTGTACAACTGTACATCTATATGTACGCATGTACCATAATGTATCGATATATGATTTTGAAATTAAATCTGATTTGGTCATTACGAACATTTTTTCGTTGCTTTCGTCCATAACCGGATGCTATCACCACCTATTCTATGCATCATACATGCATTATGTAGGCCTATTATATTATATTATATTATATTATATTATATTATGTTATATTACATTATATTATATGCATTATGTAGGCCTATTATATTATATTATATTATATTATATTATATTATATTATATTATATTATATTATATTATATGCGTTATGTAGGCCTATGGTTGCCGTTGACTTAACAATACATCAATTAAACCGACAATAGATGTTTCTTTAAGTCTAAATCAAATTTCGTTGTACAAGATACACTGGATACAGCATTAGAAGAATATATCCTACATTATAAACACAATATATATAGGTATTATATAGGTAGGTCTGTTATCTACAATATAATGCTTACATCTGTTAATCCAAAGTATGGTAAGTATAGTTCTAAACGTTGAACATACTTATTACCTTGGATATTAATGGCGATTGCATTTGGCCACTTGATTTCCGAACTCACTAGAACTGTTCTTCCACCTCCATCGTCCATTCGAGCACGAACGATGGCTGGAGTCGAACCCCAGTCAGTCCAATACATGAGTCTACAAGGAAAACGATGGATATAATGGATTATTGGGTCTTAATCAATTGACTATATATTATTATTGGTGTCCTTAAATAGCGGGATTATTTTATCTTTTTAGGGCCTCCCTTTTTGTAACAATGAGCAAGATGTGTAAACCTGTCATGTATACTTTGGTTGCAGAATAAAAACTTTGATTGATTGATTGATTGATTGAATGAATCTGTAGCCAGGAATTTGTGATCCGCGAGACAAACAAATGACTAGGAAATGATGAGGAACTCGGAATTTGTTCAATTTTCAAGCAAGCATATTGGCTATACGTGCAGAAACTCTCTATATAGCTTCTATGTAACTTCGCCCAACACTCCCAGCCGCTCCACTCCTCCCCCACACCCGAGAAGAACCCGCTCTTCTGCCCTCGTAGCTTTGACATAGCCGATTAACACTGTAGGAGACGTGACGATTATCGTAAGGTTTCAATACGCCGAGGACTCCGTGTGCTCACTGTGCCGTATGTGCTGTACGCCTCCACTGCATTCCACTGGATATGCAGATCCAATATCATGCAGAGGCACATAGACGGTGACAAGAGGCAAAATGTCAGTGTGTAACAAAGTTCAGTATATACAGAGGCTTAATTCCTAGACAGAGGCTTGCTTTGATAGTCCCGATTGTATCCGTCAATTGGCTATCAGTAACGGTTTTATCTGCAACCGTAATGCGCCCAAACTCTGCGCAGCAACTTACTGGCAACTGGTGGTGTTAGTTAGCACAGGAACTCACACGGCTGACACGACCTTGTTTGCAACGCTTTTAACAACATTCCACTCTGCCTATGATTCCTTGGCTTCCCCAGCTTCTAACTTACCAGCCACAGCAGGACCTGTGAGCTGCGTACACTTGCTCCAATTCCAGTCAAACTAATGAACATAAACACTTCCATTAGATTATATAACATTGTTACAGCTGTATTATGCTTCCTGCCTTAACAGCAGGCGTATTATGGGGTGCATACACAGTGCAGTTGTATACAGAACAAACGATACTCAGAGACACAGAGACAGATGGACAGAGACAGAGACAGAGACAGAGAGGCACTCACATAGGCACACCCTTGTTGCTTATCGCTTATCCAGATATTTCTAAATTGGGTCTTGTAGAACTTCATTTGCTGATAAGGCAGTCACCAATTTCATCTGGCGTTGGCATTTCAGAGAGCGTCGAATTAATTTGGTAATTCCAAAGCAGACATAAAATGTCTGAACGCATTTACTCTGACACTTTACCTCATCCAGCTGCTGTAGCTGTAGCTGTAGCTGCTTTTGCCTGGAGACAAAGCGACTCTGCTATGGCAGTTAAATGGAATGAAAAGACTGCAGCAGCTGCCCGAAACAGAACCACTTTGGCCTCGAGCCATTATTTCGGATGTTTGTGTCGTTCTTGGAACTTCTTGCCAATGACTTTTAAGCTATTGCTTCTATAAACGTTCATATCGTAATCGTAATCTCGAAACTTCTACAGCGCCCACAAAAGCCAAGTCGCGGGAACCAGCTTATTCATAGGCGCTTATTCATAGACTCGAAGATACTTGGATAGACATCTTACGCTGACGTTTTAAATATCTCGCTCTTTGATTTTTCTCCGTAGGCCTACTATCATTTCACGCCGATATAGCCTACAATATTAATAACTAATAAGTTGACCATCTGGGTTTCAGCGTAGGCTCATAGATAGGTTTATGCCAGGCTAACGTTAAAATATCATGTCTCTTTCTGGATTACCCATTACGAGTAATGACATCCGTTTTGCATTTTGCTCATCTGATCAGTTGCGTAAAATTACGGTTACATTAGGTCTAGGCTACTACTACGACTGTTGCCTAGTTGTCGTCTAAAAGAATTGATTTAATTTAATTTTGATTAGCCTAATCTTTCTCTTTTTTAATGGTGTTGCTAATGTTAATGATGTTTCAGTATGCTTCATAATAGGCTACTGTAGGGCCTATAGTGTGTTATTTCTTCCTAAAATTAAGGCCTACCTAATATGTATACAATATAGTTTGCAGTTTCTTGACCTTGACCCAAAATAGTATTTATTTCGAAGACAGAACAGCACATTCCCATGCGATTAAACAGACTATCTTTAAGGAAAGACGTCTAGATGAAAACAGCCACCTATCAGGTTTCTGCCACGGCTGTAGTGACGCAAATAGGACCTGCATGTGGATTTCGCCAAGCTCTCGCCGGCGGATGAAATTTGATTTATTGGAGAAATGCGCAATACAGTGAGGTTATTTATATGCCACGGAACAAAGACAGTTCAGGCATCTACTTGGCTACATTCTAAAAGACGTGGAGGCTGAAGTGACATGATCGACGACGAGAAATAATCTGAAAAACGCTGATACACTGAAAGTAAGCCCAACTACAATTGAAAGTATTACTAAACTAAGAAAATTTAGGAATCAGGGAGAAGCTAACACTATAGAAACACTGAAATATAGAAGACGACACTAATTCTGAGCTATGTTATCTTTTGATGTCAATATTACAATAGGCCTATGCATGGAATGTGGTAATTAAACATAGTCACAGTTTTGCCAATTTTATATCTACAATTTTCATCATATAATTAGGCCTAACAAAGCTGCATTAACCCATTGAAATTCGAAAATTGAAACTGGAAAATTGCGATTTGAAAATGGAGGAAACCGAGTTGCCCGATATGTTCAGTCATGCATGGAAAGGACTGAGGTCTAAGGCAAGGATTAAGTATAGGCCTAATTACAGGAACTTCTTACACCCGACTACAGGAAATTTAGTGGCTGCGTGATGGAGTTTTTCTAATTTGAGGGTAAGGATCGTATTTAATTTATTTGTTCACACAATAATGACCTTTCAAACCTCGAGATCAACTCTGTTTTCAGATAATTGCAACAAGGGTTATCCAAATTTGTTGACTTGAACTAATAACTAATATGAGTAATTGATTATGATTGTAATAGACTTATCTCACCCATTTCCATATCTTCATCATCCATCCATCCATCCATCCATCTATCCACTCATCCATCCATCCATACATAAATCGATCCATCCATCTATCCATCCATCCATTCATCCATCCATCCATCCATTCATCCATATATCTATCCATCCATCCATTCATGCACATCACTTATTCCACTGAGCGTCGTTCACAAAGCAATCCCCTTCAAGGTGGCGACACATGTTTACAAGACTGTCTATACCACGTAGAATGGCGCCAAAATACTTTGCCAAACCAAGTGCGCCACCATCACAAGTTCCTTGTCGGTTTCGATGGCGCTCGAGAAAAGCTATAGGCTAATTTACTTATCCAAGGAGACACTCTGACCCATAGAACATTCGGTGCATCTATAGTCTAAAGTCTAAAGGTATGGAATGCGCGACCGACAATATCTCCGTTCCGGAACTTTCTATTGAAAGCTTCCGGAATAACTGATTACAGACTTCACCTATTCAAGTCATCTGACTTTGCCGAGCTATTGCTAATGCATTGTAAATAGACCTATGCGGTTTATTCATTTGCAGTAAGCCTAATTGCGCTTAATTCGTCTTCGTATGAGTAATTTTTATTAATAGTTATGCAATAATAACAATTAAAAAATAATTTTCATAGCGCATGCTCAAGAGTCGCTCCCAGCCCACTGCGGCCCAGCGAAAGAGAACAGCTTCATTAGCTTGTGAATCACACGTTGATCTGTTCGCGTCATCTGACTTAGCCGAGCTATACCGGTACTGCTAGGCCTACACCTACCTTCAGAATTCAGAACCCTATACGGGTTTCCGTCAGACCAATAATCCAGCCGTCAGACCAATACCGTGAGACCCATGGGCCTATATAACCAGACCAATAGACTTACCGTCAGACTAATAGACCTAGCGTGAGACCAATAAACCTACCGTCAGACCAACAGACTTACCTTCAGCGCAATACCGTGAGACCCATAGACCTACCATCAGACCAATAGACTTACCGTTAGACCCTGTGCACCTTCTGACCCACATGAATAGCCAGCTATCGTAATGCTGACCCACATGAATAGCCAGCTATCGTAATGCTGACCCACATGAATAGCCAGCTATCGTAATGCTGACCTACATGAATAGCCAGCTATCGTAATGCTGACCCACATGAATAGCCAGCTATCGTAATGCTGACCCACATGAATAGCCAGCTATCGTAATGCTGACCCACATGAATAGCCAGCTATCGTAATGCTGACCTACATGAATAGCCAGCTATCGTAATGCTGACCCACATGAATAGCCAGCTATCGTAATGCTGACCTACATGAATAGCCAGCTATCGTAATGCTGACCCACATGAATAGCCAGCTATCGTAATACTGACCCACATGAATAGCCAGCTATCGTAATGCTGACCCACATGAATAGCCAGCTATCGTAATGCTGACCCACATGAATAGCCAGCTATCGTAATGCTGACCCACATGAATAGCCAGCTATCGTAATGCTGACCTACATGAATAGCCAGCTATCGTAATGCTGACCTACATGAATAGCCAGCTATCGTAATGCTGACCCACATGAATAGCCAGCTATCGTAATGCTGACCCACATGAATAGCCAGCTACATGTCGTAATGCTTCTTTACCTGTTGGTTGTGTCGAGGACGATGGATCTCGGTTGTCCTGGTTCAGTCAGTATGACGCTGTTGTTCGCTCCGTTCAGCGACATTGATCCGATCAAACCATCAGACTTTCCGGTGGCGTTCGATAAGCAATAGTAGAGTTTATTGTTTGCCAGATCCAACGCCAGACCCTCGAGCACACCCTCTGACAGACGACAACAACAACACCAACGACGACGATGATGATGATGATGACGATAACGATGATTGTGACGACGTTTACCATGTATGTCAAGGGCGGATACAGAAATTTTTGAAGGGCAGGGCCAAAATGTTCGGTCCTGGGACAGGGGAAAAATTTCGTCTTGGTCATCAACAAATCTGATGACTTTTTTTAGTTATTTGTCCAATTTCCAAGAAAAAGATACCATTTTATCCGCCAAAATAGTGGATGACCATTTTTTAGTCGTACAGTGTTCTTGAACCCCTGCACGGACTTCGTGTACGGACTTCGTGGGGTGTGGGGAGGGCCTATGGAACTACTCATGGGCGGGCACGCCATCTTTCCGAGCCAGAACAGCTGCATGGTTAAAAAAATAAAGAAATTTCTAAATGGGAGGGGCATGGCCGGATTGGCTCCTTGTATTCGCCCTTGGTATATGTATCGTCTTACAAGGCGTAAGTCATGGCGCAAGTCATGGAGTCGTATAAGGATCATTTAGAAGACATTTCTCGCTGGACGACTCAATGGCAATAGAGTCTGACATCAAATAACCATGAACGAAGAAGACACGCCATGGGCAACATCCATGGTAGCCTATAGAAATGGCGCCACATAATTGTCCATCTTCCCATATGCTCAAGGTTTTTATGACGAATCGAGACTAAGTATCTGAAAGTTACAGATGTTAGCAAGCATACAGATGATCTATATACGATTCTATTGAAACAACAATGTGACAATAGCTATAGGCGTAATAGGCCTATATATATATATATATATATATATATATATATATATATATATATATATATATATATATATATATATATGACAATTAGTGCATCGCGATTATGTAGTTGAATGGAATTGACAGGCCGCCATGCACTCAATAACAATGAATTTTAAATAAGCCAGTTTGAATGCACCACTAGGAGCAGCCAGATCACTCAGAAAACACGTTATAGCCACACAGTGGCGTATACAAGGGGGTTTCGGGGGTTAAACCTCCCATTAGCCGAGAATTTTTTTAAAGGTTATTTATCCACTTAAATAAGAAAAACAAAACAATTGTGCTTGTAGTGACAATTGTTTTTCTTACTTTATTCCCTTTGCTACTTTATTATTCCCTTTTCATTTACTGTAATACTGTTGGGTTGGTGTCAGGAAGGTCATAAAACCCCAACCACCCCCTATCATAAATTCCAGGCTACGCCACTGAAGTAAGCAATCAATTAAGAGCAGAAGTGTTAATTAAACCCATTCATTTCCACTCACGTGTCGCAGTCGTGAAAATGGTTTCGATTGTTCTGTTGTTGCCTGAAAGCGGATATTTGCGGATCATTCCGGAGTCGATATCCGTCCAGTAAACCACTTTCCTCGTTTCATCAAACGCCACAGAGTTCAGCTTGGTTCTTCCGGTCTTCAGGGGCAGCATTATACCAGTCGTCAGGTGAATCTGGTAGAGGTCTTTCTCCCGACCGGTATCCGAAACGATCAGAAAATTGTCCAGAAACGGATCTAGCAAAACATGCGACATACAATCCTTTCACTTGTATACGCGGAAGATCACTGTGCATAGCGCCTGTTTTTATGAACTGGTTCCCGCGACTTATAACTTCTGTTCAGCGCTATATGAGTCTCTGCGACTGCGACTTTGCGTGTGGTATATCTAAGTCTACAAGGCCGTGTCTGAGCTCTTACTTTAACTAAGGTTTACTAAACTTTTCGCCATTATGCCTCTGTTTCCAGCGTTGGATTCAAGGTTGATCCGTCACTTGCACCGTTTGAAAAGCTCATCTATGTAACACGGTTAGATGTAACTAGCCTACGTCACAGCTTATATATAAATACTGTTGTATTGCTAGTCCGGAGCGTGTATTTTATAAAGGGAAGGGTGACGTCGATCATCTCAATACCCAACCACAGGGTTTAAGTTGGTGCACGGAAACACGCTGGAACGGCGTTCCCACTGCTTTCGAAATTCTTGGCTTGCGTTCTCATTGCTCATCATGCACGGAACCCTGGAAACACATGCGGTTCAATAAGACTCTTCATCAGCGTCCCCACTGCTCACCCAAACCACTTTAACCACTGTTCCCCAATTAACCATCCGGGAGAATGAAAGATGGAGCTATTCTATAGAAATAGCAGTTCTTCCCTCACATGCATGCTGAGTCTCAAAGGGTTAAATTCTTAAGAACTTCAGAACAATGATTGCGTTTTGGCCAAGTCAATTTTAAGTGGTCTTCAAACTAACACAACTGCAGCTGACGAGATAGCCTACATGTGGCTTCTGGATAAAGTGTTCAAACCTATCGGGCTAAAGTGGAAATGGAAAAGGATTACTGGATTAGCATGAGTCGTGGCCGATAACAGCGACTATCAGGAACCACGATTATGGCAAGTCACCAGCAATAACAAGAATAAAAACGAGAATAGCGAAGACAGTGCTGATGATGTCACTGATGTGGATTATTTTGACGACAACAAATACGGCACATGCGATATAGGCCTATATAATAGGTGCAGAGGGTTTAGGTTAACTCAAATAGTGATCGCAAATAACTGCCCCATTTAGTGGGACATAAAAATAGATAGTTCTAGATAATAAGTAGGCCTGCAATGTACTTAGGTGCAGATCGAGGGTTTAGGCTTACTCAAATCGTGATTGCAAATAACTGCTCCATTTAGTGAGATATAAAAATAGATAGACCTAGATAACAAGTAGGCCTGCAATGTACTTAGTTGCTGCAAGCACTTCATACACGATTATTAGTGCAGCAAAGTGTGACTACAGGGTGTTCTGTGAAGTAGTTTAGAAGGAACTAAAAAGCGCAACCTCTGCCAATCAATTGCATCAGGAGAAATCGCGTGACAAAGTCGTGGCGTCAACAGTTAAATATAAGACTTCAACTGCGCAATAATTTCAAATGTTACATAGACGCAAATTCCATAGCACACATAGTAAGTAGCCTATATCATGTGTCATCTAAGCTACAGTTGTTTACGTTCCTAACGCAATAGGTTACAGGTCTACAGTTATATAAACACAGAGCATACACATTATTGTATGTATGATTATATGTATGTATGTATGTATGTATGTATGTATGTATGTATGTATGTATGTATGTATGTATGTATGTATGTATGTATGTATGTATGTATGTATGTATGTATGCATGCATCATGCATGCATGCATGCATGCATGCATGCATGTGTGCATGTATGTATGTATGTATGTATGTATGTATGTATGTATGTATGTATGTATGTATGTATGTATGTATGTATGTATGTATGTATGTATGTATGTATGTATGTTCGTATGTATGTATGTATGTATGTATGTATGTATGTATGTAGCTATGTATGTATGTATGCATGTATGTATGTATGCATGCATATATATGCATGTATGCATAATTATATTGTATGTACTATGTAGGCCTATGTATGCAAATATGAATGAATGCATTGTGGCATTGTATGTACACATACATAATTTTATACGTATGTGTGTATACGTGCATGCATGCAGATATGTATGCTTGTGCATATAAATGTACGTATGCATGTATCAGACTACTTATTTAGCGCCTATATAGAGTTGACGTCCTACCGCAGTTTTCATCGCTGTTATCGCCACAGTCGTTGTCACTATCGCATCTGTATAAGTATGGAATGCATCTTCCATTGCGACATGGAAATTCGTTTGGTTGGCATCCTGTCCAAACATAAAAGAAAACAGTTCAATGCATTACTAAAGGCCTATCTGTTATACTGGGCAATATAATTAGACAAGTCTCCCAATGACTAAAAAAACTATTTAGCTGAGAAATGACACGTGTCCCTCCACGATGTAGATTTTAGTCTACACTTTTAAAAATTAAGTGGCGAGATGATGACGACGACGGTGATGATTATTATGGTGGTGGTGGTGGTGGTGGTGGTGGTGGTGGTGGTGGTGGTGGTGGTGGTGGTGGTGTGGTCAACTGGTCATGGTGGTGGTGGTGTGGTGGTCGTGGTGGTCGTGGCGGTGGTAGTGGTGTGGTGGTGGTGGTCGTGGTCGTGGTCGTGGTGATGATGGAGGTTGTCGTGGTGGTGGTGATGGTGATGGTAGTGGTTATGGTGATGGTGGTGGTGTTGGCGGTATATAGTCGTGGTGATGGTGGTGGTGGCGATGATGATGATGACGATGATGATCATGAGATTGAAATTGTATATAGCTAAAGACGTTGAAAATAAAATAAGAAACTGATGATGATACCATCAACTCTGATAATGGTCAAGAGTGCTTCGATGACAATAATTATCTGGGTAGCCTATATAAAATGATGCTGCATACAAAGATGATGATATAAGGACAGAAGGATGCTGCCTACAAAGATGATGATATAAGGACAGATAGGTCACATGAATAACTCTATTGAATGAACGAAACTTGTCCGGCAGAATTCCACGTGACCAACTAAATGATGATAATAACGATGACCGAAATGAAACAATGACCGAAATTCGTGATCTGTAAATTTCTAAAGCGCTGCTGAATGAAAAGCTAAACGCTATAGGGACCCGCTTTATCACGAGCATTGCGTCTTGTCAGAGAGGCTTCCATAGATACCATGTGTATGTCAAAGTGCAATTTACAGACCAGACGTCACCAGAGAAAGTATGGGTAATGGAAAGAGGAATCGTAGGCTGAAGTCCAATTGCACCGATTGACCTCATGCAGCTGCACCCTTAGGACCCATTAAAGCCTTCTTTACTTAGCGAACAGTCATTTCCGATGGGAAACGTCTAGGAAATGTCCAAGCAGAGACGACCCCCTTGAGAGTCCATCGTAATCAGAACATGATAAAGAGCAGCCAGGTCTTAACGCGACATCTTAAGCTTAGGAATTAGGAAATGGCTTTTCCTTTTGACTTTCAGAACGCACAGGAATCTAACAATTCTAGTAATTCGTATCATTTTTTTCTCATTGTAACTAACTCAGGCGGTTGAGTGGACTTGGGCTGTTCTCATGGGCGCTTGCAGATATCTTTTTGGTGGAGGGGCAAAACACGATTGCCATGGTTTATTTGTCAGCAAGAACATGAAAGTGCAAACTGCAAAGCAGGAAATTAAGAACATAAGCACTTTTCATAGAAGTTGACAGGGCATTTTTAACGTGCAGTTCTACACAAAATGTGCAGTTGTTAAAGCAGTAGCCTAATGTGCAGTGGAAATCATTAGAAAAGGTAATTGCTGGTCGGTTTACCAGGAAAGAAGAAGGACATGTGCATGCAGTGAAGTGCAGTGCCCCCTCCTGCCCCTACAGATATGAAGAAGATAGGGAAAAGATATGATATGATAAGATATGATATCTTTGTATGTGCGGGCGATCATGGTTGTTCTAATAGCAATTACTTTTTCAAATTATTTATCTTTATATTGCTATCTTTAAGCTTACAAATAATGTGCAATTGTTGTAAAAGAAAAGTCACGAAAATGTAGCTGTTGATTTGATGTAGCCTGCTAAACTGTAGCCTACGTACACCATCATTATCATTGGCAAGTGAGTGAGAGGACTTTGTATTCGATGCATTCAGGTATTTTGAGCCAGTGAAGTGATTTCAGGACAGGAGTGATGTGGAATGGGGGTCATGGCCGGATTGCCCCTCCGGCCCTCCCTGGATCCGTCCCTGAATATACCTAATAAACCTAATTGTTTCTGATAGAAACTTTCTGACGCTTTCATCTTTGGAAGCACTCAACTCTAAATACATAGCCTACATAATTAGGCCTATATAGGCTATAGCCTATACAAGCTGGATGTCGAATATTGTAAGCTCATATAATATATAATTATATATATATAATTATATATAAATGCATGTTAATTGGCGTATATATAAACGTCAGTAGAAGTTGGATACTGTGCATATAATATATATTATATATATACTATACATAGATAAACATGGGCTAATCAAGAAAAGGAATCGATATATATATATATATATATTATATATGTATAATTGTATATATATACGGTGTATTATATACATTATACACGAATGCTTTTCTTATGAGTAGCTTATGCTGCTAAGGTTGGGGGTTATCTATGTTAACCGCCTGAAGAGGGCACAGCCTCGTTATCAGCGGGTTCAAGATCGGAGGTCAGTGGCGGCTGCAGTGGCTGGCTGCGATCGCCATCTATACGCGCGGGGTGAAATTGTATCGAAGGACGAGGAATGGGTGGATGGGAGGAGGGAGGAATGGAAAGGGTAGAGGAGGAGGAGGAAGTGGTTATCGTGACGCTAGAGATAAGATGGAAAGGCATGCGTCAACCATATGATCTCCCCTCCCGATGCAGTCGCTGCAACCGACTGCTGCTGGTGCTGCTGCAACTGCTTCCGATGCTGAGTGCAGGGGTCGGTGGTCGGTGGTGATGGCTTCAGGTTCTTAACATGTATTATAGAGTGAAACTACTGCTGATGCAGGGGAGTTGGGTTTGTTAATAGATCGTTAAACGGTCGATGTTTGGGTTGTGTTTGGGTCGATGTTTGGGTTATGTTTGAGAGAAGGCTTATGTCGCTGTAATGGCCTTTCAGACTCTAGTCTAAACAACGGAAGAGGGGAGACTTCGCGTCCAGCATGTGCATTTGTGCATTGTGCATTTGCCGATGGATGGCCTTTGTTTTCATTACGTGGAGGAGAGAGGCCATGTGGAAACACTGGAAAAGTACAGGACTAAGGATACAGTAATACAATAATGAAGCGAATACAATAACACCGCAAAACAATACAATGCAACTTCCGCAATACAGAAAAGGTCGAATATCTCAACAATTAGATCTATAATAATGTCCACCTGTATCTGTCTGTGTCTGTCTGTGTCTGTCTGTGACTATGTCTGTCTGTTTCTACCTATTTTGTCTGTGGCTCTTGGTCAAACTTCTTGGTCACAGCAGATTATCTATCTAAAGGGTATACATTTAGCTATGCCAAGACATTTTGAAGTAGGCCTACCATTTGTGATTACCATAGCTATAACATTCTGTATTCGTCAGCACTCCATTAATTACTAAAAAAGAGTCCTGTACAAAATAGGACGTACACCCACAGGCCACAGTATTGACTTCCAAAGGAAGTGAACTTTTATGCTCAATCGAAACAATGAGATTAAAAAATAGAAGAAGATGCAAGTCAAGAATGAGTGTCAGGATTAAATGAAGTATTGTATTGTCGACTTCATTTTCTTGACATCGGCATATCCGATATATCGATGGCCATTGGTCAGCCGTTTCCCTCACCGTCTGATCGTCCGGCCAAACAATCTGCCGCCATTTCTTCTGATTTAATGGCTAATAAAGTTACGAAGAAGAGAATTCCTCAGAAAAATTAGTTTTCTTTTCTAGAGGGCATTTCATTTGATTTTATTTAATGTTCTAGGCCTATTGTGCACTTAGACAGAAAAAAGGAAATAGAAAACTATGACAGATAGGTGTAGCTTGTAAGTAGCCTATAGACCAGGGGTTCTCAAACTTTATCTTTATTGTACCCCCAAGTAAAAAATCGAATGATGGCGTACCCCCAGCAAAGTCAGGTCAGAAACAAAATGCCATTGCGAGGTCCCCTTGCAGTGACAACTAAAAGTCCATTTAATCATTGGTGACACTGTTTATTATTTTATAGCCTGTAGCCTATGGAGCAAAATTTAGTTTGAATCATATAATCTCATCAACAAATTTAAAAGGGAAAATTAGTCTAGGCTATAACCCGTAAAAGAAAGAGTCAACCTATAGTGCTGGGGGCTTGTTTTGACTAGCACAGATTTAAAATATCTGGTTTATTCTTTGTAAATTTCAAACGCAAATTAACCCCAATGTTTGTTTTTGAGAGCAAGAATAGTTTAAAAACCGGCTTCACCCAGATATGGCGTGCTGAAAGGAATCCCAAAATTTAAAGCTCGATCAGAAAGCAATCCTTAGGCAAATTCAGCTCTCTAGGCCTATTTGAGTCCTATAATTATACTACAGGCTGAAAATTTCTGGCTTTGGTAGGCTGCTTTCGACCATTTATACATTAGGCCTTTTTGTTTCAAAATTTAGAGTAACTGGCCTAAACATAAATATGATGTTGCATGCACGTACTATATTGAATGTGAGTCTAATTAGCCTATATGCTGTGAAAGAAAGAAATGACGATGCTGTTAGGCTACATGTTGCAACGTTAAAATCACTGCTAATCAAAGAAAGATTGACACAAAGTGCTTAAAGGGCAAAGAAAATTTATAATATTATTTCTGGACTTTTTCGCGTACCCCTTACCGGCGTCTGGCGTACCCCTGGGGGTACGCGTACCACAGTTTGAGAACCCCTGCTATAGACACAAGAGACCAGGATGTAATGATTATTATGAATCATCATTTCTTGGAACACAACACTTGATACAGGACAGATATTCTGACAATCCACCCATCACCGCAAATACTTATAGCGTCCAGGACTGATTAAGATGATGCATGATTATGATGATTAAGCTGATGATTAAGCTGATGATTAAGATGATTAAGATGATGATTTTTTAAGATGATGATTAATATGATGATTATGATGATGCCGAAGACGATGATGAGGATGTCATGTGAGTGCAATCTACGATGTATCCTTATTATCTTTGAGTTTGACGCTAAAACCAGAAATGTTATTCAGGTTGCTTGCTGGCCTAATTACTGTATTGTGGGTCAAGTCAATATTCAATTAATTACGCTTTTTTAGATTAGATATTTATTAGTACATGACCCGGTGGTCATAAGAGGCAGGTGCACTGTGGAGATAAACAACAGAATAGTGCACTAAGAGAAGTTGCAGGATTTTGATTCAACTTAACGCCCTGCATCACATGTTTCGTCAGAGGTTCAAATGACTTTGGTAAACAATAATAATTGGTTAACTGCACCACGCCCGTAGCTTAATAGGCCTATTAAATTCCCGTAGAAAATTAGCATGCTCAGTCAATCGGAGAAAGGACATTCTTTGGGAGACTGAATTTTATTGCCAGCTTCATACCTTGTGGGTATAGTTAGTTAGTCTAGCTGTTGGTCACAGTTGGCGTCTGCTGACTTCCTTCCATAAATTTATAGTTGAGGTTCCTACACCGCCAGAGTGGCATGGAAATTCATTCATTCAATTTGCATAGCGCCTCTTCGAGAAGAATACTCAGAGGCGCTCCCAACCCTGCAAATAAAGCTGAGAGAGTAATGCATGAGAAACAAATAGCTCAATGGTCCAGTTTCGTGTCTGAACGGTGTATGGAAATTTTGTTGTTGATTTTTATCCTTACGCAATACACATCTGCACCAATCAATGGGGAGAGGGGTATTATATCATTATCCCATGACGCTTGCCGTAATGTGTTCCGTAATGACAATAGCTCCCCAGATTAACAGATTTCCCACAATAAAACTGTATACCAATATTATGTCACTCCAAACCTTTTCCATTGCTTTGCAAATGGAGATGCTTCTTCCATACATGATACTTCCTATAGCTCTAACGCCTGTCTTTCAAACAAACACAGGACGAAATGAATAATAATAGAGCTGCATACATACTATAGGCCTATTATTAAACTCAGCTATAATGAATATACTGACTGCACACTGTTTTTTGGATGATTAGACGGTGAGGGTGATGACTGGCCCCCTCAGATCCTTAGAAAATTAAGTCGCCAACATCATACCCAATTCTTGTTCCGTGCTAGCTTAATGGACTGCTAAGGATAAAAATAAAAGTTGTCAGTAATTATTCAATTGCAAAACTGCGCCAAACAATTCGCAGTGAGGTAAACGCTTAACAAGTTGCAGAAGTATCGCCTATATATATATAATATATATTATATATAATATATAATATATATATTATATATATTATATAATATATATATATATATTATATATCCCATGGCCTTTAAAGACGTTGCTTTTCGACTGTTTCTGATGACCTATAAAACATCGTAACTGTAGTCAGGGTCAGACACGCAGCAGCTTTATGAGTATCAACAATGCGACTGTCCTTGTTTCGAAGCGTGCATGAGAAGGCTATAGAGTCTTAGTATACATATTACATACGGTACATGTAGTTCCTTGCCAAACAGAACAGAACTCCTATCTAGGTTAGGATATAGTAATATTCAGAATCAGTTGCATATAATATACCGCAAGATTATTTATCATGTAGGCTAGGCTATTATATATACATTTATCGTGGCTAAGGTATAATAAATATATATGTATATAGGCCCATGAGGTCTATTTAGCTGTTGACCTTGAACTGACCGGGTTAGATGACAGTGCTTTTAGAAATAGCCGAAAGAAATCAAATGTTAGCATAGGCGAAGACTTGGACGAGAGGTTGGAGGGACGAACGAGCGACCGAAGGAAGGTCGCATTTTCATTGATCAAATTTTAGACGTACATTTTATGAAAACATACCATTTTCCCCTGCCAAAATAGCTGATGACCTTTTTTTAGTCGTTTCATCGAAATCTTGAAATCTACCATTGTGTCTTGGATACTGACACTGTAAACCGCTGTAAAAATTGACCATGCTTTTATTATGAATATTTCTTAAATAAAGGGGGAATAGGCATGGAATTTCCCCCGCCACAAACATTGGGCCCCCATTAGTCTCTGCCCATGAACGTTAGAGACTTGGAGATTTCGGATTACTCGGTCTCGGCAGTAGGCCTACTTACGAACCAGTAGACCTCCTTTTCTACTGTGTCCAAACTTCCCTTCGTTATAGCCTTAATTTAAACCTAGGCCTATAGGCCTATACTGGTATACGTCCTATAGGCATAATAGGCCTATACCGTTAAACTTAGGCCTACTTTTATTCTCCGGGTTCCACTTAAATACTGGTCTCCAAAAACGAGTTCAACAAGAACGCCGCCGTCTTACAACGCTGGTCTCGTTCAGATGATATATAGGGCTTTGTAGGCTATATACCGACCGTGCGAATTTTTGAAACATTTAGCCTACAGCCGTAGCCTACATTAGCTTGCGGTGCCGTAAGCCATTTTCGTGGTATAAGAGACGCACTGTGATGTTGATTTAACATTTGAAGTTATAAACCGACAAGGATATAATAGGCTATATATATACAACATATATATATATATATATATATATATTGAAGAACTATGCCTTGGGTGTGTGTGTATATATATATATATATATATATATATATATATATATATTTATATCGCCACACCCACTATATATGTGGGCATATGCCTAGCTCTATCGGATTTTATTTCTGCTTCTCCAGTGCATTAGTATAGGAAGTCTATTTTCATTAAGATTTCACTCAAATCGATCATTGCTTGACGTTGTGGACATTTCAATGACGGTGCTATATGAATAACTAGAATAGAGATCAGAACAAGTAAATACATAATTATAAGCAAATGTAGAAAACAGACTCCGGTCTCTTAAAGACAAATACCAGACGCCAAAACTGGACGTCGTGAATCAAGCGACATTATCGAAAATAAACGTCAAGAATTTATTGGAAGTATTGAACGATGTAGCAGACTGCAATTTATAAAAGTTGCCAAGTTGGAGACATAATTAATGTAAGTTTATACAGGCCTTTATAACCTGGTTTGACATTGACCCTTGTATTTTTATTTACATATTCGCTGCTAAACAACTAGGTCTACTTTATAATATTAGCAGGGTGAGAATTGCCGGGGGTTTGGGGGGTTTCAACCCCCCAGTCTTTCTTAGAGCCCCATAGTAAAATCTATTTTTCACACCTAAATTTCAGGTGGATAATGGTCCAACCCCCCCCCAGTTACTTTTCCACAATTCTTACACTGAATATTAGGCCAACTTTATATCTTAAAAACGCTGTTTCGGTGGGTCGTAAGGACAGCATTCTTCGTTGGTAGGCCTAATAGGTACAGACTAAAATTAAAGTAGGCCAACATCTTGGGATAGAGGAACGAGTGCAGATAGCCAGGAGTGTATACTGTAGGCTTATATATGTCTGCAGAATATAATATTTAGATCGACAACAATGCATCCATTGTTAGTTTTCCAGCGAGTGCAGATAGCCAGGAGCGTATCGATGGCAAGCAAATGCATGGGTAGGCTATTTGTGTGCTTGCAATAATATTGAGCAAGACAGCTGTATAGGTTGGCACGGTTTTGAGAGTTCCCGGCTAAGATAGGAATGCAGTGTGGTGAGCGGACGATCAAAGAGTTCACAAAGCGGAAGTGGTCTCGTGAGACTTAAAAGCGGATCCGTGGGCCATAATTATTAGAATTGAATCTTCTCCGTGTGAACAATAATTATTTTCCTAATTTCAAGTTTATGGAGAGGTAGTCGTTGGAGGCAGAGGGAGGCAGAGGAAGACCTGGATGGACAACATCAAAGAAGATCTGAGAGAGAAGGGCACCAGCTTGGCCGAGATCGGAGAAACCATCAGAAACAGAGAAGTTTGGAAGAAATTCATACAGGCCTCATCGTCAAATCGATGACGGAGGAGAAGATAGAAGAGTCGTTGGAGGGCAAAATCTTCTGATGACCTTGACCGTTTACTATAAGCAGCTATTTCCTTGCAGGCTATTGTATGAATCTTTAGTTAAACTCAAAAGTGTAGGTAAAAGTTAATTTTTTAAGTCAGAAGAGGAGGCAAATATCGCTTTAGATTTTTGAGTATGGGGTCGTAGCTCTTTCTAGCCACGACAATCTTGATAATGAGTGTTAATAGACTTGTCATTCTGTATTATGTCTTTGATCGAGTGAAGATCAGTGATGTGGTCTCGAGACCGCGGTCTTGGTCTCGAGACGGTCTCGAGACCAGAAAATTGCGGTCTTGGTCTTGGTCTTGGTCTTGAATGAGGCGGTCTTGGTCTTGGTCTTGGTCTTGAAGGTCCGGTCTTGGTCTTGGTCTTGGTCTTGAAGGTACGGTCTTGGTCTTGGTCTTGAAGGCAAAAAAGGAATGTCATAAGAATTTTTCGTGAAGGAAAAGACAGCAAATTTTAAAATTTTAATCATCGGGCGACTAAAAAAAGGTTCGTCAGAAATTTCAAGCCGGAAAATTGGAAAAATCCATGTATTTTTCAGAGAAATCATCAATCTAGCCTTTTTTCGACCGGTCTTGGTCTTGGTACACTCGGTCTTGGTCTTGGTCTTGGAACACTCGGTCTTGGTCTTGGTCTTGGTCTTGGAGCACTCGGTCTTGGTCTTGGTCTTGGTCTTGGAACACTCGGTCTTGGTCTTGGTCTTGGTCTTGGATTTTTGGTCTTGTGCACAACACTGGTGAAGATACCGTACCAAAACGTGTCAACCTGTGTATATTAATTGTAGAGGATTTTTCAGAGTGTCCTAGTATATAGGCTTATGCTTGTGTAAACGGATATGCACTATCAGCATAAGTGCAATACTGGCATGAGCGCATCATAAGAAGGAGTCCATTAGGCATAGCCAATTAGAGGCAAGAACGCGCTTTAGACAGGAGTCAGTACGCTAGGGGGGGGCTATGGGGCCAAGCCCCCCTAAAAAAGGCCATCCATTTTTTCTCCCATGTAAAAATGAAATATTTGGACGATTTACCCCCTTTAGCCCCCCTCCCCAAATGAAGCGTAAGGCAAAAAATTTCGACCAAAATGACTAAAAAAGGTCGTCAGACATTTTGACGGCAGAACATGGAAAATTTTCACCCGCGATTACAACCCCCAAAAAAACTGAAGTCCTGGCGCCGCCACTACAGAAGTGCTACACATTCTTTTCAATGATTGCAGATTGTATTGCCATCTTCATGAATGTAAGCGTAATCGTAATCTCCAAATGTCTAAATCGCCACTCGAAAGCCAAGCGCAGGGCACCAGCTTATTCACGAGCGCCAGGCACCAGCTTTTCACGAGCGCTGATAATAAAGTGTAGGCCTACATACATTGCAGGCAGGAGTGCATCAAAGTCTTGCCAATGAGCGCAGATAAAAGTGCTTACTCGATGATTCACATTGCATTTCGTCACTGCTGTCCGGGCAGTCTCCTTCACCGTCGCACTTATAGTGCGCAGGAATACATTGACCAGCAGTGCACTGAAACTCATTCGGCTGACAACCTGCAATTGCAAGCATTAATTTCATTCCAAATATTTTAAAATCTAAATTAAAAACAATAAGCAGGCAGCCGAATTCAAATAAGAAATAGAAAATAATCAACGATTCGACGACGAATAGTCTACAAATGCACAAATAGATAAAAGAATAAAATAACTGCATGCATGAAAAAATCAATTAGGCCTGTGATCAGTTTATTATAGATCTAGGCTACGCCAGAATCATAGGCCTAAATTGACCATAAAATTATCATTAGTGCGATCATACACGAATTCAAGTGAACTTTCAACGCACGCACGCACGCACGCACACACACACACACCATATTATATAAAGCAAAACATTTTGAAACCTATCTTTTAGACGGTAAAGTTCCGGTAGCCTATAACAGACTCGTTTTTGTTATTTAAGCGGTGATCCTGTTGTTCGTCATATTATTTCGTTGCAAATCGTTAGGCCCTAGGTCGATTACGTTCCTCTCCCGCACATAACTATAATCTAATTTCCAGAGTGACAATTACAGATTTCAACACAATTCGCTTCCCTCTAGGCTACTCTAGCATTTTCGTATTTGAAGACCAGTTCGATTGATAAATTTTTCGATTGATTAATTTATTGAAGTGCAAGGGGTAAGGCCGGTAGGCCCTATTTTGTTTGTAGTTTAACGGGTTCAAATACCCCGCACTCCAAAAAAAACCAATTTCCGATTTATTATTTTTCTCCCATGCCTATTGGATAACCTGGATAACCTGCTCCCGAAACTGTCACCTCGATCTCTAACATAGTTTCCTGGTTAGGTACTGACTGTTGTGTAGACGTGTAGGTCTACTGTACGAAATTCCAAACTGCAGCAAATTTTGCGTTTCTGCCTTCTGTGTTGTAACCTTCACATAACAATCAATAGCTAATTTACATTCACTCATTTGACAACATAATTTATGTGTCTGACAGTGACACGCTTTATATCTCATTCCCTTTGTTTCCAATCTGCTTATCTCCTTCGTAATTGCTTTTGAATAGGACTGCAATTACTCAGAGATTGCTGCGTGATCAGATCCTTCTAAGAGGGATTGACTATCTGCAGATCTATAAGTTTCCGTGAGAAGCCTAAGCCTATGAAGTCTGCCAGTGCCAGTCCCAAGACTGGATAAAGGAGGAGGGCGACACTAGTCATCTTAGATATGGCAGTGTCGTTAAACATGTAACAAGAGTAGGCCTATGAAGTCATGAAGAGTCATGTTTGCATAACTTACCATCGGAGAAACGCAGTAAACTCAAAGACACAGCGACTCCAATCTCCAGTAACATAGAATAAGCTCTTCCTCCCATTTTCGGAGCACACGAACGTCGAAGAAATATTATTAATAATTATTATTCCAGAATATCCTCAGCAAGTTCAAACGAGTCGCGTCTTTCTTATGCTACTGTTAATTGTTATTGTTGCTCTTTCTTCTAGCTACGGATCTGATTCGGTCGTCGTACATTTATGTTCGGCTCTGCACGGAGAAACTCGATCGCGCTGCACACACGCGTATTCACTTAAAGCGCTTTCATCAGACGAAGTAGTCTATACAAAACGATGCTTGTCTCTAAAGTCTGCATATAATTACAGGACTGCAAGACGACGACGACAAGGCAGCAGCGGCTTAGATGGAGTGTCTGTTTCAGGCTTTCAGCTGAGCCGCACGCACAAACACACACATTTAGTCCTACGTTTATTTAATCGTGTGTGCGTAAGGATTCTAAGGAGCCAGACACACGTCCATGCGCTGCTAGCGGAGGTGCAGTGAGTTTGAAATGCCCCTCAGCTGGTATACCAAATTGAATGTGGCTTCAGCTGCTGCTGCTGCTGCTGCGACTGGGGTGGTGACTGGTGAGGTGGTGTAGATGTAGACTGTAGCTATTGGCTATTTTTCCCAGTCAGCAGCATCCGCCTCTTCTACGCAAGCCTACTCGTTACACAACGCAGATAATGGCTCTGATACATATTCCATTTTTACAGATAACAATTCGCAACAAAAAATGATTAATCTTCTTCTCTTCCGGCAGAGGGCTGGCCATTCGGTGAACAAGAACAAGAACAGGCTGTACGGATACGGTGAATGGCATAGTTAGACTGCAGGTATTTTTGCGTAGGAGTTTGCTCACTGATAAAACTTATTCGGTGCGATGCAAATGGTCATAAATATTGGAAGGAGGTATGCAGACGATGGATTTTATCTCAGGGTGAATAAAGGTCCAGAAAGCGGATATACAACATAGCTAACATAGACCAGCAAAGCAAGGCGCGCATTACCTTGAGACCCACAATAAGAGTTGCAAAAAATTCAAAAGTAGCCAACTTAATTTAATCCTATTGGTTATAGGTCATCACATTTGTAAACGTTTTGTTGTCGTTTTAAATTTACGATCCAGTGAATTTCAATAGGAATTATACAAATTTGTCATTCTCTCTGTCGTTGGAAATCATAGAATCGTTAGACGAGGAAGTTTGAAATCCGACATTTTACTAACAAGGCATCAACATAAAGACGCGTTCTGTATTCATTCATTCGGACATTTATATAGCGCTTCTTCAAGAAAAAGTACTCAGAGGCGCTCAAATATAGTATACTACGTTAGAATCCTTACGCATACACGGGTTAAATAAACGTAGGACTAAATGTGTGTGTGTGTGTGTGTTTGTGCATGTGGCTCAGCTGAAACAGACACTCCATCTAAGCCGCTGCTGCCTTGTCGTCGTCTTGCAGTCCTGTAATTATATGCAGACTTTAGAGACAAGCATCGTTTCGTATAGACTACTTCGTATAGTAGGCTACGTTTAGGCCTATACAATGGTTTTAGACGAGTTGTACCTGTCCATATAGGCTCACGCACCCGTCGGTTGTCGTCATGAGACATAAGGAAGAAGATATAGCCTATCCAGTGGCGGCGCCAGGATTTCAGTTTCGGGGGGCTGAAGCCTCGCGGCGAAAATTTTCCATTTTCGCCGCCAAAATTTCTGACGACCTTTTTTTTCGTTTAGTCATTGACTGAAATCTCATGAAAATTTTCCATTTTCGCCGCTAAAATTTCTAACAACCTTTTTTTTAGTCGTCAGCCGAAAATCGTGGATATTTCAATGTAAAAAATTCGGATGGCCCTTTTTTGGGGGGGGCTGAGCCTCTTGTAGGGGGGGGCTTAGCCCCCAGCCCCCCTAGCGCCGCCACTGAGCCTATCTGATGCCTCGAGCAGGCGGTAGAGAAGCCCATATCACTTAAAACACGATGTTCAATCTGAAAGGAGGTCTACGTGCAATCGTGCATCATAAGCCTATTAATAATTACAATGCATGCACATTTTTTGAGTGTCGCTCACAAGCTGTAGTAGCGTTGAGTCTGTAATATGCCGCCACTGAAGTTCGATATGAGTCATACATCATATGACCAGTGCCGGACCTACCCTTAGGCCGAATAATTGCAAATGGCCTCGTTAAAAAAACTTCCGTGTAGGCCTAACTGTACGCGGACTCCCGACAGCAGCGTGTAAGACTAACCTACACTCACAGCGAGTAGGCCTATGCTTAATTATACGTTTACAGCGCGATGTGTTTTTTACGCCCAAAAAACTCCGAAGTCCAAAGACTCCTAGCGATAATCGGATGAAGTCCGCAACTATTTTGTCCATTCAATGGTTCGCAAATTGCACAGAGCAAAAAGTTTGGAACCGGTTATAAGGAAGTCGTTACTAAGATAGCCTATTATATAGCTTGGGCTCAAGGCCCAGTGTTTAATCTAGTCCCCCTCCGCTGGGGGGGAATTGAGGTTTCTGGGGGGGGATAATTGAGCGTCCGAAGGACGCTCGTGAGGCGCGTAGCGCACTGAGGGGGGGCGGTAATGGGGAGGGGCAAATCCCCATCCCCATTAGAAATTTTCTGAATGTCCACATTGCAATGGCAGTATTTTAAGATGTCATCTTAACAAATTAGCTGTACTTTTTTCAGTGATCCATTAGAAACTTTTTGAATTTCCAAATTGCAATGGCAGCATTTTAAGGTATCATCTTAACAAATTAACTGTACTTTTTTCAGTGATCCATTAGAAACTTTTTGAATTTCCAAATTGCAATGGCAGTATTTTAAGGTATCACCTTAACAAAATAGCTGTACTTTTTCAGTGACCCATTAGAAACTTTTTGAATTTCCACATTGCAATGGCAGTATTTTAATGTGTAATCTTAACAAAATAGCTGTACTTTTTCAGTGACACATTAGAAATTTTTTGAATTTCCACATTGCAATGGCAGCATTTTAAGGTGTCATCTTAACAAAATAGCTGTACTTTTTCAGTGACCCATTAGAAATTTTTTCAATTTCCACATTGCAATGGCAGTATTTTAAGGTGTCATCTTAACAAAATAGCTGTACTTATTTCAGTGACCCATTAGAAACTTTTAGAATTTCCAAATTGCAATGGCAGCATTTTAAGGTGTCATCTTAACAAAATTGCTGTACTTTTTCAGTGAACCATTAGAAACTTTTTGAATTTCCACATTGCAATGGCAGCATTTTAAGGTGTCATCTTAACACAATAGCTGTACTTTTTCAGTGACTCATTAGAAACTTCTTGAATTTCCACATTGCAATGGTACCCTTTGAAGATGCCATTTTAACAAAATAACTCCATTATTTCAGTACTGATAAAAAGTTTTTTAGGATTTCAATATATATATATATATTATATAATTACAATAAAAAACTTTTTTGTATCGTGTTCAGGAGCTCAGTTCTGCTGTTGCCGGGTTATTCTAATGAATTACTGTTTACTTGAGTAAATAAGCTGACTTTTCAGCACTGTAATCAGAAACTGTCAGCTTATCCCAGTTTCCCCATATGGCCCTGAGTTGCTGACCAGTACACACTTTCCGAAATCATATGTAATGGTACACAAATCTACCAAGAGTTAATAAACTACCGGTACCAAAATCAAGAAGCCACAATCTAGCTCAAATATACAGTGAACCTGGGCAAAATTGCAACACAAGCTTTTAAGACGGTTTCCTGTTCAGAATTTTGTGCTGAACAACATATTCAAAATCCGACAAAATCCCACCATGGGGTCACCCCCCAAAATGGGGTTCAAAATATAATGGGTTTCACGCGTTTTTACATTGAATATCGGGCTGCTAGTACAGAGGCCTGATTAAAAATTGTTCGTTTTGCGATACTAGCATGATATTTGGTACATTCCACGAACATGACATAAGAAAGAGATTTGGCTATAGAGCCTTCGCATATTTGACCCCTGGCCCCAATGGCAGCCATTTTCCAAAATGGCCCCCGGTTTTCAGATTTTAAATTATCTCAGCTTCCAGTACACTTAGAATCGTCATCTTGGTGTCTAAACATACATAGTTAGGGGCGGGGATTCCAACAGAGCCATTGCAAATGTTCCCAACGGCTTCAATGGCGGCCATTTTCCAAAATGGCCGACCGAATGACGGAATTTCCAATACATCAGCTTACAGTGCACCTAGAAACGTCATCTTGGTGTCTAAAGATACATAGTTAGGGGCGAGGATTCCAACAGAGCCATTGCAAATGTTTCCAACGGATTCAATGGCGGCCATTTTCCAAAATGGCCGACCGAAATTCGGAATTTCCAATACATCAGCTTCCAGTACACCTAGAAACGTCATCTTGGTGTCTAAACATACATAGTTAGGAGCGAGGATTCAAACAGAGCCATTGCAAATGTTCCCAAGATGAGCATAGTTCCGACCCATGAAACTCGTCGCCTCCGACGCTGAGGCATCCCAGCATGCTTTGCTGCTCGCCGTAGACATCCGGGTCACGGGACCTGCGCTAGGCCAATCAGCTTCTCTCGTCGAGTGTCTGCTCGAACCAAAAGCCCTACTGTCTCGGTTGCTATACCGAGCGTCCTATCCCTGCCTGACCCTGCATGGGGTCTCTCCCTCTGGAGTTCGTTGCGGTTGGCTGGGGAAGTGACTGCGGGCCTGGCACCTCCGGAGAGACTGGAATAAAGTCGGTATCCGCATCGATCAAGGATGCCAGAGCAGTGGTCAGCCGCTGGGGCTTCGCATGGGTGAATTGCAGGTCTTAGGTCCGTGTCTTGTTTGGTCTCCTCGTCCTTGGGTCGACCACCTCACGCAACGACGCAACTTCCTTGCCTGCCGCCACAAGCGCTGCTATCGCTACAGAAGGATTTGCCTGGAAGAAGGAGGTCTCTTCCAGGAGGATGTAGTAAGTGGAATGGTGTCGTTTTTCGGTTGTGGTGATGATACCGGGTGCTGGAAATTCGTCGTCTGCCAAAGATGTGAGCAGACGACCGGTCGCTTGATGAGGACTAAGACGCCTGTTGTCGCCCGTGGCAGCGGAAGAATTGGCCATCCACTCGCGTAGCAATAGTAACGAGCGATTGCAGTGTCACCTGTCGCTTGAGACGCGAAACAATGTGAGCTGTGGAAAAGAGGAGAGGAAGTCTGGTGGGAGAGAGACGTGGTCGGACTTGACGAGACTCAGTTCATGAAGACCGAGAAACAGAGGACGCAGTCGAGGACCGGAAGTGATCAGTGTACGAATGATGTAGCTTCTTCCTTCGAGGTCCAGTCTGGTCAGCCTTGGAAGGTCAGCTAAGGCGTCAAGGACGAAGGAAGAGGAGGGGGAGGAGGAGGAGGAGGAGGAGGAGGAGGAGGAGGAGGAAGAAGAAGATGATGGTGGGATGTAGGACGCGGTCAGCTTGTCCAGTCAGGAGAATCCTTCGAAGGCTCAAGCGTCGAGCGAATGGAGTGGATTCTTGGAGAGATGGAGGACCTGGAGCAAGGTGTTTCGTCGGAAGGAGCCGGGCACGATTCGCCTGATCCGATTTCCGCTTAGATCCATAGAATGTCAACTGCGAAAGGACGTCGAAGGTCCCGACGTCGATTCCGCCGATCGAATTGCCCATCAGGGAGAGGGTCCGCACCCGGGACAGACCGACCGAACGAACGCTCCCTTATGGTTCGTATCCGATTGGAGTCGAGCAGAAGACGTTGGATGCAGATGGAAGACGACCTGGAATGTCCTTAAACCGATTACGTTCATCTGCAACTGGCTCAGGTGTCCTCGATCTCATTATCGTCCAGAATGAGGATACCCAGCTGGCGCAGTCCTTCGTAGTCCTTTCTTGAGAGGACCGTGAGGCGGTTCTTGCGCAGTTGAAGATAGCGAACGGACGGGGAAAGACTTGGGGGGACCGTCTGTAATTCCGCCACCGACAGATCCAGGTAGGACAGGAAGCCAGTGTTGAAGCGGAACCCCTGCGTCTGATTGGCCCCTGTGGTGGAGGTTCCGATGGGGTTTCCCTTGAAGACGAGGTAGGAGAGGGGCTGGAGGTGGACGAAGGCGTCCACGGAGACAGTCGATTTGAGGTTGTCCTAGAGTCGAAGGTAGCGTAGGCTGACGAGGTCTCGGAAGGTGCTCGACGTGATCTGTGTCAGGAGGTTCTGACGGAGGTCGACTCTCGACAGAAGACGACATCCAACGAAGGTTCCTTCGACGCTGGTCAGTCGATTGTCATTAACACCAAGATGACATTTCTAGGTGTACTGGAAGCTGATGTATTAGAAATTCCGAATTTCGGTCGGCCATTTTGGAAAATGGCCGTTATTGAAGCCGTTGGGAACATTTGCAATGGCTCTGTTGGAATCCTCGCCCCTAACTATGTATCTTTAGACACCAAGATGACGTTTCTAGGTGCACTGTAAGCTGATGTATTGGAAATTCCGTCATTCGGTCGGCCATTTTGGAAAATGGCCGCCATTGAAGCCGTTGGGAACATTTGCAATGGCTCTGTTGGAATCCCCGCCCCTAACTATGTATGTTTAGACACCAAGATGACGATTCTAAGTGTACTGGAAGCTGAGATAATTTAAAATCTGAAAACCGGGGGCCATTTTGGAAAATGGCTGCCATTGGGGCCAGGGGTCAAATATGCGAAGGCTCTATAGCCAAATCTCTTTCTTATGTCATGTTCGTGGAATGTACCAAATATCATGCTAGTATCGCAAAACGAACAATTTTTAATCAGGCCTCTGTACTAGCAGCCCGATATTCAATGTAAAAACGCGTGAAACCCATTATATTTTGAATCCCATTTTGGGGGGTGACCCCATGGTGGGATTTTGTCGGATTTTGAATAAGTTGTTCAGCACAAAATTCTGAACAAGAAACCGTCTTAAAAGCTTGTGTTGCAATTTTGCCCAGGTGAAACTGTATCTTGCCTGGACTACTAGTCTTGTAGTAATGATGTTGTTTTACTAGGTGTTCAGATAATAGGACCAAAACATTTTGAAATTTGACAGTTTAAAATATGAAGGATAGCACTTGATAGCCATTCAGATGTACAAAAATAGTATTTGTACAAATATTAACAGTAAATTATACTCACTTTTGCTGGATTTTGTCATATAATATAACAGTAAATAATTACTACAACCATGTAGCAGTAAATAATATTGCGGTTATATTATTATAACAGTTCATGTAATGCAATGATGTAAACACTAAACAGCAACTAAATACTATTACCATTTTGACAAATTTTTCTAGAGGAGATGTCATCTCTGTTTTTAGTTAGAAAAAAATAGTGTTTATCTAAATATATACAGGAAGTTATATTCATTGCAACATGATATTATCGTATATTATAGTAGTAAATAATGTCATTATAATCATATAATAGTAAATAATATCACGGTATATTATAGCACTTCAAGTAAAACAACGATGAAAAAGTTACTAAAAACCAATAACATTTTGTGAAATTTTTCTGGGGGGGAAATGTCAATCCTGGGGGGGGGAAGTTCCCCCCCAGAGACGTCTAGATTAAACACTGCTCAAGGCCGTATAATTATACCCGGATTTTTATTCCAGGGGTGTTGACTCGACCGTGAGCAAGTCCACAATTAAGCAAACAAATCAACAGACTAAGGAGTTTGGATAAGCGTCGTGAGATCTCATAGCGGGTTCTGGATGGCCAATACATTATGCACCGTATACTATAGCTGTTATATCAAGTATAGTAAATACCATATCATTTTAAAACTTTTTCATTTGGAGGGATGGGTTCAAACACCCAAAACACCCCCTGGCTATACTGCCCTGCTTTGGCAAAAGGGAGCAAGTCCAGTTTTGGGCTAAAATGACATTTTGGCATAATTTTGGTAAATGAAGCAAGTCCAACACAACCATCTATATAACTAGTTGATATCTCACGTAGTTCTGGCGGAAACCCAGAGGCAGAAAGAAGCAAGTCCACGTAGTTCTGGAAAATACCAAGGCAAAAGGAAGCATGTCCAATTGTCCATCAACCAATTGTGTTCGTAAATTCGGGTCACGTGATCGGAAATTTCCACAATAATTATCGTTTTATTTACATTTTGATAATTCTAAACATGGAAAAAATGAGTGCTCAACATTTCTTTGCCTACTTGATAATACTAAGGCCATATCAAGACAATACTGATTATAATTGTTCACATAGCTTTAAAGCCGACCGAGGGATGATGCCCGAGTTGTTTTTCGCATTTATCTCAGAATCAGAAATATGTGACTTGCTCCCTTTTGCCTTGGCAGGGCAGTATATACGGTCTTGCTTAGGCTAGTCATGTAGCAGACGATAGACCCGCGCATACAGACGCAACTACGAGTAGGCCTAGCCTATAGGCCTATTATACTAAGTGACGTAATAAGTGGCATGGTTAGAGGCCATAATTTAAGTGCCTGAACAAACTTCCGCCAGCACTTTGACAAACATCATCACCGACTATACCACCATAGCACCACGCTGTCTCCCCGGATTTTAACCTTGCACCGGAACGGAAAATGCAGCTCTGGCTATTGCGAACTTGATTTTTTTATATATAGCGCCGGTGTAGGCCTATAAGCTGGTCTTCCTGACGTCCCCCGCGCCCCCCCCAACGGAGGTGTTGGGGGACGGCCCATGCATTTATCCCTTCCAATCGTTGAGCGTCAAGACAAAAAAAGGTCATCAACTTTTTGGGCGGCGAAAATAGGAAATTTCGTCGAGATTTGGCCGGATGACTAAAAAAGGTCATCAACTTTTTTTGGCGGCGAAAATAGAATTTTTTTCGAGATTTCGCCGGTCGTCAGAAATTTTGGCCGGGAAAAAGATGCAAATTTTTCTGGGGCACTCAGCCGTTCGTCCATCAGAAAATCTCGCGTCTTTCCGTCCCCCCCAACTTCCCAAGTCTCGGCCCAGGTCTCCGCCTATGGAATCACGAGCTTACGATTACGATGCAGGCCTGTATACCGCAGTTCAGTTTGAACTTTGACATCAGATCTTGTCATGCATGAAACTATACTCAGTGTAAGAATTGTGGACAAATGAGTGGAGGGTTGAACCATTATCCACATGGAATTGGGGTGTGAAAAACAGACTTTACTATGGGGGTCTAAGAAAGACTGGGGGTTGAAACCCTCAACCCCCCGGCAAATCTCACCCTGAGACTACTTATTGAAAGGCTGAAAGCGGACGGTGCAAAATCTCGTGTAAGGCCACTACAAATTATAATATTAGTTTACAAACGGAGCAATGCCATATGGTATAAGTCCTTCACTGGCTTCCAATTACGCAACAGATCAATTATATAGGGTTTCTGCACTGATCTGGCGCTGCATGGAGGGTCTTGCTCCCATGTACCTACAGGAACTCTGCTGTCCCACCTCTGGTGTCCAGCGGCGATCTGACCTCCGATCAGCCGATCAAGTTGAACTCTTGACCCCTCGTTCTCGAACTGCTATAATGCAGCGACGCTCTTTCTCAGTGGCTGGCCCTAGAACCTGCATGGAATGGGCTCCCTGTTGCTCTCCGCCTGGTGCCTAGAGGTCACACCACTATAGATGTTTCTTTCT
Source organism: Lumbricus terrestris (assembly GCA_949752735.1). NCBI lineage: Eukaryota > Metazoa > Annelida > Clitellata > Crassiclitellata > Lumbricidae > Lumbricus > Lumbricus terrestris. Next base: position 59,897,753 of record OX457039.1, read on the forward strand.
CACTTAAAAACTGCCTTATTTAGCCGTTGCTGGACTGGGAGCGCTTCTGAGTAGTTTACCTTGAAGGTGCGCTATATAAAAAGTCAATAATAATAATAATAATTTTTAAAAATAATAATAATAAAGATTTTACACACATTTAAGCTTCTTCCTCCAACATATAATTTTGTATCGATCTGATCTAGCCTATATATTTGTTTGTTTGTTTGTTTGTATGTGCACTTGTTATAGCGCCCCTTCAAGCTCTCTACTCAGAGGCGCTCCCGACTGCAGAGCGGACACTGCATCGGAGTTTCACGCCGAAGCGCTGAGCAATTGCGAGTGAAGGACTTGCCCAAGGTCCCTACGCGGCGACTAGACGTGAGTTGGATTCGAACCTCGAACCTTCCGGCTTCAAGGCAACGACGCCACCATTAGGCCTACACCACCGCGCGTCCGCGCCCCACAAAAGTCTTTCAATAATATAATATATAATTATAGGTCTCTGCTGTTTCAATGAAATTCGCCTCACGCTGACACTGGACTCTATACATAGGCCTACAGTTTCACAACCATGATGCCAAACTGATGATAGAGACATTGAGTTGGCCTAGGTATTAGGCCTACTACGATTTGTGGTTCTAGGAAGAGGGATAATAGTAATAATTTTATTATCACGAGTCCATGGATAGGCCTATCGTGGAAGTGTTTAGTTCACACATAATTTTATGGGCCTAGGCTTAAATAAACTATAATGAAAAACAAACCTCCGACGGTTTACAAAACATTTTTTCGCATTTTCTCCATCGGTAATGTTTGGTATAATTATTGAAATTATGATTGGATTATCCACATAATGAGCACTTTTGTATTATGTTCGTAATCTAGGCGTATCGTATTGGTCCACTTGTCAGACATGATTTTATGATAGGCTATTGAACCCAACAGACATTGGATACTATTAGGTCTATACCAATAATTGTTCTCTCTGTATCTTTAGCACGCCGCTCGATAAGTCTACAGCAGAGGCTTAGCCTATACGTCAGTCTACTTTACACTTAAGAGAATAAGAGTTGAGTGATTGACTAATGAAGTAGCCTATAACCTCAGACAATAATGACTGATGACTGACGAGGAATGACCTCAGACTATAATTATAATTATATATGCCTCATCAATGCGTCTGCATGTGGAGTGTGGGGTCATTGTGGACACTCTGTGATTAGGCTAATGGGCATTGAAAGAGTGGGGAGGGCGGCGGTGGCGCATTGGATGAAACACTGGCATAGTGGAGATCAGCAGAGATGATCGAGTTCGATTCCCGAATCCAAGTATAGGCGTGCCTTGTAGGCTGCTATTAGCACCATTGCACATATTGCAGGCCTTTGTTCCGTCAGAGCTATAAGCTATACTGTTAGTAGTTAGCCTAAGACTGATGTTAATTAAGACAACGTACTGCATCTATAGCCTATATATCTGTACGCATAATTATAGGCCTACTGTAACAGGTTGAGGACTTGAGGTCTGTCAACTGGATTGTTCAGTAAACGATGCATATATATATATATATATATATATATATATATATATATATATATATATATATATATATACTTATTATATAACTTCTCATTTTACAGCGTAGTTTATATTACATGCATGTAAGTAGGCCTACAGGCTACGGAACATTCTTCATAATTGCAGGTCTGCTGTTTCAGAATGTTTCTCTTCAACGTGCGCGCGCGATGTCGTTCAAACTACCATGAAATAATAAAGTGAATTGAATTGTAGGCCTACAATTAATTGACATGCATATAGGCAAGGCCGTAGCCAGGATTTGATTTCGGGGGGTGTTTCTTCAGTTTCCCGTCCAAAAAAACTGATGACCTTTTTGTTTTTTAGTTATCCGGGCCGGTGTCGCGTGACAGAGTCTCCCCCCTAAAAGTCTCCCCCGGAGACTTTATTTCGAAACAGATTCTCCCCCGGAGGATCTGTTCCAGAATAAATTCGCCCCCGGAGATTATATTCTGAAATAAAGTCTCCGTGGGGGAGAGAATATTTCCGCCGTCCACGAAATAAAGTCTCCCCCGTTCAGCGTAAAATTGGCTACAGTTGCATCAAATTTAGACATGAGCGGGCTGAACGGTTAGTTTACGTTGCCAGATTATATAACAAGAAAACATATAATACTTTTACTTCAGAAAATTTCTTCCAATACAGAGTTTCAGCCAGGGAGGAACTCTGTTTCGGGGGGAGACTTTGTATCGGGGGGAGACTTTATTTCGTGACACCGGCCGAGATCTTCAGAAAACGTCACCAACTCATTCTATTTTTTTACATTTTTCATTTCGGGGGTGTTTTCATGGTTATATTTCATGGTTTTTACATCATGTGCTAGTAAATGTAGCCTATATTCTATTATTTTCACATTTTCCATTTCGGGGGGTGTTCAAACACCCAAAACACCTCCTATAGCTACGGTCTTGCATATAGGCAGGGCTAAACTGTGGCAGGACGATCATGGACGGCGTCCAGGCATTTATTTTCAAATCTCTGTGCCCTCCTACCACTTAATTTAATTTTGGCCAGCACGCCTTAACAGTTGAGGGGCGTCCAGGCACTTCATTTTTACACTTTAAGCACTGCATATAGGTTACAATTAGAAGGCGACATTTCCCAGCAGATCTGTGAAGACTGAAGTGTGTTTAGGTTATAGCTACAGCTAGGCTAATTATACGACTTCAATATTATTGGGCCTTGGTCACTGCGCGAGCAAGAACAGAGGCCATGTCGCGGTTAGCTATAGGCCCTACGTCTGTCAGGCAATGGCATGAAATTTGTCAGTTTGTCACCTTGTGTGATTGAAGCGTTAAGACCTAGGCCTACAGTAAAATGATTCTAGTCAGGTTCTGTGACTCTGCCCTAGGGTCTAGATCGATCACTCTTGCCCCTTGGAATTCCATGGAATTCTTAATTAAGTCTCCTATAATTAAATTTCCCAGAGTCATAGGCGCAGGGGACATTTCGGCAGTAGGGGGGAGGGGCAAAGATTTTCCTTTAGCCCGAAAAATCTGATAGTCATTCGCATAAAATCTTCCGCTTTTCTCGTCCGAAAAATCCGATGACTTTTTAGTTATATTTGCCCAAAATCTTCCGATTTTTCTCGTAAGAAAAGTCTGATGACCTTTTTTAAAAGTGATTTCCTATCAATCTTCAGAAAGAAAATATAGCTGTTTTACCTCTGTTTGCCCGAAAAAATTATTTCACAGCAATTTTTTTCCGCCCGTAGGCCTACCTGTTTTGCCCGAAAAACACATAGGCCCGAAATTGGGGGGGCATTTGCCCCGGCCCTCTGGACCCCCGCCTCCTAGCCTACGCCTATGCCCAGAGTTCACTAATCCTCGTATCCAAGCTTCTACCTGGTTGTAGGCCTATGCTTTCTCTTATCTTGAAGTACAAATTAAGTCATCGTTCTCATTCTCATCAGCATTAGGCATAGGCATAACTATAGTTCTACGGGCCTACGGAAAGAGCCGCTTGAAGAAGTTTGAAGGTCATAGCCCATGGGCGGAGACCTGGGCGGAGACTTGGGGGGGGGGTGACGGAAAGACGCGAGATTTTTTGACGGACGAATATGGCTCTGAGTGTCGCCGAAAAATTTCCATCTTTTGCCGGTGTCACGAAATAGAGTATTCCCCGTATTAATTGTATCTCCCCCAAATTAAAAAAGTCGAAAAAACCGCTGCCGCGTGTATTTTGTTTTGCAGATTAATTTTCATCTGCTTTGTTTTGAACAATGACACTAGGCCTAACAGGTATACGTTTATTCCTACTAGATAATTTGTTTTGCCCTGTTTTTAGAGCACTTAAAACATTTAAAACACTGTCTTACGAACACTCAGAGTCACTAAATAAATTCGAGTTGCCTTTATCTGAGCATTGCTTAGGACACTTAAAACAATTAGAGTCACTTTAAATTTTGATTACAGCACAATTTTTTTTATTATGCACATTTTTCAAAAAAGGGGATAGAATGGTTTATCCCCCCGGATAGTAGGCCTATAGACCGGTTAATTCCATCCGGGGGGATAGATTAATTCATCTCCCCGGATAGCCTTCAGGGGGATACTCCGTTTCGTGTCACCTGCCAAAATTTCTGACGACCGGCGAAATCTCGAAGAAATTTTCTATTTTCGCCGCCAAAAAAGTTGATGACCTTTTTTAGTCGTGAGGCTCAACGATTGGGGGGGGACAACTGCATGGGCCGTCCCCCAACACCTTCATTGGGGGGCCGTCCCTCTGTCCCCCTAGGTCTCCGCCCATGATATAGCCTAATTATAGGCACCAAACTACGGCTAGGGCCTACTTAATTAGGTTATTTCTATAGGCCTATATATACTTCCTTCCAGCAGTGGATTATAAATTTATACTCGATCGATCATCAAGTGTCGCTCACTTGCTCTATAGGCCTAGGTCTAATGTAATGTAGGCTATAATAATCTTCGGGAATTTCTCAGCGCCCACAAAAGTCACGTCAGGAAGACCAGCTTATAGGCTATAGCAGTGCTGTCCAACCTTTTTGGTACCACGGGCCGCAAAAGCAAGATTCTTGAAGCCGAGGGCCGCAACAGTAAACTCAAAATTTATTGATATGCTAACATTGAAGCGAGTAGGCCTATTGAATTTAATATGGAATGATTCTAACCTATCTATCAATCTAGCCTATAGCTATCTGTTATGAAATTTATATACCGCGGGTTTAAGATAACTAAGCTTATTCAGAGATGATCCCGACCCAGGAATGACCAAAGAAGAAAGTCTTGAGCAGTTTATCGAAAGAGTTCGACAATCGCCACAGGAATAATACTAATGAATGATATCATGTAGGTTACACAAACGACTATGATTGTCATGCGTCACAATAGTTGAGCACCAAACGTGCAAAGTGGCGTTTAACCCTGCCTCGCGCTCAATTTCGTCGCCAGGACACAGTTTGGCCCGCTCAGCTCTTCATTACGTCGCCCAGTCATTTTTGTTGGCTAAGATCCAATTTATGAAGGGCGAATTCCATTCTCCTGCCCTGACTTTCGAAAAAAAATCGTCGAAGTCAGGGTTTCGGTCTAAAGAGCTAACACCATATTCGTCGGACCAGACATAGCCAAGACATTGACGTTCGTCATCCCTGGTCCCTGTGTCTCTTAGCGATGTTTCTTTCTAATCCTTAGGACTTTAATTAGACTTTCTCTCGAAAGGAATGGTCATAGTCACTTGCAGACGTGCTGGAACTCTGTAACCTACACATCTTAGGGACTGACTAGATGTGAACGGTTTGGGATGGTTTGCGAAGTGAGTTTAATTGAGTACAGTAATAAGAGTCGTTAAAACCTGAAGTCGTGGGTCAATCTCCAAGCATACTATAATACTGGAACCCAACCCCAGGAAAAGAAAGAAGAGAGTAATTTTAGTTTTCGGATTGACCTTCCTGGTAGTTGTCCAAATCGGTAACTGTCACAAAATCAATAAAAAAATAAAAGCTAAAGTCGATCAGTGGCTTTATCCTTTACTTCATTTTACACAATTAAAGTGCACAAATTTAGTGAGCCCTGGCGGGCCACTTGAAATCACCTCGCGGGCCGCATGCGGCCCGCGGGCCGCACGTTGGACAGCACTGGGCTATAGTCACCGGCTTTAGCTAGGATAAATCAAGTGCGCAAATAACTGCAATAGCCAGAGCTGCTCTTTTCGTGCCGGTGCCAGGTCAACATTCGGGGTCTAATTAGCCCTAATAGAGAAGGGCGCTGGCGATTAAAAAGCCGAGAGTGGGATAAACAAGCAGTGAAAGATCTTGCTTGAACAACGTCCTGCAGCCTATAGGCCTGGGCGCCTGACTTAATGGGATTGGTTGAGTTTTGAAAGCTAGCCTAGCTGCCTATAGCTATCACTTCTATTCAATTTTTCGGGTTACGCCATTGACGGATTTTCTGTGGTTCCGAAATTCCTAAACACCACCCGCTTGCCGATGGATAGACACCTTTACCACCTGTATAATACAATATGCCTTTACACTTTCGTTCCAAGGATTGCTTTCCTTCCAAAGACTATGAAGCAGAACACTCTAGCGAACGCACCCTGCAGCGACGCAAAAGCAGTTTGTCTTTAAAGCCTTTTTGCAGCAGTTTCGACTGCGTCAGCAATCATGGGACATTCGAAGCACAGTATTTCTTTAAACTTAAAAATTAACAGAAATTAGGCTAATTCTTCTGTCTGCTTTATATGTCGGATACTGTAATTTTAAAATAAATGTAAATGTCTTATTTTCTCGAAATTATTCTGGCGTTTTTGAATAAGTAATTTAAAAAATACCGCAAGAATGTGGTTTCGAGATTAAAGCCACGAGAGTCGCTTACCGATCTCTAAAATTGATTTTTAATTCGAGACGTTTGATCAACACGTATCGATATAGTTATTCTGTTATAAAGCTAAAGCGAAGATAAGCATAAAGTCAAATTATGGAGTCAGAGTTTGACGTTGATCCAATTCCTTACGAGACCGGCGTCAGTCAAGGTGAGGATTTAGTTGTACGGCATGTCCTTATGTTACCTTAAATCTCGTAGGCCTCGTGTTTACATTTACATCAGCGTTAGGTTATAAGAAACGTGATGGCGGAAATGGAATTTCAGCTGAGACATGTGGGTGGCGATGCCATTATTTTTACAGACCTAAATCGTCATAAAAATTGCAAGACGAATGCCCGCAAGAATCTGCTTTTTAAATTGTAGTTACGAAATTTAGCAACGGCAATTGTAAGGGTTAACTTCCTACAGTAGGCCTACATAGGCCTACTTGATAAAGGTAATAGCCTAAAGTTCTAGTCTTGGGTAAACACGCACACTAGATACCCGTACTCCAAGCAATATGGCTGCCAACGAATGCTATAAAGTTAGAGCGCTGCGACCTATCCTATCGACGGCATCGCAACATGCAAAGCGGTCAACAGAATGACTGCACTAACCCTAAAACTAACCCTAACCGACCCTCACGGCGCCTAACCTGAGCCCTAACCGACCCTCACGCGATAAATAGTCGCTGCGCTGTAATTATATAATAGTCGCTGCGCTCTAATTTATGGCATTCGTTGGCAGCCATATTGTTTGGAGTACGGGTATCTAGTGTGCGTATTTACCTATTTTTTTTATTGATGCCAGTTTCGGTAATCTATCGTTTTAACGGAATTAATTATTTGCCATTTTGTCCACTATCGTTTTAGCGGAATTAATTATTCGCCATTGCATGGGATAATAGCGATGATGGCATACAAGTTGGATTGACGAAAGGAATTCTTGCTAAATAGAAGTCGGATTGATGAAATAATTTTTCACGCAATAGAAGTGGGATTTGCGAAAACATTATTACTGAAATTGAAGCTGGATTGATGAAAAATAATTGTTATTTAAATAGAAATTGAATTGATAAAAAAACTGTTATTGTTGAAATAGAAGATGGATTGGTTAAATGAAATCTTGACTAAATGGAAATCTGATTGATGATAATGATTTATGCCAAAGTAGAAACCGGAATGTTGAAAAATAATGATGCTGCTGACTGCCCAAAAATTTCGTATAATTTATTCCGCTATTTCGTTTTCCGAAATGAGAAAAATAATTAATTCCGTTAAAACGATAGATTACCCCAGTTTCTTCCCCCCCAGGGCCACCACTTACCTCTTGACATGACATATTAATCGTTGTTTGGTTATAGAGCCTTGTATGAAAGTTATTGATGAGTGCCAGTCTTGTATTAAATTATAATTCTTAAATTGAATGGACGTTTATTCATGGTTTAAAAACTTATGCGCTATGGCCACGGTGAGGTAATTACGAATATGCCTTTATTCAGTATTTCATATAATTCGTTTCAAGTATCACGATGTTCATTAGCACACCATGATGGCAACAATATCTAGAGAAAATATTATTATTTTAGTTTCAAGTATCCCGGTGTTCATTTGCGCACAATTATAGTATACCTGTGGTTGTTGGATTGCACCTGACTGTTTTGCTCTTTTGTAGAGAAGTCGAAAATGAGTATTAATTGTCCACTTCTCAGACTTGCAAACTATTATGCAATCTTTATGACCTATTTGTTTCTGGCTGAAATCTTTCTCTACGTAGGCTGATGAAGGGTGGCACAGGTGCTCACAATTTCATTTGCTCTTATGATATAGAGCAACATATTCTTTTTAAAGTTTAATTTTTCACAGAGTGTTTTGATCCCTTTCCCTAATGGGTAGCCAATGGCCATAGGTTTGATGACATAATAATAATAATGATGACTTCAATCTGTTAGCTTTGGCGTATGAAACTCAGACTGCTGGCTTTTTTTCCTCACTGCTGGATCTTCCCGCTATCAGTGTACTGCCCTGTCAAGAGCTGTGTTTGTTAGGAGACATGTAGAGAATCCTGAAATTATAAAATTTATTTTGGCCTTGGTGGGCATTGAAAATTAATCTCTGACCTTTCATGTGATGTCAGTGATGATCCAGCTCACTGACCGCGAGAGTATCATACACCCCATTCGCAGCACCTGTTCGTCTCTTGTGCTGTACCTGTACCGTTTGTACCTCTGTATCCCTTGTGTTTGGTCTGCCTTGGCTCAATGCTTGCCAGGCATTTGCTTTGAATGGCCTCCCTCCTCTTCGAGGGGTTTGGTTCATGTCTTTGATCTTCCCTGCATCCTCTTTGTCTCTCATAGCATTTACTTTTCCCTGGGGCTCCTGCACTGAAAGCACTTAGAATTGTGTCTGCTGTGAGAGGCGCTCTATTAATTTTTTAGATGGGATAGGATTCAATCTCATTAATTGCTTCGATAATTATTTTATTGACATTATTTTACATTGAAATTTTAGGAAAACCTCTATCCATCTGTAATTTGCAGATATGTATGAATGTGTTTTCTCAGACAGATCATTGTTATTCTAGGCATTTAGTTTCTCAATAGAACAACTTAGCAACAACAAAACCACTGGAATTCTTTAATAAGTGTGTGGCTTGTTAGTGAATGGAGTAGGCACACACACAAACAGGCAGACACAAACAGCTGAAAATGAAGAAATACACTGACAAACAGTCAAAGACCCATACACAATCACATGCAGTCATACACATACAGCACAAACACACAACGGAACCACAAGAAAAATCTTTTATAAGTTGATTTGTGACTTGTTAGTGAACTGAAAATTTTTAATTTCTTTTGCGCTTCCTCAGTCGTACAATAATATTGGTTAACTATAATAACTTGTATCGAGATTAGTTTTCAGTGTTTGAGAGTGCCACTTTTTCCTTAATTTTGAAGACTGTGGTTGTAGTAATTTTCAGTGTGTTTAACAGCTTAGGATTTTTAAGCTAGTGTTATCTCTCCAAGGGCCGTTGATAGTGATATTAAATTTCCTATGTTTAGAGAATGTAGATGCACAGATTTTATCAGTATGACTACATCACTTATGTATAAGCAATTATAGGCTCTGCTATTTTTGTAGCATAAAAAATAGTAAACACTATGGGAATCAAGCTTTCGCTGGGCAATTAATCAAATGTATTCATGGTTGCTGTAGTCCTATATAATTATAGGGTCAAATGGTGTTTGGGTCTTATTTGAAAGGTAAGGCAGCTTGGTATATCTACTTGTCATGATGAATGATGTTTAACTCTGTTTGAGTTTGTAGCAATATGGACTTATTATAGGAAGATTTATAAAGTACAAAGTTTTTAAAACTAAATACTCTCAACCACAAATGCATTAATTTAATTAAAGGCATTTTGTAGGAGAAGGGAAAGAGATACGATCAGATTTTTGCTAAATTTCAAAAACCGAAAATCCAATTTGAAAATTCTTCTTTAATGTTGATTGAAAGGTATGAGTCTTGTGAACAGTTTTTTTCCTAGGTGTCTCACAGAATGAGTCTGCCTCCTCTATTCTGGGAAACATTACCAGAAAATAAAAATCTTCTGTCTTCTGTATATCCTCTTTTTTGCAAACTGTTTAAGTTACAAATTGACCAGGTCAAGTCTATTAAAAATTACTTAGATGAGCCAGCCCAATTTTATGAAATTTTCTTATCAGTAAAGAAAAGAAACAGAACAACAAAAACAGCTAAAATGAGCAATACCACAAAGTATTAATTGAATATAGAATATAGATGTATACAAGCTGACATATTTGAGGATTTTAATATGCATACATAAGAAGCAACTGTCCAAAATAGTTGGAAGGTTTTGCAGATAAATTATAATAATATTCTTTATTGAACAATTCGGTTGACAGACCGCAGCCTGTTACATAAAATGGTTACAGTGCAAAGTTATGCAATTGAAGCAATTCACAAGAATGAAAATGACAGAAGACATAAATCTTAACAACTAACAGAACAGACAGACTGCTATATTCGGATTGAGAGAATCTGTGAAAAAGAAATGTTGAAGTTAATTAATCTCTTTGTATTGTCAATTCCTGATTCAGCTGCATATCAATTGAGAAAACGTTTTTAGCATCATGCTATGCTGACTGTAGATAAAAGAGAGGAATCGCATAATTGGTCATCTATAAAAGACATCCAGAAGTTAGTAGGGAGGTATAACCCAAATGTGGATAAGGGGAGTGAGATGTGGCAGCAGTGCATACAGATGCCTATACCAGTAGTTGTTACAGCACAGCATGTGCTTAGGGACCAACTTCTTTTAGATGGCAAGCAATCTGTAGTCACTGGATGTAGTTAAAGTTGATTCACATGCAGTATGTGTCGGCACACTACATCTCATTGTAGTTAGCTCTGCAAAATCCACAGTGTGGCCTAACAATAGGCATCTTAGTTTGGATGCCTCAAAGAACAACAGAGAGGGCAATGCCAAATAATTGCTTTGGAATTTAAAAAAATCTTGTGCATATGAATTTGCAGCTTACAATCTGTTTTAATACGAATGCAGTGCATGTGTGTGATTCGTGTTTTAAATTTCAAATTGAACTTATTTGTGCAAATAATTATAAGCAAGCACTTCTCTGTAGATATGTGTATTTTTTATGTGGACATTTACAAATATATGCTGCATGTATTTAGAATAAGTGAGCAGGGTCTGGTGTATTCAGTTATAGACTTAAACTGCTATAGATCAGGACTATGACCTTCTGGTTGTGCACATACATCTCATGAATAAGTGATTACTTTAAGCTAAAAATGTCTTGTAGGAAATCTTTCAATGTTGTGTTGTTGCTGGAAACAGTATCATCTAGGGTCGACTTGTCAGTGTTTTACAGGATCCTTAAAACTAGTTTGTATCACCATGGTTGGACTGGGAGTGCCTCTGAGTGGACTTCTTGAAGGGAGTGCTGTATAAATTGTCGATCTCCTAAATTTAATCGTGATTAAATCGTGTAATTCGATTGATTTGGTTTACGTCAGGCAAAGCGTCAAACCGGTCAAAGATGTAGTCACTGAGTTAATTACCCGGTACTACTTTCTTCATAAAAAAAACCCAATCTGATCCGCTTACAGCCATGAACACAATTAATTTCATCACCATCTTTCGATTTGTTCATCAGCATTTATCTCAAATGCAAAATGATCGTTTAGAAAGAAACCAGAGACAGACAGACAGACAGAGACAGACAGACAGAGAGAGAAGAGACAGAGAGACAGAGACAGAGGGGGGGGGGGGAGAGAGAGAGGGGGAGAGGGGGGGAGAGAGAGAGAGAGGCAACTACAGAGCTGTTATTGTGTTGGGTCCTCTTTGAGGTCAGACGTGAGCACCCATGAAACCAGTGCACAGTGAAGTCGTTCACTTCTGTGTTGGTCGCTGTTTACGCTAAAATATTTGTGTTGGGATTTCTCTTTGGTGACAGCGCAAAGCAATTCTGGTCAACTGAGCCCTGCAACCGAGACGGTGATTGCCTCGATAGCCTGCATAATTAATGCGTCTGCCATTCCATTGTGCGACTGGGATAGCACGGCTGATTATGACCTCTTCCCTTCCAACTGGTCTTGCACTATGAAGGACGAGATACGTCCTCTGTGCGTGGAGAGGGAGACTGGTATTGATCTCCCAGTACCAGAGCTATGGACGGACGGACGTGAGGGATTATTGATCTGCTAAAAGATGAGCTATGTTGTGATGCACTGCTAAGCCTCTTGCTGCCAGCTCCAAAAGCGCCTCACTTGTTATATAAGCAATTGGCCAGTCTTCTTATTGGCTACTGCTGGTCAGTTATTGGCCGGTCTTCTTGACCACTGGTCAGTGATTCATTGTCAGACCTCACTGACCACTCATTGGGCAGATGTATGTCTAATGTTAAATTAGCCCTCCTGTGCCTTGGCCTTGCTGCTGTGTGTGTTAGATATAAGCTTACTCTTTGTTTTCACCCAAATAATTTTCATCTGAATGTGTTCTCTTGGGAGCACTGAATTTTGTCTTGGCCTAGATATCATTATACAGACTGAAGGAATAGTTAAGTGATCAGTTATTTGTGAAGGCTCCTTGCTCTTGCGTGAAGTTTAAAAAATTCTTAGGTTCGTGGTCTATGTAGAAATTGTAAATTGCTACATAGGTTTATTAAAGTGCAGTCAGTTTGTGGGGACTTTTCGCACAATTTGTAAGTTTTTGTGTCAAATTATACATTTGCATGAATGAATAGACATGCACTGATTTTTATGGGAAGATGTAGTTGTATCCTTTTTATGCAATTATTCAAGTATACAGGAAAATATAGGCCTACAATTTTTATATGAATGTTGCGTTCAATTTATAGGTTTCACGAGCATAAAAAATAAAGATGCATTTTCCCAGGCATCTATCGAGTCTAACAATAATGTGAATGGTGTTGTTGCAAATATCAATTTATTTGCGTTGACAGTAATCGTCTGCGAAAGACATTCCTGTGCATTTATGTATTCAATGTACAAATGTTTTGCACCACGAGTTCAGTTGTGATTTATCGATGAGCAATACTTTCGTTGGAAGGTGTAAATATTGTTAATCACCAGTTGACAGTTCCTCTGTAAGGAGGCAAAGGACATTCTGAGAAGAAGACGTTGCAGTTCACGACTAAAGTGATGAGACTTCACCTGGGCGTAAAAACTGATCGCATTGTCTGTTATAACGCTTCAGCTTCACTTATCGTTTAACGTGAACGCTGAGCGATGCAATTGCGTGCGAGCAGTCGAAGCGATACCTGTGTTTGGTTTTCAACTGCAGCTGCATTGCACGTGCAATAGCAAACGAAGACTTGCTGGTGGCACGTCAACCGGGCATTCGCATGCAACGAGGCGCGTGTGGTGGCAGCGTCGGTTGAGGCGAGCTCCTTGCGTGCGGTATCCGTTGGCAGATTATGGATTGCTATCAAGATCCGTGATGAACTTCTTAACCAATAGGACGTGCAGCGCTGCTGCGCGTACGATGATGACGTCATCGACGCTGCTGCTGCTGCTGGTGGTGGTGGCTTTGAGCTGAGCTGACTGATGCACCATCGATTGGTGGGTGGAACGGTTGGTTGGTCAGTCATTCAGTCGCTGTTTGCCTTGGTTACAGCGCGTGCAGTGGACTACGGCATCGTCCATCGAGCGCTGCTGGAGATATCCATCCATCCGTCTGCGTTCCTGGAAATTTGTTGGGACATTTCATTTGTGTCCGGCCGTCGTTCGTCATATCTTCTCGCGTCATCTTTGTTCCGCAATTATCGGAACTTCGCTTGAGCAGCTCCGTTTGGCCGTGCTTTACTGCGCTTGCTGCTGTCGTCGAATGAAATATAGATATGCCATCTTTTGTCTTGAAGTGCTGATAACCGTGCGCGCGGTAGTTGATGGATCGCGAGTTTAAGCGCAGTTGTTATACACTGATGAGCTGCAGTTAGGGTGATTTGTGTCTGCTCTCGTTTTGTCGATCTAAGTAGTAGAACCGTCTTCCGATCATTGGTTGAAGGTTTGGTTAGCAGTTGGAAAATATTGTGAATTTTTCCGTCTCGTGTCTTGGTCTTGATTTTCGTGAGGATATCATTCGGAAATGGCGAGTTCTCAGCTGGAATCGAATCCGGCGCTGATAAAGGTGACCGATACGCGCAGTGAGTTACCGCCAAGGCATCCACGAAACAAGAAGAGTACGAGAGAGAAGATAGATAAGCTGGTGGCTGATGGCGCCAAGAACTATCCTGCATATCTGAAGCTTATCTACACAGGCGACTCAGAGTTGTCATCCGAGGACGAATTCTGTGCCGATCATAAGGCCAAGCTGAGCGTGAGGAGGGGACAAGCACCGAGGACGAATCCTGAGTCGGACTTCTCTGAAGTCGTCAGCGCGCCAGCAGTCTTCTCGCCGGAGTCGACTAAGTTGCTTGACCCTGGCTGTGAGAAGATTCCGACTCCTGTTGAGCATAGCAGTCCGTTGAAACAGGACCTGGAAAGAATTCCGGATGATTGCGCTTGTGGTAAGGTGGATTTTGGTTTCTCCATGAAATTGGAATATCTAGATATGTGTGCACTTTATTGGTGCTGTTTTCTGTGGCAGGCAGATGTGGATTTACGTGTCGTGTCTTTTAGTTTAAGAACCCCCAAAGTATAATTCCCAAAATGGAAAATTTTACCAGGGCTTTTTATTATGCAGTTCTTTCCCAAAATGTGCAGCACTAAACGGATTTGGGCAGTTGTGGAAGCACTTCTGTGAGTTAAAAATATTAAAAAGGGTCATTGTCATTCGACTGGGAGTCATTTACCACAGAGAATGGAAATCGAAAGAAAGAGGTGAGGGGGGGTTGTGCAGTTCTAAAAATTCCTTTAAAAGGCCCTAGCGATTACATTGCAATCTTTATGTCATCCTCAGTAGAACCAAAACCTCAATTTAAGTGCAAATGATCTAATTTTGAATTGGTTGAATAATGATGCAAGTGAATATAGGTCACAAGACATACACTGCTGGATCTTCCCGCTGTCAGTGTACTGTCAAGAGTGTTGGAAAAGTTAAATTTTCGGTGCTCCATTTTAAATGCTCATAAATTTGACAAACTCGCGAATATTTGCAACCAATTTTAGAATCTCGTGTAAATATGGTCACTGTTGCTGTGTTTAAAATTTCAGACAAATCCTAAGAGTTTTGACCGAGTTATTACACTTTTTGTGGGGGCTACTTTTTTATCCGGACACAGTGTACATGGGTGTGAACAACTTGCCCATGGTTTTTGCATAAAAATCTTTTCAGTAGACTCAGACCTGCAATTGCTGTACTGCAAGTTCATCACGCTACAGAATAGACCATTGTTTGACACAATGTCCATGGTGCCATACGACCAAGACAGCTGTTTTTGAAATCATGTGCAGCTGATATTCTGGTCTAGCTATCCATTCAGTCTCTTCTTCCTGTTTCCCTTTTGTAGGTCGTTGTTTATGGCAAGTCCGGTTTAGAGCTCTTGTTATCGCAGATGGGCTTCGTTTGTGATCGGCTTGGGAATTCTATAAAGAAAAGTCTTAGTGAAAGGCTGTTTCCTTAGATGGGTCCACAGGTTCAGGAGTTATAGGTTTGTTTACCGCTGCAGCTGGGACCTGTCTTGAATACAAATTCATGGATTGTTTCTGCTCCTGTGTGGCCTACATGTGTTGCTAGTTTCTTTTTTGTACCAATTGATACATGTGTGATGTGTCATCTGGTTTCTTTCAGTAAACAAATATATATATATGTATTGTGTATATAATACATATCTATATATATTAGTTAATTTAGATGTTTTGATTATCACTACGGATGCATGTTAGTGAAGAGATTTTCATTTTGAAGTTGCTTATTATTTACAGTTTATTGTTGTAATTGAATGTTTCAGTAAACATTTCAAATGCAGCTAGTGTTGATTTGCAATCATTTTAAGAATTCATTTGTTTAAACGTTATTTGTTGATGTGGTCAGAAAGTTGTATACATGATGTCCTGAATGCATATATCGAAGCTTGTTTTGAATAACTCTGTGGAGGCTTTGATGACAACAATGATCCTATGAATACAACAATGATCCTATGAATACAACAATGATCCTATGATCACAATTGTAATACTGTGATCGACATTTTCTATGACTTGTGCTGCTATATTGTTTTCTCATTGTTTTCTGTTGATTCATCTTCTGTCGATTCACGATGCGGTGCATCTGAATGAGATGCTTCCCTACGCTTAACTTGTATCTGGCATTTTATCAATTTGAAATTATGATAAATAAATAAACTGCTGATTCGCCTTCTTTTCTTCATTTAAAAAATTCTTGATCTTCGATTGATTCGTCTGTCGTCAGTTGAGTTTTCTGATTTCTTCTATCGTGTCATCTAGTGTCAGATTCATCTTCATCTGATTCATTTCCTATTTATCATCCATCCTCTTTTTATTCAGCCTCTTAGGAGTGAGTCATCTTGTCTTGGGTCATCTTGTCTTGAGTCATCTTGTCTTAAGTCATCTTGTCTTGGGTCATCTTGTCTTGAGTCATCTTGTCTTGGGTCATCTTATCTTGAGTCATGTTGTCTTGTTTCACTGTTATTCAGTTGTGTGCAGTTATATCGTTGGGAATAACAACATTGTAGCAGTATTTTATTTGGTCTTCCATCCTTAGAAGATGATACACTTTGGGTTGACTTCGTGGACACTAGATATCTAGTAAAACTTTGGCAAATCATTGTATCTTCCACTAACTTGCTCTTTAAATATAGTTTATTTTGGTCCATTAGCTTATCTAGTGTGATTTATTTTGGGAAAAAAGGGGTTTAAGACTTCACGTTTGAAATGTTTTATGTGGATCCATTTGATTTA
Organism: Lumbricus terrestris; assembly: GCA_949752735.1. Classification (NCBI taxonomy): domain Eukaryota; kingdom Metazoa; phylum Annelida; class Clitellata; order Crassiclitellata; family Lumbricidae; genus Lumbricus; species Lumbricus terrestris. Next base: position 59,914,554 of record OX457039.1, read on the forward strand.
TATCCCCCCTCGTAGTTAATGTTACTGTGTTTCTGTTTTATTTGTCATATACTGCTGTCTGCTGACTGAAATTAAATATGTAAATTTCATATACATATAGTACCACTTCAAGAATAAACCAATCAGAGACATTCTCTTTAGTATCATTGCACAGTTGGATGTCATTATGAGCTGGAATTCAGACAAGTAAAGAATGCACAGAAAACAAATTAGAATTGTCACCAGTCAGTGGTTAGCCCACACACACACACAGAGCCCAGCCAATGAGTCCCTGTCCGCAGTTGATAGATAACATCATGTTGTCGGCTCTGGTAAACAAAATTTGCATGTGCTGTAGACAGAATGCACTACTCACAGAATTCTAAAGAAAAAGAAACAGCGGCGGTCCAAGACTACGGCGCTCCGTTCGGGCCATCGGGTAAAAAAAATAAAAGCGCCGTACAAGGCTGCGTTGGATAGAGAATATTTACGCTGACACACGATCGCTTGGACTAATGCTAAGGGGAGCTTTCCGAGCAATGAACTTGACAAATGACCTGCAACAATGGAAATCATATACTTGTACCCATCACCACGAAATGTCTTGCATAAGGAACTCATGATGATGATGTTGATGAGTCTGAGTGTACCACATGTTGGACTGCCCTGGCTTCATCTGTATGCATTGATAGTTTTTTTGCACAATGCATCTGTTGATTGAGACGAAGTCTTGCCAGTTGACCGCTTTTTTTCACCGGTCGGCTGGTGGTCTTTGCAATTCCATTGTGCTTGCTGGAGTCCTCACTTTATATTCTGCTACAGATGGTGGAAGGAGAATTTACAAGTGTTTCCCGCTTGGGAACAATGCTATTGAAGCTTCTGTCATCCAGTGCTATTTATTCTGGTTTGGGGCAGTGGCGCCAGATATACAATTTCAGCAGTATGTCATGTCAGAGTCACATGTGGGAATCATTCAGCAGACTGATGTAATGTAAAGAAGATAATAACAATTCCAATTAGTCAGTTTTATTTGTCTATGACCTGCCAGGATTCAAACTCCTAGTGCTGAGTTATTTCGCTCATTCATTCATTCATTCATTCTGAGAATATATTTGGCGCCTCTTCAAGATATTAACTACTCAGAGGCGCTCTCTGCGCTAACTAGCCGAAATGATGTTAGGAGTCATAGCGAACGAAAAATAACAATTAGTTGAAAAACAAAACACGGTAAGCTGAAAGAGTCACCAGTGGCGAGCCCTCGCAAACACGTAGAGTTAACCATCGGATTCCTGTAGACAGCTGGTAGATGGCGTGGTTGATCGGAGTCTCTGGTAGGTGGTAGATGACGCCCGTCTGACTAATCGTGGAGGGCTCAAGCAAGGATGCGTGTAAGAGAAGGCATTCATCGCTTGTCGGTCGGTAGTTGGAAGCGCCGCCAGTGACAACAGTCGAGGTCACTCCACTGACCCGCGTGAGCCGTCCTCCTATTTGTCTAATGTCTTACTAGTTGGCAATCAGACGTTGCTGGATGATATTGCTTTTGTTCTTGCTGGGAAGTGTTAGGCTGTTGCAAATAATTGGAAAGAATTATCGGCAGTTTGACTCTCTCTTCTATTCTTTAAGCAAAAAACTGTGAATTGGAAGTTACTGCGTCAATCCATCATTTGGAATTTGTCGGCAGTGATATTTGATTAGCGTGGCATTCACTGTGAAAATCGGTTAATTCTTCATGAGCCATTTGCAAGTTGTGCATATCTGTCAGAGTTAGATTTTTATGTTTTGTCTTGCTTGCTCTTCCTTTCCAATTAGCTTGGTTAGTACATGCTTCTGTATGCATGTATGCATGTGTGCATTTGTTTTATATATGTTTATGGGACATTTGCGGTATATATAGCACCTTATTAAACCAGTTAAAGGTATGCTTAACTATATGCTTATTAGGATGTACAGTAGAATTTATTAACAATGATCTTGTGCCAGAATTATGCATTTTTGGCATCAGAAGTCCACATACTTTCTGTTCCGGCTGAGGTAGGTAGTCTTGAGAATAAGCTATCAATTTAAATGCAGATGCCACTGGTGTAGACTTTAGGGCATCATGCTTCATCTGTTGTGCGCTATCTGTTCTAACCGAGAGAGTCTTGAGAGTTGAGTATCAATTTAGATGCCCACTCCACCGAGATTAGACTTTTCGGACATTGTGGTTCCACTGGTTCCCTTGACGACCAGTTCAAGACAGATTGAAGACTTTATCATCAACTCCACATCAGTTCCTGGGTCTTCAATTCCACATGGACGACGCTTGAGATGACTGATGTTGTCGTCTATTTATCCACGTCTTCTGCAGCCATTTCTGCATTTATATAGTGGCAGCAGACGTCAAGATGCTTACGGCAGGCTGAGTTATCGTATGCGGCCCTAGTTTCTCCGCCTGGTGGAATTCGATTTGGACGATGATTAGTGCGTCTGTGGAATTAGTTTAGACGCGTGCAACAGTATTTCCATGGGGGTTCGTCTTGTAAGGAATTGTTGGCTCAGATGGGGCTTTCTGGAGATTGAGTCGGCACATTCATCAGCTTATTTGCTCATGGCAATCTAAATTGTACAATGAAATGAATTGCCGGATATGTTTAGATTTGCTGAAGTCGTATCCGCGGTCTGGAAAATGTGATAGATTTGTTGATGGTGAGTTTGCCATTGGTAGTGGTTTAGAAATTTCTGATGGTTTAGAGATATCATGGTTTGGTGATTGAGAGATAGTGTAGTATTGATTTTGTATGTAGTGCCTTAGAAATTTCTTCTGGCTTAGAGATTTCTGGTGGTTTAGAAATTTACTTGTAATTTACAAATTTATAATGATTACCAAGTTGAATATATTTGGTATTGATACGAATTTAGCATGAGTTTTATCTCACTCTCTGTCATCACTTTGCTGTGATATAACAAGAATACTTAGAACTGCAGAGTTCTTAAAAATTGTTGCACTGACCCGCTTCTGTCAGCATTTTCGGTTCCTTTCAGGGTTGCTTACAAGTGGGGTATTAGTTTATCTTTGCCAATGAATGTTATTACTTAAGAGCCACTATGAAGAAATGGAACCTAAATATTTCAGATGAAATTCCAATGTAGTTTCATTCAGAAGCAGCATGTAGAAACTATAATTAATGGATATTTTCTTCTTCATACTTTTACATTGACTGCAGAAATCTAAAACAGTTGGATTGAAATCAACATTTAAAAAATCTTGTGTTGTCTGGCATGTTCTAACAAATGCTTATCTGAATGAAAGTTTGTAAGTAGCTAAATTGGGAAGTTTTATGTGAAAGTTAATGAGTTCAGTTTTTCAATCTTCTTCGGAAGCATAAAATGTTTGCTGGAAATCGGAGAGAGAGTCTGGGACGAGAACAGCGGCCGAGAGTTCAGTGCTGACAAGAGCCAAGAGAAATATGTTGCTCGAGAGACTTGGTGAAAGGTTGCTTGTTCTGTCTGTCGTCGTCGTTGTTGCTCTTGAGACGGAAATTTCCTGGCTGTGCTGGAATTGCTGCGGAGGTCGGACCAATCGAAATAATTCATGACCCTTCATTCCATGTAGGCGATGGTCAATAGCCCCCCAGAGGACCGTGAGGGTGGGTGGGGGTGGGGTGTGGGGGCGAACACCATTGGCCGTCGATTGGAGGAAAGTCTGTGACTCATCAAGACTTCATGAGTTGGCATTGGCAGTTCAGCTGCTGCTCGCTGGCGCCTCGATCGTGCATTCGTGCGTTGAAGGATGCTCTTTGGTGGTTCATTGGGCGGTGAAAATCAATAAGTATTGGGCTTTTGACTACTGGCTAACTGAAACAAATGACTGAAAACATGTTGGCAGTGGTAAATAGAATATGAAGTACAGATGTACGGGTAGTCAGACAGACAAACGGACACAGACACACACACATACGCACACACACACAACACACATGTACGCATGCGCACAGATAGACAAAAAACATGTGAGTACACAGGCAGAGGCCCTTGAATGTGTATAGACTGTAGAGACTAAATTGTCTCTCTTGTGCTTCTCTTTGTGTTGTTGTTTCATTTATATTATTGGTATTGCTTGATATTATTACAGCAGTATATTTAGAGGAGAAGAGCGGTCCTTAGGCTAACCTGGAGAGGCAGCCTTGTAATCGTAATCATTATACGAAATTTCCAAAGCACTACTCAAAAGCCAAGTGCAGAGCACCAGCTTATGCATATGAAGAAGTGTTAACCACTTCATTTTCTTGGCCTCAGCTTATGAGGTCGGTTGGCCAGCCCTCTCATTCATCTTCCCACCCACAGTTGGTGTAATCGGCCGGTGAAAGATTAGGGTGCAGGACTGCAGGTGCGGAACATATCTCGAAACAAATCTCTGCAATGATTGCAATGATAGGATTTGAACCTCTGACCTCACAGTTTACAGTTTAGCATGATGACCATCACACCATCAACCACCCTTCTAAAAGATGTGTAGTCGTATATATATACACAGCACACACTCACACACACACATGTAAATGCATATGTGTGCATATTGTAATTGTAATTGTAATCGTACATTTATATAGCGCCACTTCAAGAGAACTCCTCAGAGGCGCTCCCGACCTGACACCTAACCACAATCAAAGAGAATGGTTTTCAAACGTTTGCGGAAAAGGGGCAAAGAAATACAAAGAAGTTCATTGCGGAGACTAATAGGTAACTTATTCCAAAAAGACGGACCAACCATAGCAAAGCTACTATGAAGCACTGTGGAAGATCGAGCCCTAGGGACAACCAGGTCACCATGCGTAGCAGAGCGAAGGAACCTACGGCCTGGGATGGACAGCACAGGTACACAGAGTTCCATAAGATAGATCGAAGCTTGGCCTGCTAGGCAATTGCGCATGAACATTAAAATCTTAAACTCAATACGTTTTTGCATTGGCAACCAGTGCATATATATCATATATATATATATATTATACGATTATATGTTTATGATATATACGCACACATATGCATTTACATATTACATGTAATAACCAAATGCATGTAGCCATCTATATATGTGTACATGATAGAACCATGTGTCATACTCGACGTTTGGTCTCGAACGTCAGAAGAAAAGCCAGAGTAAGTTGCTATGTATTTCACACAAATTCAGCTTATTTGTTTTGAGTTAAGGTTTCTTTGCGAAGCAGCCGGAAGTCGCTTCATCCATAACTGATTTTATCGTTTCTCTCGCACGGTCCAGTTGCGACTTCCGGAGTCGAGAGCCGTAGAGCCGCTTCGACTACAGTCAGTCACGACTTCTAAGACTGGCTCAGAAGAAAATTCCACGCAGAGACAGATGGCCGTGCGTCTTTCGAAACGTGAACGTAATGTGCAATGCGAACGTTATTCGTCTCCAGGGTACGGCGTTTGACGATTAATTCCGAGTGCTGTGTGTGTGTGGCTGTTTGTAGATGGCGCCAGCAGTCGTGAACTGAATGACGTAAATGCTCTGAAGGAAGACGGTGAGCAGGAGGAGGAGGAGGAAGAGGAAGTGAAGCGTACAACGGAAGAAGAAAAGGAGCTGGAGGAACTGAGACTTGAATTGATACAAGTGAGTTTGGCAAATGGTTTTTAGTTTGATTCGAAGCATCTAAATACGCTGCCGTTTTTGCCGTCGTACTGCTTTGTGCCATTGGTCTTTGAAACTCTGGGTCCAATAAACCAAGTGGGCCTTGCAGTAATCAATCTCTTTGGCTACCGGTTTTAAAAAATATCAGGAGAGAACAGAGAGACTGCTTTTCTTTTTCAGCGCTTATATATGAACATTCAGTGCTTCAATGTATTCACTTTCTGCAGCATGCTGCCTATCGACAAAACCATATGCGGAAAATTGCCATTCCTCCCCCTAATTTTTTCAATCGTGTGGGATTATTTGCACCTCAGGGCACAAATAATAATAATAATAGCAATAACAACAACACAGGCACTATTTACACTCAGCGAAGATTAGACCAGAATAATGCTAACCTTATATTTTGAAATCCTGAGTTAGGACATGTGCCATTAGTCAAATTATACTACTGCCAATATAATATTGATAATGTTATACAATATATAATATTTAAAATAATATGTCATATTTTGTTTGTACTACTGGCCTTCAAAACCCTGGGTCCCATCATCAACAACAACAGACTGTAATTCATCAAAGAATTACAAAGACATCTTTCTTTAATTTCCGGAGACTCTAAAGAAACTTGCTATCTCTTCCAGCACTTCAATACCGTGGCCTTCCCAAGTTCTTTTGTCCACCAGAATTTGTCGAATATTAATAATAATAGCACATTGATAATAATAATAATAATAATAATATTGATAGTTACAATAATTATTCCAATGTCCTTTGTTAACAATGCAAAGGTTTAACAAAGTGGCATTCAGGGGTGCTCTGAGCTCTTGTAAGCCAGGAAATGAATGGCATTTTATTTTATAACGGTAGTTAATATTCAATTCAATAATAGTAGTTAATATTCAATTCCCTGAGTCCACTAAATACTATATCGGCGATAATGAAAATTTGATCTGTTATTTTGTCTTTGTTGTGAAATTGTTTCCAACGTCTCCACTTGCATTTGTCTGAAATGCAGGTTCAAGAAGACATTGCAACGCTGAAAGCTGTGCTTGGCACAAAGATGAAAGTGGCGGCTGATCTCAAGCGCAAGCTTGGCATCACACCAATGGCTGAACTTAAACAGAGTATTCAACACATTAAGGAGTCTGGCACGTAAGTTGTATGCATCCTAAACAGATCTAGGGAACGCTTTATGCTTGAATGAAGCTATAGATGATGTAGTCGGAGTAAATGCCTATTGTTAAGAGTCATAGCGAGCGAAAATCGCATACCAGTGTTGATCTGAATACTGGATAGAATTTCACTTGTGTGTTTTTTTTAAATTGTGGAATGCTGATGTCATCATGAAGAGTTAATGGAATATTTTATTGTTATTGATGGTTTTTGTGCCAAAGTGAAGCCAGAGTCAGAGGTCCCATCCATATAATATTATTACCTAGACACAAAAAAGGATTTTCAACCTCCTACCCTGTTGCAACTCATGCATTTTGCAGAGACCCTTATGTGCATGTACAAATAAGCTTTTCCCGTTTACAAAAGTTAATTAGCTAAAGTCATCTGTGAAACATTTATTTTACCATAGACTACTATCTATTTTTGCTAAGCATCATATCTGCTAAAATTTGTCAACTGTTTAGATCTGAACAGAATTTAATTCTAATGTTATCAAAAGCCATCAGATGAGCATAGGATAATGCAGAGTTATAAATAGGCTAATGTGGATGTCACAATTAGACATTAATTATAAACTTTGTGTACATACATTTTTGTCAAACCCCTCTCCATACGCACCCGTACACAAATCGCTTAAATCCAGTAATCCTCTCCCTGCTCATGTATTATATGAACTGCTCCTCATATCAAATGGCTACAGCTGCTACAGAAATTAACCGGAATGAACGTTATTTATGTATATGTATTAGTGGTGGTTAGGGTTTCCATGGTTCTCTTGGACGTGGTCCAATGCCTCGGAGTTTGGAGTTAATAACGAGGAATGGTATTGCGGCTTTCAATTCATATCTAGTGTTTTATCGACACATTTGGGTCCAACGTTCGTGGCGTGTGCATTCTCATTTTACTGTCAGTCCGCTCGTAGCTTGGCATTTCAATTCCATTCCTATTGATTTCTTTTTACTCGCAGTTGCAAGGGATTTTTATCAATCCTGCTTTTCACGTTCTGATCACCATGCCGCGGTTCTTCATCATCTCTCATCCCTGACCTTTCTGGTTTCTTATTAGACTTGGGTACTCATAAAATAATCTTTCATTAGGTTTTTCCCTTTCCACTTTCTCACTACCGGTTCTTATTCCCAATCTGGATTTCAATATCAATTTGCATTTGCCTGATCTTGATCAAGAGCAGAGCGTGACTTTATTTTCGTTGTGTTCGTTGCTTTACCTTGCAAAAATGATTTTCTGCTCAGTTGTTATCGGCTAAAATTGATGTGGTGTAGCAGAACACCTGCATAGCATGTCTCAAGAGCCTTTCAGAAGGCTCTTGTTCGTTAGGGTAATATTGGTAAAATGTCATTGTTGTGTTAGTGTTGGTTTTTTGTATTGTTTGAATTTTGATTAAAGCTGTTATGGGATTCATTGTTATGGGATTTATTGTTTTGCAATTCCAGAGTTTGAGCTAAGGTATAGCTAGAGCCTAAATACCGGTATGCATTTTAGAGTTTTATATGAAATCATTGCTGTACAATGTCACTAATTTGTTTTTTATCGACATAAATGACTTCTCAAAGGACACAATTTTACAGCCAAATCATTTATCTTGATATTGGTTTCTGTATTACGGTAATTAATTACATGTATGAAATGGTCATTATGAAGAAAAAATTTTCACAAAATGAAATCAGCTAAACTATCTTATCTTATTATGAGGTTTTCTGTCACGGTTTTGTGGATGTTGGTAATTATTGTCTATGAGTTGCCATTCAGTTTTGCATTCAGTTTTGTTGTCTAACAGGTACCAGAAGACAAATGCTGCGTTCCGATCATTTGGTGCGTTTGCATCCAGAAAAATTGGAACATTTCGGTGAGGTTACATTTCTTGGTACCACATGGTTACATTTTTGAGTTTTTGTATATAATCATTGCATTACATTGTCACTGATTTGTATTAAAAGGCACAATTTTATGGCCGAATCACTTGCCTTGATATTGGTATTATTATCATTATAAAACAGACTTATCACAGGTTCTGATATATTTGTTGTTAATGCTTATGGATCCAAAATTTAATTCCGCTTTATAGATTTGTTTATGCGACCATTTGTTATGGCACTTTGACTTGTCCCTTCCCCTAAATTAATTTCCATGGACCACAAATGGTTGCTGTGTTCAGTTCAGCATTTTTGAAAAGTTTGCCTAGTTTCTTATTACAACGCCTTTTCTTTCATTGTCCTTCTTCTGTAGGTTGTAAGTGGGAGTGCTAAAGCGAGTGGCAAATTTTTTTGCCTTCCATAGACAACCTGAGCTTTAATTTAGCAAGGGGAAGATATTCTAAAGTGATGAAAACACCACAGCAATAACTCTTTGCTCAATGATCAATGGAAGCCATAGCTCAGGGTTAACAATACATAGCAATAATGATGAGGCGGAGATTCTGAAATAATGTACCGGTACTTTTTTCGTCAGTTGTTTTGCACTGATTGCTATTCTCCATACATGATTATTAGGAACGTTAGATTAGTTTGCTCAGCATATACTTGTGTGTGAGCGCACATACCTGGTACATGTTGTGATTTCAGCAACGGTATCATTTTGCCATTTTTCCACTTGAGTGCCGCAGTCTTTATGAGACTTTACCGTAACGCTAGCGTTGTTAATGGCTTGTGCGTCGATTCAGAATTCACTTGCCGAGATAATGAGTTCTGACGCGTTTGCGTCTGCTGTTGAATGCTTCTCTCGCGCACAACTGCACATCCCGTCTCCAGTTCTGAATCCATTATTATTCGCGGTGGCGGCTTCGGTTTATTGCAGCCCTTTTGATCCTGGAGAATTCTCATTATTGGCAAATGGTGTGTATGGCTCTGCATTGCCCCTTGGTCATCGTTCCACGAATGAATAGTCAGCTGCTTTATCGGTCGAGATATTGATTACAAGTACTTGGGAATATTTGCTGCCGTTGTTCTGCCGTTTTCGGCTTCTGCTTGTCTGATTTCGACTCCTTGTTTGATAGGATTTTTCTGGAAATCTATCATGCGCAGATGGAAACAGGATATTGCTTACATTTTCTAGACTGATTTCTTTCATTCAGAATGTCGAAATCATTCATTTTTTTCATTTCAGATTGGTAAAAGTGAAAATTAAGTATCTTGTAAACTTGTGAATTTTTATTTAGAAATTTTGAAGATATTTACAATGTCTTGTGAATCACTGAGTTTCTGCATTTCAGAATTTTGAAAATATTTAGCCTACAGTGTATTGTAAATAATAGACTTCTGTGCATGAATTATGCAATGTGTAAAATCAAATGAGTAAAGGCCAAATGAGTCTATAATCATCAGTTTTTCCCATTGTACAGTATATTTATATGTGATTTAAGAGTGTAGGCCTATCATTGTTTGGAAGTTGGACATTTTAAAGGCATTGTAGTTTGTTGATGAACAATAGCTCTAGTTCATGCTTTCAACAAACTTATTTGATGTTTTTTAATCATTTACACAGATTTTTAATCTGATTGTGCAAACTTTTGTAGAAATTCATCTATGTTCAAGTCAGTGGAAGAGAAAGTTGGAGGTGCTTATGGCACAGTCAAGGTCAGTTTATACACTGAGTTCTCATTAAGGTAGGGTGGGGTATTAAATAAATAAATCATGTATAAAACATGACTTCTGTATCAGCAGTGTTGTGATCAGGGCTTAAATGTGCATGGACGGCGTCCACGCACTTGTTTTAAAATCTGAACGCCGTCCAGCCACTTATTGGCAAGCACAGACTAGAAAGGTAAGGGGCGTCCAGGCACTTCTTTTGGAGAGGTAAGGGGCGTCCAGGCACTTCTTTTGGAGAGGTAAGGGGCGTCCAGACACTTATTTTTCACACTTTAGGCACTGGTTGTGATCCTTTTTGTCGAAGGAGATTTTTACTCAAGTGAGGGCAGGACAATTTTGCTCGAATTACCCAAAATGCAACCAAACAATCACCGCAGGTTCGCTAAACGTGTGAATCGCAAATTCTCAGTTTCAGGTGATGTTGTGAGAGTCACCATACAGTTACTGAGGATTCTGTATCACTGTGATTCTTGTTTTAATTATTTGTCACCTTGAAGTTTAACATGGAATATTAAACCAGGTTTTCTTACAGGTCTTAGTTTTGCGGACTGTTTTCTTCAATTTAGTTCCTGATCAAACAATTAAAATTCATATAGCACCCCTTCAGTATCCCTACTCAGAGATGCTCGTGACCCCAAAAAACTGTTGGATTTAGCTAGTATTGTAAAGGGTATTGGAAAATGCTGAGCAGTGTTCAGATTGTTATTATAATCATTGCAGACATATAATATTATATAATATGCAAATCAGAGGTGTGGTTAGTCAGTTGTCAGGTTAGATAGCCAACTCTTTAAAAGCCAATTACATATAATGAGTTATAATTGTTTCTTAAAGGGAAAGAAAGAGTTCAAACTCAAATACAAAATTGCAATACAAGCATGCATTTTGCTCAACAGAGTTTAACTAAAACAATTAGTTAGCTAATTAACTAAGAATAATATTGTTTAGTAGTGAAGAGCAGCATATAAAGTTAGGACATTTTCATGGATCATGGAGTTGATTAAATCGCAGAGATGCATATCTTTGTAGCCGGTTCCTCTGGTTTATATGGTAAGTTTCTGTAGCATTTGACTCGACCTAATTCAGTAGTTTGACTGTTCCTGCAGCCTGGCTTATTAGAAAAGTACCCTATAAGATCTATTGTTGATTATCGGGTTAACAAGTACCGGTAGGTTTAACATGTCTTTAAACTTTTGGTGTGGCATTGACTTGTTCGTCTGGTCTGAGTTTTATTCATTTATATGAAATGTACATTTGAGTTAATGTTACAAAGAATCTTAGGGTACCTTGTAATTGGGTCAGATACGTAGCTCAATGTTGTAGGTTTTTGGTTTCCTTAGGTTACGCTTGTTCCATACTTTGCGCTTTCAGTGTGTGTCCCAGATGCTTCTTTCATTCAATGCTTTTGTTTTTGCCAGTCGCATATCATCCTCTGGCTTTTGAAAACAACTGTGTTGAAGTGATTTGGTGTACATTGCTGATGGCTTATAGATGGCTTGTGGAAATAGCCTTCAGCAAGCCTCGTTTATGGCTCCAGTTGGAGCTGTGACTCTATAGCATTTGTTTTATTAGTGAAGAGCTGTATCTAGCAAGTCGGGAAGAAAGAACCACAGAATGCGTACAGCTTCTCAAAGCTTAAATTGTTTTAACATTGTCTGACTGGTTGGGACAGTGATAGATGGATAGATGGGGTATAGAAAAGTGGTGTGTGCTGGTATAGGGGTATTTTCAATAAAAATATGTATAGTATGATCATACTGAAATGTCTTTTAAATGTGAGGCGTTTTAGTGTCTTGAATAGAGGCAGAGAATGCTTGCCTTATGTGGCAAGGTACACTGGTTCAATTGTCATCTCAGACAATCATAGGATAGATAGGATAGAGACTACCCGTAATAAGTGCTTTGTGTAAATTTCCTATCTCTCATTCGCTAGAGCGGTTAGACGGCAGTAATACATAAATTTAATGTTAGAAAGTGACGGACCAATTAATTGAATGTAGCGATGGATCTAAAGTGTCTTTGCTGTCAGGCGATGCTGTTGTTTTGCCCATCCAGCGTAAATCAGCTGCTGGTGAATAATCTTTGTTGCCATCTGCCTCATTGGCTCATCGCAATCACTATGCTTTATCGATGCTGGCACAAATAGCACTGCTTTATTGATGCATGCGAGCTTCAACTGTCCTTCTCACGGCAATCCTCATGGACATTTGCTGGCGTTGCTTATGCCAGGATGTATACTTCAGACACAGCGGCAACAGACGGATCCCTCAATTAAATCAGAGTGGAAAGTCTTCCTTAGGCTTCCGAATGTCTGACTCAGCAGTAGGGCTGGTACTACACCAGTGCATGGCAGGGCAAATTCCATAGTAAAAAAGCTTCTGTCGTGGTCGTTACCCTGCCAGGAATTTTAGCCCTGCCCAGAATATGTGCTGGAAATATTTTTTCTTACTGTTGCCGTCCGCAGTCCACATTCCGAGTCTCCGTCATAACTTGAAATGTTTGAATTCACAAACTTAAAATCTTGATAAGTTTAGAATTCTAAACATCTAAGTGTGAGCCAGACTTGCTTTCATGCAATGTTAACAGGAATGCAAACAGAACAGAATTCTGTCGCATCTATTTGTTGTGGACTTGGAATATGACACCATATAGTCTGTTACTTGATAAGCTTGCCAACGATGTTGGACTGTTGGGTTTTCTCAGTGTGTATGTGAACTGTGAAGCTTTGGAATTCGTGTTTTTATAACAATTCAGTGTCATTTGATGTCGTTCTGTTTTATACTTAAAACTCATCTTAACTTGTGTTTCCACCGCAACTTGTTTCTGATTTTTGTAATCTATTGATTTTTTACTTTCAACCGGACTTCTGCCATGGATTGTGATTTTTTTTTAAAAATAACTCGAAGCAGCAGCCGACTGTTTTGAGTTGAGTGGTAACGGTGTTGTAGAGGCTACTGTATTTGCATGTAGATAGATTATAAAGCCTTCTGCTGACTCACCTCTCTTATCTTGCATTCTCGATGTTAGCTGATGGCTGTGCAATGATAAAAAACCTCTATATTATGTCAGAATTAGTTATTTGTTTATTTCTCACATTTGCTATAGTGCCCTGTCAACTTTCTACTGAGATGTGATCCCCACTACATTGGGGACACTGAATTGGAGTTTCACGCCGAAACGCATGTGCAATTGCCAATGAAGGACTTGCTCGAAGTCCCTACATGACGACTTGAAGTGGATTCGAACCGTGAACCCTCTGACTCCCAGGGACTGAACCCACCACTACACCACTGCACCCCACAAAATGTCACTTTTGACCTCATGATGACCTGTGAACTGGTCACACATTTAGCTTTGCGTTTAGGTTTTTTAAAGCTTGCCTAACGAGATGATAAGCTTGTGTTTTTTATTCTGAAGGTGATCTGTTGTGTGTTTGCATTTATTAGCAGTCACGATCTATGGGCAACATACAATCACGCATGGTAGGATAACAATAACCGAATCTCCTTTCATCCGTCTTGCTTTCTTCGTGTCTCAGTCCATTGCAGTTTCATTTGATGATTATTATTATACCTGTCATTTCTGTAATTAGCTGTGACGTAATTTTTGTTGCTATATTTAGTCGTTACATCATTTGCTTCTATGTTTAGTTGCATGTTGTTTGTTGTTGTTGTTTTACTAAGCGTAGTTTCCAATCTTGCCCTTAATGAGAATAATGTAGGCCTGCGTAATATAATGTGACATTGACATTTAATCAATCAATCAATCGTTCAGAATTTATATAGCGCCCCTTCAAGATCACTACTCAGAGGTGCTCCAATGACAGTAAACATTACTTGCTTTACTTACTTTAATGACATATATGTATGCATATATATAATTATATATGCCTGTATATATATTATATATATTTAATTATGTGTAATTCATCAAGAAACTCCCCATAGTTGACCCAGAGGCACACACCATTAAACAGGTTGTTTTCAGGAATGGAAACAGGCAATGGCATAGGCATAAAACTCTGTTAGTGTGTAAATTGTTTGTTATGTCACGATGGGCTATTCAATTAGTGCACTGGGTCTGTGAAAACCTGATGAGTGTGGGTTTGAGCCGGCTGAGGGTACTCTATACAATGACCCTAGGCAAGATGTAGTGTACTCACTTTAGTTAGCTTTTGTAATCGTTTATTATTTTGTCATTTGGTGTTATTTAAGCCTTGTGTGATCAGTTTGTAAGCTTTATTCTCTTGTGGTACACCTTGTTGTTTTAACTGATGTATCCCTGTAACGAATTATTTTAAACTGTTTTTGGGTGTGTTTTATGTAAAGCTAAGTCTGATCACACCTGGTTTCTTATTCAATTCTGTCTTACACTTTAGTGATGAATATGTAATTAAACACATGGAAACTAATCTTTCTCGTCATTAATACGTTAAAAGGCTAAATAAAATAACTGCAGGACTGAAAATAGTAACCTATGACATTTTGGTTATGCATGTTGTGAACATAAATAGTCTTCCAGTCTCTGAAGCTTTGTATTAATTTCTCAATTATTATCAGAAGAAAATAACGAAGAGAGGTTTGTATTTAGAGAATAAAATGCATTACATGTATAAAATACATGTAAATAAGTAAGCGATTTATTTTTTCAGAGCTTCCACACTATGATGCCACAATAGCAGAAGTCAGCTCAAAAACAACCTGTAAATTATGCATAAGTCAAAGGTAGAGCCTAAGATCAAAGTGAATATAAAATTGTGGGTAGGGTCTGCACTTTTATCACTTCATTTGTTTCTGATTTTTTCTCATTAAGCCTTGATATAGTTCAGGGGTCGGTGAATGCTCTGCCTGGGGAGCCCCGGAATTTATCTTGTCAGCCCTGTGTACAGTAGTTGTTTTGCAGTTTCTCTCATTGTCTTTGCTTTGTCTGCAGACTACAATGTCATCTAGTCGATCTGAAAACAATGTGGCTGAAATGACAATGCATGCGACCGACCCAATTGATGACGAAACCAAGGAAGTCGAGGAAGCATACAATGCCATCTCCAACCCTTACGCTGGTCGGCCTCTCTTCAGCTATCACTCCTCTACCTTTTTGATTATTATAGTCAATCAACCAATCAATCGTAATTTATATAGCGCCCCTTCAATGTACCTACTCAGTATATAGTATAGTATAAAATTTATTGCGTGCCTCTCGCAGCTTAGACTATTCAGAGGCACCTTCAGTACAGAAGCTCGGGAAAAAGAAATGTCTTGAGTACAGCCTGGAATGCCCTGGAATGCATTTGAAAGCATTCATGGTGAAATTGAGCACATTTAGGCTACTGTACTGTTGTAAAATCAGTTTAAACTTCAGTACAGAAGCTCGGGAAAAAGAAATGTCTTGAGAGAGCAAGAGAATGCAGGGAAGAGCCCGGACATGAGTTTAGCGTGTTAGAGAGGGGGAAATGCCATGGCGTATGGAGGGACCTATCACAATGACAATCATAATTGTAATCTCAAGGTTCATGAAGCACCCACAAAGCAAGCTATGTTGTGGACATCAAATTATTGACATAATGCTCTTTGCTCAGTCAATGGGTGTAGTCAACTATATTCCAACTGCACCATGCATTTGTATTTCCCCCCAAAATTTACAGCCTTGACCCACTCCTTTCTCAGTGAAAGAAAGCTGTTGTTATTGACAAGAGCCTCACAACCATTGGCTGGTTGTTTGATGCAGTTTAAGTCCCAGGAATCAGCCATGCTAACCCAAGGTGTATATAAATTATATTTATTTGTTTGTGAATATATGTAATGGTTTGTATCTGGCTACTTGTTAAACACCCCTTAAGAATCTCACAAGTGTGTTTAAGATGGCAGCCTACCAGATGAGGATATTTATAATTTAGGTGTAAATGTCAGATGTACTTGCGCATCTATGATTTAATTCTTTTATGTGTGTTAGTTGTAAAATTTAAATAGTCTTGCTGTTATTTGATAGAAAATCCTGTTTGTTGCCTATTGGTTGGAGCAGATGGTTAGCGGGTATAATCAAGGAAAGAGTTTATAAGCTGCAAATACTTGAAAAATGTAGCACAAAGAGTTTTAAACTATGGGCGTCTTTTCTGTCTCCTTAATGTGTCATATGTTTTGTTTTCAGATATGTGAACACTGACAACAATGGAAACCGTTGAGTCATTTGAACACTCCGACATGCCATTCAGTTGCAACATGCCATTCAGTTGCGTCTCTTTGGACTTGAGACTTGACGCTAAGCATAGTCACTCGCATAATATCAGGCTGGTTCTTCTTTATCAGCAGTGGTGTACACAACTTTGATAGCCAAGGAGGGTCAGGTATCTGGTAGATAATGGGGAGGGTCTAGGATAGTAAGCTTCCTTATGATTAAATGGCCTGGGAAGCATCTTAAGTTTCCTTGTTGGGGTTGAGGAAGTCAATGTATTTTAAAGTATTCATGGTGAAATTGGCAGAGCTAGGCTGCCTGTTTTATAAAATTTTCTGTTCATGAGTTCAGTCCATGGAGGAGACTTGAGGGGTGAGGGACTGTGAGCTCCAAACAACTGGGGAGTCTGAGAGAGTAGTTAAGCTCCCTTGGCAGGGTCTGAGTTGACTGTGCATTTGGAAGCATTCAGTGCAAATATTTCTGTGTATTTTGGATAAAAATTTGATCTCGTACCTGGATGAAACTTTAAGGGTCCGAGACAGCATTGACACAAAACCCACAATAAATGGGAGTCGGAGGAGCCGTACACTCTACCCCTCCCCCAAGCAGGGTAGCATTATATGCTCAGTCAATGGCTTTATCAACCGATACTTAACACTACCCATCAGAAGCAAACAAACCCATTATACTGAAATAAAACTGGCCAAGAATCAAATACTTGAAAGCAGGCTGGGAAACAATCTTTATTGTGTGAAACTCGTATTGATCACCAGAGAAGTTTAGAGTTTGCTAACAAAAGTCTCACCAGACCTGTTGGAATCCGATGTTTTGACCTAAGAAGGTTCCAGACCCACTGACCAAGCAAGTATGCCACTATTCGTAAGGAATCATCTTTTTTGTTTGCTACTGTAGTTCTTCGTGAATAGGCTTGCCATTTTAACCACTCGCTATATTTATTTATACCTCTGGTTAGTAGTCAAGTGGTTGGCATGTTGGGCTGTCCACTGCTTTGGCCAAAAGGTGTTTGACACTTTATACTGCAAATCTTAGCTACAAAGTGAACTACACAGTGAATGTACATGGTCAGTGGAAAGAATAGATGATGTGAAAGGACAGTCACCCACCTTCATGTGTTGAAGCTAAGAAATTGAAGTTTTAAGCACTTCATGCTGATGGCTGCCCTTGAAGTTTGCTTTTGTGGCTGTTCTTCTTCATCAGTCTTTTTATGAGTTTATCCTAATGTGTGGCAGTCTTGCTGTCATTTAATTAGTATGTAGTTTGGATTTAATCGTGCGCTCTTAATGTGCTGCTACATCCCCAAAAATGTTAACTTGTATTATTAGCTCGGCCTGCATAATTTGCAGTTTAGTGCAAAATATTGGCTTTTTCTGCATTATCGTCATTTGCATGGTTTACCTGCCATATCAGAAAGGCATGTGCTCCAATGACTTTGGCTATATGATTTCACTTTGCAATGCGCAATTCTGTTAAGCTCTGCTTTAGGCTTTAAGCTATTTTCATGAATAAAGCAATTTTCAACATGTAGCACCAGCAAATTCGAAGCATTTTATAGCTACATTCCTTTTTACGTGAATGACCTTGGGAGTCAGTTTCTATGTATTCTAAACTCTGGTCTTTTGTTACATTAAGAGTCAAGTTTTTTTCTGTTTCACTTTAATATTAATAGAGTTTGAATTCCATTAGGGTATACTACATGTATCATCTTCTACATTCCGCTTAAGTTTATTTCCTGTTTCTCTTCTCTTGTATTTATTAGAAAAACATTTTGAAAGTTGTTTCAAGCCATGATTGTAATCTGTGATTGTTGTACGCATATTTATTCACTAGTAACCTTTCGGTTATCAATTGCTTTCTTCGCTAATGATAGATACTCCGTTGTTCTAGTCTGAATTAATGCTGTGAAATACAATCATAGAATTGTTGCACATTGGCATCGCATAAGTGGTGTCCTGCATTTAATTATGCTCCCTTTTGTACCCTTTCCTAACCAGGAAAACTGTCAAAGCCCACTTGAAGACTTGTGGGCATACAAGGAGAGTTCTACTGGTTTTCTTACTTCGCTGATCTCAAAGTATTATCGTATTCTTGCTGAGTAATTTAATATTATGCAGTAGAGATGTATGTACAGAAGTACTTGTGAATCTGGCATGTCAAATGAGATTTAATACCGATCATTACTACTCTGCATTTCATTTTTTCCTAGACACAATATATGTACATAAAAATGGTTATGTTATAGCTTATAATCTGTGTTTTTCTCCATGATAAGTAACATCTATATAATGGTCACATTGGATGCTTTTAAATTAACTGACCATAGATTTTGGTGTGTTTTAATGCAGATTTTACTTTGTTATTTAGAAACTTCAAATATCGACAGTTTAAGTATTTGTGGGCCAAAAACAATGGTCTACAGTAAAAAAAAGAAGTAGGGGCTTGACAGTTGACACTTGACACCCATGCTACTTTGACAATAATTGCTTTGGCATTTATAAGCTGCTGTTGCAGAAATATTTATGTGAAGGATAACAGGATGTTGATGAAATGTCATATTATTCCTGCTTCTGATTTTTAAGTCCGTAAACAAACTTGTGAATAACATGTTTTTGCTGTGTAACGTTTACGGGTGTTGTATTTAAGCTTTGAAATATCATGTTTTCCTCAATTTTTCGATGGTTTCGCAGAGCAAATAAAAAAATTATGTGCATACGAGTAAATAAACTGAACAACATTCCTTCTAGCTTGCTTGCATCATGTGTTCTTGCATCTGATCAATGTGTTCTATGGCATATTAGCCTAGTATTTATATGAAAATGGTTGCTTAGTTTCAGAACTTGTTTGCAATTCATCTGACCTGTACAGAGTCTGATTGTTTCGTTAGTGTTTTTGGTGTTTAAAAATTCATATTGTGGATCATGTCTAAACAATATGTTGTAACAACGCTCCGGCTGCTATTTGTGAATCACTATACAATCTCCAAAATTCGTAAAAAAATTTAATATATTACGTGCTCTAAATCTATGTACGAAATTCAATTATAACTATATAGATAGCAATATTTACTGCAGTACTCTTCTGGAGGTCACTGTTTTGTACTGAAATATTGCCACATCCGTCCACAATTTTATCAAAACATCCGAGCCTCAAGTCTTGTGCAATTCCACAATGATGCATTTCCTTTACCAAGCTTACATGCATGTACAAGCAATTCAGACGTATTGTCACATTTTTTGTAAATAAAATGGATATTAAATTTTTTGGCAGTAACATTGAGAGTAATGGAAATGCTAATTGGACCTATGAATTGTGTTTATAGTACATTGTTTTACGAGATTCTGCTTGAATGGGAGAAGCAACTCTACTATGTTACATGTATATCAAAAGCACCTAATAATTTTAATTTTAAAGGTTTGTGTGCTGTTCCCTGTTTGCTAGCGGAACAGAATTTTCAAATAGTAGTTCAACTGAACTGCTTTTAAAATCTAATTTAGTGTATTTCTTTAAAGAGATGCAAGGGTCACCAAACTGCATTCAACAGAACTAGTGTACAAAAATATTTAAGAGTTGGCATGCTTGCTGTACAATCCACATTCTATCTAGCTTTCGTTGTTTTAAGCATACAGCATATGGATGATGGCAGACCAAAGATGTGGCATCATGTAATCTTTATCAGGACAATTCCAATTCTCTGCCAAGAACATCCATACCATCTGCAGAAAGTTTCAAAATGCCGGTCAATCTGAAGTGACCAATTTTGTGTGCATTTCATAGACATCAGTTCATAGTCTATGACATTCCAGTTTATTTAAAAAATGTTAACAGATGTTGCTTACATGTTACACTGGATTTTATAAGAAACATCTTTATTTGGAATTTCAGTTATTCGTATTATTGTTATTATTATTAGCAAAGTCGCTTCAGAACACGCAAATTGTTCTACGGTCTCTTCAGTTGCACTAAACATCATCTCATCATCAATAGTCTGTACTATGCCATTCGTGCGGAAGAGCCACGGCTCAACGACCACCCCGATCTGGCTTGATGCTCCTCCATTTCTGTACTTGACAACTCCTGCATTAATGCTTCCTGGAACTGAAATCACAATCATCACCATTTACCAGACATCCAAATAAAATTGCATTTCAATATAGTTCAAATTACATTTCAATATCATCACCATTTACCAGACATCCAAATAAAATTGCATTTCAATATAGTTCAAATTACATTTCAATATAGTTCTAGAATTTGTATTCATGTGAACAAACAGCATTAACAAACAAGAGATTATATTTTAAAGATATGCAGAGTAATAAAATTTATGCATTGCCATTACCGAACAAAAGCTTCTACTGTGTCTTACTTTGGTTATAGCAAGTTACTATAAAAGCGTTAGAGTTTGAGCACCTCTGAGCAAACAGTTCACCCTACTAGAGGCATTTTATAAATGACTAAATACAATACAAGAACACATTATAAGTAATGTGGTGAAACACAGCACTGAAATCTCATGGATAACTCAACAAACACAAGCCAGAAGAGTTTAAACCAATCTGCAACTTAAACACTATATAGTACATTTAGTTTACTCACCTTCTTGCTGCAATATGGCTGAGCAACTTCTGACCAAACAAAAATGTTGGTATCCCAATTAAGCCCAAGTATCGCAGTGTTGTGAACATGTTCAACTTCAGGAAATAGCAGGTGTACAGCGCAAAGATGGCTGCAAAACAAACAAAATCTCAGTCAAATGCTATAGTCCTTTGGTAAAAATGTTATACTAGTACGTGTATCAGTATTGCTAGAATTGTATGCTGTACGTATGTGCATAGGCATATAAGCATGCATGTACATTTTGATAGGTTTCCTATAAACCATTTGGCCTTAGTCTCTCTTTGTACAAAGGTCAGCATCAATCCAAGGGTTCGCTTGTTCTTTCCAACTAAAGGTCAACACTGTGTAGCTAGTAACCCAAACTCCAGAGTGGAAGACTTCCAGTGTGGCAGAGCTATGTCATACTAGAATTCCAAATTCCATACTAGAATAACAAACTAGTTGAACTAAATCTGCATGTGACACTGACTAACAGATAAAGAACTACATGCTAGAGCTAGACAAACATGACATGCTAGAAATAATTGTATTAAATTACTGATGTATTAAACTACAGTGCAATTGTTAAACTACAGTGCAATTGTTAAACTACAGTGCAATTGTTACCTGTGAGACCCACATGAAAGCCGACTGCACTGAGTGTGAATGGAAAGTTGGAAATGTTCACTCCAATCTTCAGCCACTATTAATAAAAAACAATCCATTTCTATTCAATTATATCGAAACATTTCCTTACATAAAAAAATACCACACTCACTAATCCAAGTGGCTGCTTTGTTATGCTACCAACAGGCACACCTGTCAATCAATATAATATACTACCTGCTTAAACATTGAGGGACGAAGGGCTAGGTAAAGATTGTCTTTATGCATCAGTTGAACAATTCTTCCACCATGCAACCATACTTCTATAATGGTATGCAGCGAAGTATTGAATCATATTTTAAAATTTGTAGGGCACAACTCACAGCCTCACACTATAAGCTATTCACATAAATAAGTATAAATAACTCTGGTGCCTCCAAAAAAAGAAAAGCCTGTTCAAGCAGTGAGTGAATGAGGGAGATACCCCTGCGAAATTCTTAGAGCTAGACTCACAGTAGGAAAAGCAAATTATAGTTGGGACATAGCAGTCCTTGCCTGAGAGACAAAGAATCAAGCGTGCTGCCATTACCTGCCACCTTTTTTCAAACTCGTGCTAGTTGAGATGTGGACTATAATTGTTGTAGATTTCTCCGACTGATACAGCTTAATGTAATTACCGTATACATTTATACAATATTTATGTAGAACATTTTCTAAACACTGTTTAGCACAGGATTAATAAATTCAGTTCCAAATCAATGACTAAGTGACAAAACTTTCACTATTTGGCAATTTTGTCATTGCATAGCAACAGTTGAATTATGTCACGATGGCAGAATGTACAGAACTGCAAATCTTGTCTGCACATAACCAACAAAATCTAAATTTAGAAATCTAAATTTAAAGTGTGCGCAACAATATGACTTCCACCATAAGATCAAATGCAGCTTACCAGGCCAAAGAGAATAATAACTGGAACTACGAGGAGAGCAGTGAAGAGATTTGAAACAAAAGCGGGAGGACGCTTCTCTGGTTCCCGGAAAAGATGCTGCACGAAAAAACAAAACATAACTTAACATGCATCCACTTTGCTGATTTCAATTATATGTCACAGGTAATATCGTATATAAATTCATAAAGCAAATCTAACTGCCGATAATTATTGGTCAATTCAAACAGCTAACAGCTAAGTTCTAACTTAGCTGCTAGAGGCCATGTGGCCACGAAAACAAAACCCCATCTCAACCATGGATGTTGCATTCTTTTCACACTTAGAAAACATAAAGTTGTGCTTTTTCAGTTGTGCAACTGTGTTGGTTTGTGGATAGTATCCACAAACCAAACAGTAAAGCCACATCAGCTCAAAATTCCTTGTTAACATTTCTTCCAAAGCACTACACTAATAGCAACAATGAAAAGCAGGGTAAAGTGCTACAAAGATTTTGATTTGCATCACAATTTCTGCACCATTTTTAACACAGGTCTGTCATTTTATCTATATCATCTGAAACATTTAGCGTATTTAATAATCAAAATACTCAATAATATCCAGCCTACCTTGATCTCCGGCTTTTTGCTGTACCGATACTGATCTGCAGTGGAAGCAATTTGGTCATCTTGGAAAGTCAGCTGGATATCAGCCTAACAACAATGGTTTTCAACATAGACATTAATATATATATAATTCAATCAAACATTCAAGCATATGGGAGGGTGTATTTAACAGAAGATGGTAACTCATGTCTACTACCCATGAAGCACAGCATTCGTTAGCAGGGTTAAAACATGTCACATTAGTAATACAGCAAATGTATGAATGCGTTCACAATGCTTCCAGATGTCAAGATGGTTGAACGGCAATACAAATGCACAAAGAACAGAAGGATGTGGGTTCGACACCCACTTGCTCCATGAAGATGTCTCAGCCTACCTTCCACTCCCTAGAGGCAATGGTAGAATAAGCAGCCTAACATGATGCCATACAGCAATAAAATCAACTCTAGTTCAACTTTAATATCACCATTCATATTTTTTCATGTAATCATAAATTGTGGTTTGCCAGTTTGAACAAAAATCAAATTAATCAAATATGATTCACAGAAAGTTTTATGGAACGCTATAAAGTCAAGCAAACAAGAACTTTTATTCATTCAAGAAACCTTCTCTAGTAAACTGATCAATGCAAGGTATCTCAGATGTGAAAAATATGAACAACATTCCACGTCCTGAGGTAGAGCCTAATAGAAACACAATGATAAAATTTGCATGCAGCCAACTTCAGTCTGTATGGAATGCTTACCAACAACCAGTTGATTGGATTTTCAATGACAGCATCACCAACAATTAAGTCCAACGTGTATTTGCCAGAAAGACTGTTAAAATCCTTTGCTTTAGCACCGACATCCTAAGCAAACAAACATGACACCGTTTAATGCTGCACCAATAAAATCGATACATAGACAGCACTACATAACAGCAAGCCAACCTTTAGCGTACAGTCGACGCTGCTCAAGTGCATAACCTCTGAACTGCCATGAACTATGAACTTAACCGACTTACACACTATAAAACAGAAGTTAACATGTACTGTGTAAAATTGGCTCAACAAATTTGTATATATGTAGAATCTGTTGTAATATGTTGTCTAAGAACTATAATGCCATCTGCAGTCATTCAGTAATTGAATTGCTAAATTTTTGCAGTTCAGTACAGAACTTTCTCAGACCCAGAGATTACACTTCCAATGATAGAAAGGTTATAAACGAACGGTTAACTAATCACGTGGTAAAGGTTAAGTGGATAAACTTGTTATGGTTGCACAATGCATGTATGCTTATGTTTTGTGGACCTGTAGTGTGGCAACAAATGCAAAACAGTGTTTCTTTCGGACTATTCGAGTAACATCATTTTCATTTTCACAGAACGATACAGAAACTGAATAATGATGTGATGAGAGGTCAAGTTTAACATTTGAGCACGAACTGTTACACTATTAGTCCTAGACTAACACTTTACAACTGAGAGAGATAGCAAGAAAAGTGCACCATTGAGAGGGTTAGAATTGTTTTGTAACTTGTAAGAGATAGGTCTAGACTAGCACAACTACTTGTAATCGAGAACTGTTGAACAGTCAAATAATAGTAGAAGTTTTAAAAATCTCATTTGACTTGACTACAATACATACACTTGGATTGAAAGAGCCTTTACAGTGAACAATAACTCACCAAGTCAAACTTATAGGCTTTAGCAGTGTCCTCTTCAGCAACGAAGATCACTTCCTGCTTGGTTTTGACGTTGGTCAGTCGCACAAATGTCTGGTGAGCCTCCATAGCTTTACCAGCCGCTTTATCCAGTACAATGAAACGTAAAGTCAGACGCTGGTGGTAATCAGCTTCCAACGCTATCTTGTTAGGATGCTGCACCCTTTAAGAAACAATCAACGACAAAACAAGGCAAATTAGATATTTTACTATTTAAGTTCTATATCTTTTTTAAATAACATCTGCACAGCTCAGCAGCAAATACTTCAAACAACAAAGCCATAGAATAATAAAGTTTGTAAATCAAATTTTTATAGTACCACTCTTGCAGAGAATCATCACATCATCTTCAACTGAACACAATGAAACCACGTTCAAACAGAATGGTGTTCAAGCACCTGCGGAAAAGAGGACAAAGCTCTACCGCTGCTTACACTCCAGCAGAGCCAGTCCAAAGCCAGCACAAAGGAGGGGAGAGACGCTAATGATCCCTGCAGTGCCGTCAAACTGAAACTATTACTGGAACAAAATTCTGTCAGATTGATTAAAAATAAACTTTAACGATTAGCAAAAGTATTGCAAATTTATGCAAATTTTCTTAATAGAACGACCAACATGCGTGTGTCTTTGCTGACTTGCAACAACATCAATAACAGCATCAATAATAAAAAAAAATCATTTACACAGCATGACATACCACATAAAAACAAATCACAAATATTACAACCTGACAGCCAAATTAACTTAATTGCATAAATATAATGTCCTGAATGCATATACAGTACACTATACAGTGATATGTATTTATCTTGCTGTAGTGACTTTTAAGCAACCAATTTAAACTTATTTATACTGAATTGCTCCAAATTGAAACTGTAAATCGTTATTTGTTGATAATTCCATGAAACTTCAAAAAATAAACATCGCTTACTTTGTAGATTTTGTCACACTGTTCTGTTCTTTGTCGGCAACAGTGATATCCACCGTTTCCACAGCTGCTTGTATCACTACTTTCACCTCAACCTAAGCATACAAAGCAAGTTTCTTGTTGTCAAATATCTACAAAATCACTACGTTTGGAACAAAGAACACTAAAACTAAGAGCCAAGTATGCTAAACTCATAATAGTCAAGCATATATACAACAGTAATAACATGTATATTAGGAAGAGTCAAGCACTGGCTAACTAGAATCGCACAAGTATACTGAAGAGATCTTATTGGCGCTTTCCTAATTTTGAAGCTCTAATCAAAATGTTGCTTAACTGAAAAGGTAAAACCTACCTAGATCCTTTACTAATATTCAATCACAAGTGTAAAAGAGACATGAGCATGCGAGTATTATAGATATATATTATATGTATATAAACAGTATCAATTAAGAACCTTTCATTGGTTACCCATCTGCACAAAACCAGTCTCAAGTTAGATTTTTCACTTTTGAGTATAATATAAGAGAAACTCTTTACAACAACACCAAACTTATCAATCTATCTCAATCTGAAACGAATCTATCGATGAAAACCTACTTGCATGTATGGAAACCAATTACCGACAAAAATTCACCTGAGTTAGCCCAATAATATAAATTGCAAATCATAAATCGCACAATATCATTCAAATTGTACCCTTCAATGTTACTTTTACTCGTTCTTGGTTATATGCATAAAATAAATATTTTAAAATTAGTATCCGTAATAATCTAACAATTGGAAAATGTCGACTTTGCTCTGGTTTTGGCTTGCTTTCTTTAAATAGAAATGTTGACTAATGACTGGTTTTGTGCAGATGGGTCATAAATATCTCATTGAATCACGGCTGTCTGTTTAAGAGGTGAAGAGATTATCCAACCAAATACCTCAGCTCCAGTTGTGCCAAGAAGCTTTGGTTCCTTCTGCTGTTGCTGTGACACGACAGATATCGTAATCCAGTAAAATCCAAAGACGGGCTTTGCCTTCATCAGCTCCAACTCAAACAGAGAACTGCGTTGAAAGTAACAGACAGAAAGCATTTTCATATAAAAAAAGTCCAAACAGGTTTTTGTAATCAACAAATAAAGGTCTAAAATTTAAACTTAAAGTATGATTTATATTCTGAAGTGCACTAACTAACTAAGAAAAACTCCTGAACTAATAGCGCAAAGCTGCTAAAAGCATCGCATCAAACTGACAATGCTATGGTTTAACAAACATTTTAGTAGGCTGTGGATTTTAATGATTAACTAATCGATTAATCATTAAAAATGCCAATCGATTAATATTTTGGCCTGCTCGATCAATTTTCTTTTTCATATTATAATTGTCAAGCGTCACATTTCCGGAGTAAACAATATCGTAAGCAAGATAATATGAAACCTTTTAGATTAATTAAATTATCTGATAATTTTGCATTTAAGGTAAATGTGAATGGAAAATTTGAGGACGGTCTCAGAATTAACTTGCTTCATTGAAACGAACAGCTTGATAAAAGTCTTTTGTAAAAGGAAAGTAGTACTTAACAGACTCGGGTACTACATTTTTGGCAGTTTTCACCCTTCACGCAACAGATACCAAACAAATATAATTTAATCCAATACCTGCATTTATATAAATTGGAAATTAATTATCAACATTTTTTTAGCAAATGAGAGAGCAAAGTTGACTAACGCATCCGAGGCAGACGCAGTGAATGGTTTCTTGCTAAGCACAACTGCATCATCACCAAGGTGCCTAGCAGTGTCCGCAGTAACCGTCAGTTTGCCGAGATTATTGCTCAGCAGATCAGTGACTCGAACCTACACAGACGCAAAATATAAACAAACAAAAAAAGCTAAATGACCTCCATGTATGGCAGTTTGTAAAACAGTTAAAGTAACGCTCTTCAACAGATGTCACAAAGAAGCATAGTCCCAAGGTTTAAGAACTGTTCAGTACAAACATATCCACAGTAATCAAACAGTAAGACATTCAATTTTAACCTACCAATGAGAACTTGCACTACTGCAACAGTCTGGCATTGTCTCCTTAGCAACGTCCTGACTTACCCATGTAAGCTCTGTTCTGCTAGCTCGCATAACCCTTCTCTCTTCCTCCAGCTGGGAGCTAATAGTCCCTCGTGTCAGACCTCAACCTGTCAGTATCACGCTTTCTCAGCTGTAGGTTCTTATGTCTGGAATAGTCTCCCGTTGGAGATACGCAATTACGCATGTCACCTACGAATGACTCACCAGCGTTTTACAGGCTCCTTTACAGTATCAACGTGGTTGGACTGGAAGTGCCTCTGAGTAGGTTTCTTTAAGGAGCACTATAAAATCATATAGACAGATGATGGCGTATCATTTAATAAAAAACACTGTGTCCAACTTTAGTTTAAAAGAAATTGTTCAAATTATTGTGAACATAGTTATCTTTCATGGACACTAACACAATTAAGCGCTTATACAGTACTAGCTGAATTACCCGGCGCTGCCCGGGAAATTTCGGTTTTCATCCTCAGCCACACCTGACCCCGCTCCCACTCCGCCAATCTCACCCCGCCTTCGATCGGCCCCAACCCGGTCGCACCCTGGAGCGCCCGGCGTTGCTCGTGAAACATACATATACATCCACAGCCGCATTCTCCTTCCCTGTGGTTTCTGCACTAAGGCTAAGCGAGCCTCTGAGTAACTTAGGTAATTATTTTGAGAGCGGCGAGAATGCCGTCGATATGACGCAATGATGTCTGCTAAGCAATGGAGGTATGATATCTAACGTTGCAACATGAATGGCTTTTGAATCTGTAGGTGCTCATCATGTGAAATTTAAAATGTCCATAACTCGGGATTCAAAATGAATTGAGAGCCGAAAATTTGTTGACCTACAAATTTGGGTAAGAATGATTTAAAATATTTTCTGTGAACCGAAACTCAGTCCATTCAGAGCCTTTCTTGGGACAGAAATTCCAGAATCCATACAAACAGAGGACTTTGCCTTATATATTAGATAAACGAATTACCCTGATTGGATCCCATCATCAAATGGAAATAGTATTTATAACACTTCCAGTGTAGAAGACACATAATGCGTTGTCAGTAATGCAATTCACCTAGCAAAATGTTAGCCCATAGATGTTAATACCAAATACACAAAGAATTTCAAACTTACAGCAACCAATGGATTTTTCTCAGAAACTGACACGGAACTTGCAAGACTGACAGCAACTGGAATATGAAACTGGAAAACAGCAAACAATAGAATTATTCAATGTCTATTGCACCTCTCACAGTACAACATGAAATTGGTCTCTTTCTCTTCCATACAGCATACGATAGCATAAAACACTGAGCACTTGCTAAAAGCAGAAATGCAAACCAAAAACATATTTCAATAAAAACTACTTAGCCAAGTGTGTCTATATCTAAGATCTTATGTAAGGTTACACTGCTTAGTCACAATAATACAAGACATGCCTTTCTCGTATTAAGAGCCTCATTTATACGCAATATTACATGTATGTGTAATACTGTGTATATAACATCAAACTGCACTTCTTTGCAGAAATAACAGAACAAACATGAACCTATTTGGCATGCATCAGAGACATTTACCTGTCTCATTTTATATATATCATATCAGCCTGTCTAATTAAAATATATATGTAAAATTATATATATATATATTGGCATGGTAGTATATAAAATTTATTACTTCTGAGATCACACTAAAATGGCAGATGCAACTTAGAATAAAACTCTTGAGACAATAGATGAAAAAATTCTTAATTTTAGATGACAAAATTCACAAGTTAATCCAACGAAATATGACAAAATGATTGTTTTGATAAAAGACCAAGACCCTGTATTTAATACAACCCACCTTGTTTGTAGTCAGTGACTGGATGACTTCAAGAAGATAAGCAATTTCTTCCCTGGATTCCGTGTGTTTTCGGCTCAACAGGTAGTTTGCAAATTTCAAAACTTTATCCTAAAATGAAACAAAAATGACAATTTAAACCAAAGGCATGGAGCTTGATTTTCTATCCCTCCTGGTCAATGTTGCTTGCATTAACTGCAATCAGGATGGACATGCACACAAGCATTAAAACATCTGCTAGAAACAAAACAGCACAGACATCATTTAATAAGCAAGATCCTAATAAGGATCCTTGATCCTTTAGCGATGAGCATGTACTAAAATCTAATGGAAAAATATGCAGTTAGTCATTGCAGGTTTAAATAACTCCAAGGAGCAGGACTCCACAGGAAAAAACCTTTGCAATTCAATGGCCAGTCTTCTACCTTGCCATCGGAGCTTCTCACAGACACTTTAATATAGTTAGAGATATTATTTTATAGCAGAGTTTGCAAATCGAATAGCGGACACGAATTGTAAAAGAACTACTAGCACAGAACATCTTTCTGCACAGACACAGACTTTATCCCCAGGTCATCAAGTTGACAGTGCAGTACGTTGACCGTTAAAATAATCTGTAGTACTTGCAGCTTAATTTGACCATTTTGATAGGGTTATAAACACATACTGCATTGATCTCTAAACAACTAGAATGATACTCCTCTTGTGTAAAAGACTTGCTCTCTTTCAGATAAGTTACAGAGCCGTTTTGAATTTGACAGGTTCTTAACAGACATAATATGATAATTCCAGACAAAATACAACAAGAAAAATGGCACCCAACTCATTCTTACTCCATGAGCCAGGAATCAAAGACACGGATGCAAGCAAGAGTAGAGATACAAACACAGATAATGAAAAATGTGATGCCCCCCTTAAAAAGAAAATGGAAATGAACAAAATTTCAAGGGAAGCAATTGGTTTAAAACAATCTTACCTCGGTCACTGTTGGAGCAAGGCCTGCAGCTTGTGACAGTTTATAAGCAGCATCAATCACCTTGGCTGTTACACTGAATCCACCTTCAAACTGTTAATAAAAAAAAGAATAATAAGCCTGTTTTATCTTTTCACATTTGCATAATCAATGCATAGGTTCATGAGAAAAATAAAATTTGACATGTCTAAATAAATAATAAGATAGAAGAGACATTTATTATCTTATTAAGTTAAGACAATGGAATGCCAATTTAACACCATCAAGCAATTTAAGCAACAGTTGCACCAAATATTGCACAGTTAAAAACATAATTTGTGTAAGCCAACAACGTTAATTTAGTAATTATCAGGGGTGATGAGAAAAATTCCGTTCATCTAGGCAGAGTAGACACGGACCCCTAAACTATCTTAAGGCTTAGCAAGAAAGAAATTTTTTTTAGAGACAAACTGAAGTGATAAAATTGCAGGTATGACGTACAATTTTATATTTATATATCAAATAATATTTTATTCAGTTGTTAACTTGAAATTTAAACTGATTGTACACAGTTAATTTTTCTCTACAATATTATATTTAAAAAAGCATAAATCATCAACTTTTCTATTATATAACTCCCATCCCAGGTTCCTAAAAGTCATCGAGCCCTTCTGTCTGTTTGCCCCTCTGTCCCTTCTCAGTGGCCCTGGTAGTCAACGTGCATTTTTATGACTTAAGCCACTATTCTTCATCAAATAAATAGAAGCATTAACACATTAGTATTAATACACTGAGACAAGACACTTATTAACTGTTTCGCAGTGAATGAAATAAACACAGCTATCCCAAAGAAATGTGACCATATATGAAACAAGAACCAGATATAGCCATCTGAGTGCCAACCTGGGCATATTTCTCATCAATTTCATCGGACTGTGCAATGACGTCTTCAATCAGATCGTGATACTTCTTGAGATCACCTTTCAGCAATGACGCTGCTTTCAGTGCATAGGCAATGCTGCAGAAAACATGTAGGCAAATGTAAGGTTCCATGTAGTGCGATATTATAAATTAAAATATTCAACTTAGTAAAGTATTAGTTACAGAGATGGCGATAGACATGGTTATGTAATAAGCATTCTAAAGTTTGTCAAAAATTACACCAGAAGGAGTCATCTCAGCTTTTTAGTTAATTACCAGCAAGGTATTCAAAGTGAAAATAATTCAACTACTTTTTCAAATGAATGCATTTACTAATCATAGCGTTTATTATAGTACACCTCGGAAACAATACTTAAATGTATTTTATAAATAATTTCAAGATCCTAAGTCCTAGCTTTGTCAGTTTAATGGTATATATGGCACCGACTATTCACAATGCCAATTATGGTATGAATATATACTGTATAAGAATAGCTTAACTGTTCTTAGCACTTTGAAAACAGAATTGATAATATTAAACTTGCACAGTGCATTGTATAATTCTACGTTAGTACATAAATTAAAATTCTAAGAACTGAATTACCTCAGAGGACTGTCATCAGCTTTGATGGCTGCATCCAAAGCTGCTGTAACTTTTGCTGAATCAACTAAAGACAACAAAGCAATTGTCACTTGACAGCTAAACTAAGTCAATTGTGCAAATTGCTATATAATTAGTTCAATAATAGATCAGAGGCAGGTCACTTTTTAGTTTGGTTAAATTTTTGAAGCAAATGAAATCCTGTTATATTGCTGCATTATAGTAATAGTAATAGTAATTGAACATTTATATAGCGCCGCTCACAGATTCAGTGGCGCTCCCGACCCAAGCTAGTGCTCACCGCTAACAAATAGTATAGTTTTCAGACGTTTACGGAACAGGGGAAGAGAAAGGCCAAGAAGCTCAGAACGGAGCTTGTGAGGAAGGCGGTTCCAACAAGTAGGACCAAGATATGCGAAGCTTCTGGACTGGGCCGTAGCTCCACGCATGCATAGCAATAATAGTAAAAAGAACAGATCAACATGGATGTGGGATCACTTCACACTACACTCCCAAACATTGACAGTCTTTCATTCACCACACGGGTTTGGTAAAATGGACATGAAAGCTTCCTGCATGGCTGTCAAACAATTCAACCCCTGCAATAACTTGTGATTATCCGTTTATACTGTAAATTGTAACATACTTCACTGTTTCAGTTTTAAATAATAAATGCAAAAAAAACCAGCTTCTCACTTTGACGACCAAGAGAACTAAGTCCTGCTGTTGAGTATAAGATTGTCTGAGAATTGGCAGCAGCTTTAATGGCTTCATTGAATGTAGCCTCAGCATCTGTAAATGATGCCTGTAAGGAAAATTAAAACTGATTTTAGAATACACTCAAATTTGGAAGCAATGTGCACAATTAAAAACGATCACGTGAAAACAGGTTATCTTTCACTGCCTATAAAATATCATTACCTGATGTGTGTCCCTCTTTGTTGCATCGCCATTTTCCCTACCTCTCAACTGTTTTGGCCTTTGGCTGATTACACGCTATGTCTAGTTAAAATTTCAGTGGACGAAGAATGTTTTTGTTTACCATTTTATTATGACCCGGCCTGGGTTGGGAGCGCCTCTGAGTAGAGATCTTGAAGGGGCGCTATATAAATTTATGTGATTGATTGATTCCTTATTAAAACAGCATATCCTGTATTATGAATAGAAAATTAAGATATTATACTTTCTGAGATCACTTCTCAATTATCTTCTGAGACACTTGCAACCATGACCCCTATTTATGGCAATTATAGTCATGGAACAAACCTCACAACTGAACACTGAACTTAAAAAGCATAATGCTCAACTTAAGGCTAAGTTAACAAAAAACATTTACTATAAGTTACACAGTGAAACCAAATACAAAAGCCTTACACCGCAAATAAAAAAAAAGAAACTTACATCGCATTTTGCACCATTATCTGCCAATTTCTTTGTCAGATAAGCAGCATAGTATAATGACTCAACATCATCCTTTTTCCTTTCCGTCAGTTTCTGCTTAACAGCCTTGCAGATTTTCTGCAATAACGAGAAAAGACAGAACTTTACACCTATCCAAGCAATGTCTATAAACAGCAAATGCTAAAATCACATGTTATATTTCGCTATTAAAGTTAAAATAAACAGCTGGTCAGAGGAAGCATGAACATTTAAGTTGTCCTGATGGAATAAAGCACATAAATTCGTAAGTCAGTGTCTGTTGCTGTCATAGTCAGTTTAATGGTTCTTTCATTATCCAGCTTCCCTCCTTTGTGCGCAAGTCTGTTACTTTAATCATCATCAATCTCCATTGCAAGATAGCATTGCGATGGTTATGAATTGGTTGCCCAAGCGAAAGACACACATGTGTAAGATTATGATGCTAATGCACAACTGACTAGTTGATTGAAAACCACCCTATCTTACAGAGCTTTGTATTTCAATGTTATCTACGCCCAGTCGCTTATCTTATCACTCTGCAACAGAGTGAATTGGCTGTTCCTCCTTGCATTTCTACAGTGCACTATGAACACTTTGAAATGGATGAGTTCTCATTCTGGACAGACTTCCATGCAACATAGATGACATAAGCCTCATGGAGTTCATATCCTCCCTGTGCCTCTATATCGCCATTGCTTAAGATCATTCTTCTTTAGCTTGAGTTTGTTTTTTGACACATCAAGAGTGCAATGCAGATGAGTTTCTTTAAGAGGTGGTTCCAACGAGTGAACTTACAATCACAAGTAAGCGAAATAATACAACATTAATTAATTAACTGTCTATATATACTGGGGCGCAGTGGTGTAGTGGCGGCGTCGTTGCCTTGAAGCCGGAAGGTTCGAGGTTCGAATCCACCTCACCGCATAGAAACCTTGGGCAAGTCCTTCACTCGCAAATGCTCAGCGCTTCGGCGTGAAACTCCAATGCAGTGTCCGCGCTGTAGTCGGGAGCGCCCTGAGTAGCGGTTGAGGGCTGGAATAGGCGCTATAAGTGCGCATACAAACAAACAAGTATATATCTAACTTTCAAGCAACAATACACACTTCTCACCTCAGGCTCTGGAAGTGGCACACCAAGAACTGAAAGCCCAACAGCTGATTTCTCCAAGACTGCAAGGTCATCACCAGATGGAGACAAAAGCCTTGCTTTGTAACGTTCCTTGTCAGCTGGTGTCACATAAGTTGACAATGTCAGTGCTTGGCAAGCGATGCCAAAGCACAGCAAGAAGGCCAATCCAATCTCTAAAAAAATATTCCAACTTCACAAATATCGCATGCCTTAGTTAAACATGCAGTCTAATGCAATCATAATTACATACCATTAAGAAACAGGAAGTAGAGTGCAGGTCTGCAGGAATGATGACAAAGCATAACGAACATTCTAATCACAGCAAATTAAGGGATTGTCCAGAGTTGTCAAGTTAAGATCCAGGTCCGGTTGCCAGAGATCAGCAGCTGCGTGTAGAGATGGTAGAATGTAACGCAACAAATGCAACCAAGCGTGATCCAATGCATGGCAGTTGTAGGCAATGCACTTTAGTGTATAAGCTTATACTTTTCACACGCCAATGGCCAAGAGCAGCTTTTTTAATAGACGCATGGGTAGGGCCTATCTTCACAGAGGAGGAACAGAGCTTGCGTACGTTCCGATCCGCCTACCACAGCAATACGTCATATTAAATAAAATAAAATAACTTACACACATTATAGAAATACTAAATATTGGCTGAATAAAGTGCAATAGTTGTCTCACCTAGGTTCCTTTCCATTTCTAACCACAGTCCTTCTCTGAAAAAACCGAACAGCTACGCCGACAGACACGCAGCCAGTCTAAAAGTTGTGACACCTCATTTCCGGTATCAACGACGATACCCATCGTTCGGTAAATATGATGACGTGTGAGTTGAGACAGTGGCGCCGCTAAGCGATTGTAATCAAGCTGCGTTTTATTTGTCGGTTTATAAAATAAAATAATAATTATTATTATTAGTAGTGCAGATGATGATGATGATGATGGTGCTCTGCCCGAAGGCAGGTTCATTGGCTTTACGCCCCTGGGGATGAGATGAGTGAGGTGGTTTCCCGTTGCCTTCCCCACAAACAATGATGGGTAAGCAACTTGCCCAAGGTCGCTCCGCAGGAGCTTGCGCCCCTGCGTCCCACACGTGCTAGCCCGAGATATCTAAATCTCTGAATGTCAACTCCCAGCCCGGGGCTTGAACCGCAGTCCGTTGCAACCAACAGACGAATGCAGCTGTCGCTTACCGGTGTAGCTAACTAGGCCAGTAGTAGTAGCACAGTATAAATAATCATACTGTGGTAGTAGGTTTAGTCGCAGTTTAACGTCACTGTGTGGTAACAAAGCCCATTAGCGACGCCCTCCTTCTTTATCCAGGCTTGGGACTGGCACTGACAGAGTGCGACCAGTGGCGGAGTTAATAATAATATGATTATGATTAAGCGCAAGCGTATGATTATTATTGTGGCTATTTTTCTATCGGCCGTAACGCGTGAGATGTAGTGCTTGTCATCTTTGCTCTGCAAGTTGTGTCGAGGGCATTATCGAAACGAACGCGATCCTGGCCCTGTTCTAGCCTCCTATCATTATGGAAACTGTAGTTGCCCTGCATGATGACTGCGTGAAGAGGATCCGATTACGTACGTGAAGGGACCTGACACGGAGTGACGGAGGCAAGTATATATATATATATATATATATATATATATATATATATATATATATATATATATATATGTGTGTGTGTGTGTGTGTGTCTTAGAATGCCTAGGCTACTATGTCGTCTTAGTTTACATGAGACCTAGGTGATATGAAGATCACAATCTAAGGCTGAGCCTCAGCTCAGCGCTGAAAGTGTAAAAAAAGAAGTGCCTTGACACTCCATAACTTTCCAGTAGGCCAATGTGTTGGCAAATAAGTGGCAGGACGTCGTTCAGATTTGAAACTAAGCGCATGGACGCCGTCCAAGACCGTCCAGATATTATTATTGCCTATTGAAATCTTAAATCACTTTTTATCAGCACTGAAGTAATAGAATAATGTTGCCACGATGGCATCCTAAATGGTACCTTTACAACGTGGACACTCAACAAGAAATTTTTGTTCCTGAACCAAACAAACAATACAGTTATGGCAGTTAACATAATACCTTTTACCATAATACCTTAGCCGTCCATCTATCTGCCTGCCTGACTCTCCGGACTTGACCCGCTGCCTATCGATTTTGTTTTGATTGAGCGCCTGTGAATAAGCTGGTTCCCGCGACTTGGCTTTTGTGGGCGCTGTAGAAGTTTCGAGATTACGATTACCTTTTGTCTTGTGTGCTTAGAAGGGGCATGTAGGTAGAATGAGTCTGTTGGAATCCATGCTGAGACCAACTGAAATAGTACTTTCTCTTTTGATAAAAAAATTATCTAAACGTGCATACTTAATTTTTCAAATATTTTAGCGAAGAATTATGGTAGGCCTAAGTATATTATTGAAGTCTTAGAGACTTAGATCACTCTTGTCAACACTGAGAAAGTACATCAATTTTGCTATGATGATATAACGTCTTCCGGACGATTGTCTCCCTCCCCCCCCACCCCAAACACAAACCCAATCCACCAAGTAGGGGACTAGATTAAGCACTGGTTGTCTGCGTATACACTAAAGTTTACATGGCGAATCGAGAACAATCAGAGAGGACAGGACCATAGAGCTGGAACCTAATACCATGCCCTCAATCTGCCCTTGAAAAAGTTTAACAGTTGTAAAAATCTGGAATGTCAAGTTCAGTGAACTTTGGAGCAAGGCAGTGTCATAATTATGCCTCCCATGCAAAAATGCTTTTGAACAGTCGAGAGATACTAACGATTATACTTTGGATGCTGCTTTTGTACAATAATAATTGTTCAATTACATATACAGTTTAACAGGAAACTGAATGTTACAATCATGGCACGAGACAACAGCGTTCACTCTGCAGCAAATTATGACCAAACCGTGGCAATGCGCTTCTCTGCCCGAATTTCCCATAATCTCATATGAATCCTACGCAACACCCTGGGTCTACATCTATTATGAATGGTGCTATATCTAGTGTAGTTGGTCGCCAGTGGTGGATGTGTAGTTCAGGCCTTCCTGAGATAATGTGGTCAAGATACTAGAGGTAGTGATAAAGATGAGAATAAGGAGCCAATTCATTCATTAATTACTGTCACGTATCTGACTGAAAACATAAACATTACTCAACTGAAACTCAAACATGAACAAATGTTGGAACTGTTAGATAAGATTCATCTTTTAAACAATACTCAGAAGCATGTTTCCTCCTCAGAAGTTTATCACACAGTGTAATTTATTTGAACAAAATAATAAAGATAACAGAAAATAGTTTACAGTTTTCTCCAAGGAATGCCTAGCTATATCTATCAACGATATTTAAAAACTTTACCCTTACTAATGTTTACAAACTTTATCCTTTGTGAAATACTAGTGTTACGAATCATGATAAAACAGAGTAGTACCTGTGCTTGAGAAATAATGCTATTATGAATATATAATTTTTGCTATGTGCTTCAATGACACCGTATAATTGACATAAATAATGCAATACAATAATGTGTTTGAAAGCAGGGTAGTTTTCTAACATTTAACTAGCTGCATTGTAAAAAGTTGCCTTCATCTGTAACTGAACAAATAGTAATAACACAACAGAATGCAGTAGTGTACATAGAAAGTGCATCAGACATACTAGGATCATTGGCACAATGACATAATGGAAGGTATTTAAAAGAGTGGTAGCTTTAACCCACCAACAGAGCAGATCTGTTTTCTTTTGCTTACATAGGAATTGTGTAATGTACAAGTAAGAGGTTTAATTTAACCACTGTCACCTGTGAGGCTGGATGTCAGTTTCAGAGGAGTTTTTCTCAGTAGCGTGCGTTTCTGATGGATCTTTAGCCACAGTTGAACTCTTACTCAATTCAGCATTCACTAGCGTGTCTGAGGATTTCTGCTTCGCTTGTTCTGAAGCATCAGAATCATTAGTATCCGCTTCTGCCGGAGTTGGATCTTGTTCGCTACGGTTTTTGGCTTCTGTTTCACCATCTGTATTCGTCTTAGAAAGAGGTTTGTCATCGAGCAAAAATTCATTTGTGTCTACTGGTTCATCATTGTTTTCTGTAAGTGTTTTGTCAATTCCTTTGTCTGACTGAACATTCACCACTTGTTCTGACGCATCAAAATCATTCGCATCCATTGCGGCTGGAATTGAATTTTCACTGCGGTCTTTCATTTCCTCTTTGACATCTGCATTTGTACCTATGTCATCGAAAATTTCGTGGTGCAAAAATTCATCTGTTTTTCTACGCTCCGCTTTGTCATCAGGAAAAAGGTCAGCCGTGTCTGCTTGAGGTGCTGCTGGCTCATCTTTGTTGACCATCAGTGTGTCTGATTGGACATCTGTACTTTCTTGGTTTGGATTTTCAGCACCTTGATCGAATTGTCCACCTGAATCAATTTCTCCTTGTGACTGGGCTGCTACCTCGCTGTTTGCAGCAGATGGATCGTCAGCATGAAACTCACATGTAGCTGAATCGTCACTGTTTTTGTTTTCTAAGTTATCTAATTCGTCTTTTTCTGAATTCTGTTGCATGTCAGAAACAAGACCTGTTATTTCTTGTCCAGACAGTGGATCACTTTGTTCTCCACCCATTTCTTTTTCCTGTTCGATTTCGAATATCTTCTCTGCTTCTTCTTCTTCCTGTTCCTGTTCTGTTTCCTCAACCATTTCCTGTTCTGATTCTTCTTCCATGTCAGTGGCTTGCAGCGGGTATGATTGCTCCATCACGTTAGTCACCTCTGGGGCTTGGAAATACTCAACTGATCCTGCCCCAGTTACTTCAGCAGGGCCTTCATTATTCAGCTGTTCCCCTGCAGAGTCAAATGGTGCGGACTGTGTTCTTTCAGCGACTTTCAATGTTGGAGATGGAGAACCAGATTTGGGAGTGCTAGATGAATGCTTCGCAAGTATGGATCCTACAGCATCAAGTGGATCATCACCTGGCTGTCTAAACGTTGTGTCGAGTGGCAAATCCCCTTGTGAAGTAGCAACTGGAGCTAGCTCTTTATTGCTTTGTTGGGCCTCTTGGTCACCACTGGAGATAGCTTCAACTGCAGCAAACGACAGAGCAAAGTGATAATGCTTAGACTTTATATATTTCATAAAAAAAACTTTACAGGAATACATGCAGTCTATGTATGAGTAACCAGTTTTTCACATTTCGGGCTGTCCGTATGCAGTGAGAGGGAGTCACCGGATTTATGCGATTTTGCGTACGGATGGGGTCTCAATATAATGTACATACACAAAATGAATGTTTAATAATTATTATGACGTTACATATTTCTAACCCTGTATTATCGTATAGTCGTCCAATGGCTTTCAATCATATTTTAATTAAATAATTCTGCTCAGATCTAAACAGTAAACCAAACAGTTAAAACAATTTAGCTAGCAAAGATGTTTAACAAAAAAAGATGGTAGCCTATGGTCAAATAGATATTATATAGATGATTTTAACTAATTAACCTTTGTAAGG
Source organism: Lumbricus terrestris (assembly GCA_949752735.1). Taxonomy (NCBI): domain Eukaryota; kingdom Metazoa; phylum Annelida; class Clitellata; order Crassiclitellata; family Lumbricidae; genus Lumbricus; species Lumbricus terrestris. The sequence goes on from OX457039.1 coordinate 59,954,968, forward strand.
GGTAGAGAAGCTTATAACTTGTAAGTACACATCTTCACTAGGGGTTCCACAGAATATACGAGTTGCAACAGGGTGTAGAGGGAGTCGAAAATATGATTTTTTCTGTGTATGTAATATGTTGATGGACCCTTATTTGAAATTGGCTATATCCTTCAAATTCTTTAATTAAATTTGAATTAAAACTTGAAACACTGTCTGCTTATTTTGCAGAATCCCTGATGTTTCTGGAAGAGCTAAAGTGCGGTTAGGCAGTTGGATAAATAAAGAATACACTTAATTACCTACTGACTTACTTAATCTTCCATCATCAGAATTATCTAGATAAAATTGAGCATTTTGAATCTGGCAATCAATCATGCAATTATGGAATCTGAGAGATTCTGAACAGAAAGATGTATACAAGCAATTGGTTGTGCGTTTCAACGTGAAACTATGATGCAGTGTCCACACTGTAGTCGGGAGCGCTTCTGAGTAGAATGCTACATAGTAGTGCTAGAGGAAATCCAAGAAATAAAAATACTTACTATTTGCGGGTTGTGCAACATCAAATGCTGAAATTTCTTTCTCTCTGAAACCATAACAAGACATGTATAGTTGTATACAGCACCTTGCAGCAATTGTTGTCTAAGTTATCAAACTATACATTTTTATTAAATAAAACCAAGTAAGAAATTCTAATTTTTATATCTAAGATGATTCCAAAACCCACTGGATCAAGTTGTGAAGAATAATTTTGACAGAGTCATGTAACAAATCATTAATTACATTGCCTGTCCCTGTTTCTCTGTTTGAGAGTCACAGTGGCTGACTGGTTAGGGTGATCGATCTGTAACGTGGAATATAGGTTCATTCCTCTCTCATCTGAGGCGGTAACAGTGTAGGGACCTTGAGCAAGTCCTTCACTCCCAATTGCTCTGCATTCTATTGCACATCGGTAGTCGAGGCATGTGTCCACTTGAGAGCTTTGTAAGGAGGGCAATTTATCAAATTGTAGTTGTATTGTATTTATTGAATACTATATAGTTGAATACTATATATAATAGGCTTCAGTACCTCATTATAGCATATCAAACAGAAAATAAAAATGTATTAAATGCAGAACTTTCTAAATTCTGTAAAAGCTTCTGGAACTTCTCAGTTTAATACTCACACTATCTTTTTAGGTCTTCTTCTCTTCTTTCTTCTAGAGCAAAAGATAAAAACAACTGTGCCTATTCAGAAAAGGAACTAACCTGAAGAAAGGCAATGTGATTATTGCAAAAAGTTCAAGCAATGAATTAAATTTCACATTGGCTAGATATGTTCAATGTTAAAATTTAGTCATTGTCAACATGGGCGTAACTTTCCCCCGAAAAGTGGTGGTGACTATTCCCCTGCTCAAAACTTATCCCTTCTCTTCTCTCCATTGGCTTCCTCCCCATATACGAATTTAGGATAAACTCTATTGTCTAGTGATAACAGTGTTCCTCCATTCCTTCTCCATTATCACGCTTTTCCCTTTTTTTTCTCTCTCGCTGGTGCGCTCCACGATTTTTCCAATAATATTGCGGATCATTAAGACAACGTTTAAAGCACAGCTATTTCACATTATGGTATCCAGATTACTCATATTTTATTCGTCTGTCTCGATAATTAATCAATGCTATCTCAAAGTAGTGTGCATTTGCACTGTTTGCTTCATTGTATAGCTATACTCACATCATCCCAATCGAGCTGGCAACTTGAAAAATGACGGATAATATTTTCAAATAATTTCAAAGGCGCTCCTCTACATGTATACATGTAGTACTGCATTTATCCATTTTATTCGTTTCAAATTTACTTATATTCGTCTGTAAAATCGAAGATAGTATCGGGTTCTAAGATGAACGTATCTGCCTCTCTGTCTTCTCCCTCTCTAAAATCGTTCTTTTTCCATCTAGATGATAATGTTATGTATGAATCTACACCGTGCTTCAATAACAAGTAGGCCTAGGCCTAAGCCAAACTGTTTTTCATATAATTATATCGAATGCCTGATTGATGATCAGTCATACTGAACTTTCCCCATATTTATAGAATTGAACAAACAATATGAGTCCAACATATCATGTCATAAATTTGAACGGATAGAAAGATATGAATCTTTCAACATCATCTGCCAAAACTTAAATTTTCAGCAAGTCTTTTATGGTGTTCTTGCGGTTTCGACGATGGGTTGTTCCCATTTGGTCTTCAATGAATCTTCATTGATCCTGGAGTAAAAATTAACGGAGCCTATTATCGCAACGTTCTGTTGTCACAACATCTTCTACCTGTTATCCGAAATCTATAGCCACATATGGCTTTTTTCCTTTTCAACAGAACAATGCCAGCCCAAATTAAAGTCCGTTTTCATGTTTGAAGTACTTTATTACAAAATCCAAAGTAAAAATTGCTCGTAAACTCAAATTTCGGTAGATGAAGTTGAAAGATTCATATCTTTCTATATGTTAAAATTTATGACATGATATGCTGGAATCGTATTCTTGGTTCAATTCTCTAAACATCGGAAAATTTTTAGTATGATTGATTATCAGGCATTAGAGATATACAAAAAACAGTTTGGTTTACTTTTTATTGAACCACGGTGTATATTTTATGCGTCACAGCTGTACGACTTAATAATTAGTTGCCGGTGTCACGAAATAAAGTCTCCCCCGATACAAAGTCTCCCCCCGAAACAGAGTCTCCCCTGGCTGAAACTCTGTATTGGAATAAATTTTCTGAAGTAAAAGTATTATATGCTTTCTTGTTATATAATCTGGCAACGTAAACTAACCGTTTAGTCTGCTCATCTCTAAATTTGATGCAACTGTAGTCAATTTTACGCTGAATGGGGGAGACTTTATTTCGTGGACGGCGGAAATATTCTCTCTCCCACGGAGACTTTATTTCAGAATATACTCTCCGGGGGCGAATTTATTCTGGAACAGATTCTCCGGGGGGAGAATCTGTTTCGAAATGAAGTCTCCGGGGGGGAGACTTTTAGGGGGGAGACTCTGTCACGCGACACCGGCGCTCCTATCTGACCAACCTGTCTTAATAGGATGATATATTAGGCCTATTGTACGTCACATTCCTCCTAAAACCACCCATGCTCCTACTGCGCAAAAAGTTTGCTCTCAACTTTACATATGTTGTCGTCTTCAGTTGAATCATGTCCACAGTTGAATCATGTCCATAGAGTATAAGGCTCCCAGTATCCCCTCATTCGAGCAATTATATCGTCCAAGAGATAGTTGTTTAACTTGCTGGCTTTTTCCTTTGGATTTTGTAATAAAATCACCACCACCTTTGGGTCCGGAAAATAAATATTTTTTAAACATGAAAGTATATTTGGCTATCCAAATATTATATGCAATTGCGAATTTGCGATACTAGTCACGAAAAGCCAAAATTATAGGCTATATATTATGTTAGACAGGTAAATGCCTTCATGTTTAAAAAATATTAATTTGTCAGACCAAAAAGTGGTGGTGACTGTCACCACCACTTTTAAAAGTGGTGGTGACTGGACACCACCGTCACAATAGAAAGTTACGCCTATGATTGTCAACATATATACATGTACAAGTTAACATGGTTAGAATTAGAACTATATCTGTGGCAAAGGGCCTGGGCCACTCTAATGTAAAATCAATATTGTCGTGTCGAATACACAGTGCTGACTCATTCATGCAGCGCAGGTTACAATCTGAACATAAAGTTGTGTTATATTCCCCTAAGCCAGTGCTGTCTCTTTCTTGAAGCCAAAAGCCACAACGTTAAATTAAAAATTAATAACCATACTCTAAGTGCATTGTTAAGCTGCATTAAAATTTACTATGAAATAATCTTCACGAATTCGTCGTGGGAACTGGATTTTGTGTTCACATTGTCAAATAACATGCCAAGTTACGAACTAATGGCTATGCAAGTTGGCATGCAATTTGTTTTTCTTCATTTTCATAAAATTCGGAAAAATTTATTAGCTTAGGTGGGCCACTTAAAATCAGCTCATGGCCGCATGCCGCCAGCGGGCCAAAAGTTTGACAGAACTGCCCTAAGCTATTAAGTTAAAATGCTGTACTGGCTAAAGTGCTATAAAGAATTAAAATAAAAGACACCGACTTTACATTTAAAAGGTATGGCTTACATGCTGTATCATAAGGAATGCTCCCCAAGATTTTGCTCTAACAAGTCCAGACTGCTTATGCCTCTGTTTACCCTGTGCTGTGAAAGGACCTTCCTGCTATAACTTGTATCCAGATCTTATCTGAAGCACTAACGTTTCTGCCTCTCTTATAATGCCTTCTCTTTTTCGAGGACTTCTTTGCACTGGGAGCATCTCTGTTAGGTTGTACTTTGAAAAGCACTTTATCAGCCCATAAATTGAATAGAATATGTATAGGGTTTGGATAGTGTTAAACCTTATTTACCTAAATAAGGAAAATGAATGACAAGATCAAGATAACAGTAGTTTAAAACTGAAGTGTTGCCACTTAAATATAGTGCAGCGATGATGTGTTTTTAAGAGGTTTATATAAGTTCTTACATGGGAGGCAGCTTTTTGGGATGCTTGGCTCTTGTCTGACAGCCATAACAATAGTGCAGAAATCCTCCTGGCTCATTTCCGACGATGACGTACTTTCCACCAGGCTCAAGGTCTAAAGAATTAGTGATCACTTTTGAGCCATCCACTGTGTACAATCTATGTACAAAAACAATTACACAGCTTTTGTGCCATCCACTGTATCCAAGATAATTATGTGCAACACAATTAAACAGCTTTTGAGCCATCCACTGTGTACAATGTATGTACAACACAATCAAACAGCTTTTGAGCAATCCACTGTGTAGAATCTATGTACAACACAATTAAACAGCTTTTGAGCCATCCGCTGTGTACAATCTATGTAAAAGAACAATTACACAGCTTTTGTGCCATCCACTGTGTACAATCTATGTACAACACAATTAAACAGCTTTTGAGCCATCCACTGTGTACAATCTATGTAAAAAACAATTACCGGTACACAGCTTTTGTGCCATTCGCTGTGTACAATCTACGTACAACACAATTAAACAGCTTTATTGATTTCCATTATGATCTCAGAGGCATTTGCTACTGATGACAGGATACATTTCTTGAGACACCAACAGCAGGATGTTAGTTCTCATTACGTGGCTGAAGGTGGTTTCATAGTTTTGATAACTCAGCTGCTAACAAGTGAATTTAATTAACTTAATCTAATCAGTTTAATCATTAATTTTTGTAGCATCACTCCAATAGCACTTCCGAAAAACTCAAAGTAAAACTGACATTCGGATCGGAATCTTAGGTCACACCATTTGACATCCAGTTGGGAAATTAAACTTGTTTACAAGGAATGCTAACTTACGTTTATCTGAGATCTAACACACTTCATTTAAATATAAAACCACCACTTCTGAAGTAGTTTCTGACCTGCATTCCTTCATGGTATAATTGGAGAATTATTAAAATATTTACACTACTGTACAATATTAGAATTCAACAAGTGTCTTCTTTGAAGTGCCTCTTGTCTAAGATATGAAGATTGAAATGCATGATTAATAATTATAATTATAGGCACGAATAGCCTCAAAATATATATGCAACAGAAAAGACATAGCAGAGATTAAAAACATACGCTTTGGGTCTTCCCAGAATGCCATTCACATGTTCAGCAATTTCTCTCATCACAAGATCCCACCTTTTTTGAACTTTTTCACTGAGGGCGATTCTGAAGGGCGCATCAAAGTCCTTACCATTCAAAAAGACACTACAAAGAGAAATATGATCAAAGTATAAAAAAAACACTTTACATCAGAAACAATTATAAAATCCATGCTTCCTTAGAGAATAATTGAAGTCACACAATTGTGGCATGCAACCTGGTTAGGTTTACCCCACTGGATGCCAGGTTGGAGGCTAAAAAAGATATCCAGAGCTCTGTTGGATTTCACTGAGATACTTAACACCTCAATGAGAGTGTACTAAAAGTGGTTGGGAAACTAACCCATCCCATTGTTAAAGTATTAAACCCTAAGACCATGCTCTTAAGAAGTTTCTTAATGGGTGTGTCATTAAGTGCTACTTAGAACTATGATTGTCCCTAGGATATTATTCCGTTTAAGAGATTCCTTATGCTTTAACAATGATAAATAAATATTCTTTATTTAAACAATCCAGTTGACAGACTGCAACAGATTACAGTCTACAGTTATGCAATTGATACAATTCAAAAGAATGCATATGACAGAAGAAATAAAATTAATAAATAATAAACTCACAGTTTAGTTTTGTTGTCTATTGCATTCTCTTCTTTGAAGATATGAAATTCCAATCTTTACACAAACTTGACTCTTCTCGGGATCCATTAAACTGAAGAACTAAAGCAATATTACCCCAGATTTCACGGAGCATCCAAATATAAAAACTGTAAGCATGACCATACCACAAATGTTAACTACATCCTTTTTATGAAAAAACCTTACTTGATCATTATGGCATGTATTGGAATCTGACAAATTTTCCCAGGCACTTGTATACGGCTGTGCTCCACGGGTCTAATTTTTAGAATCTGAAACACATGTTTGTAACCAAAACTGTTCAAAGTAATTTTTGAGTAGGTCTTTTACTTTACAACCTGACAACAGCTAGAATGTATCGATGCAAACTTCTTACTGAAACGTGAAGGACTGAAGGTGGCATTAATGACTTCCTTCCGAAGACATGTTAATGTTTCACGTCTTTTGTGGTTGTTATTCTGGCGGCTCAGTGACATATAAAAAATGTAAGGTTAACAGTGCAATATAGTGCATCTAAACTCATCTAGGGACATCTATAGCATGGTAACTTAGGAAGCCACAGACCGGAGTCAATAGTCACTTCTGTGTATCGTAATCATTTCAAAATCACAAAAGACTGGACAGAGTCAGGTTAGAGCCATGAGGCTCCACTGATTAACAGTGTTTAATCTAGGAATCTCGAGTGTGGATTATCCCCCAGGAATGACATTTCCACCTCAGAAAAATTTCACAGCTAATTTTTTACATCTATATTGCAGTACATGACCGGTTTTACTATTAGGTGATGAAAGTGATGAAAGGTCATCAGAAAAAATTATCGGACCAATGGTGTCGCCTTGCCACTGTCCGCCTTACCAGTCGGTTGCCGCCCGAACAGCCGTTTTACCCCTCCCCAAATCAGGGGGACTAGATTAAACACTGACTGACCAGAGGAAAGGATTACATTTAGTCTACAGCTGAATGAAATAACAGAACTTGCAGAGCTCAGTGAAAACTATTGATTAAGAAAGACTGTGTAAGGTTGAATAAGAAATCCAAAATGTACTTAAATAGGGTTAAAACAAAAAATCGTGACATAAATGTGAGCACAATTTACTCACTTACCGAGGAAGTGCTGTGGATATTGTTTGATGAATACTGCTTATAACGGTCAGACAAACCCGTGTACCTGAAAAGGTTTCATTTTCTGCATGGAGAATTTACAGAAGGTATCAAGTCCAAATAAAACACAATACTGGTCCCTAAACAGATACTGCTCCTACCTAAGAGGGGTTATTTACCTACTTACCGAAGAAGTTCTGTGAACGTTTCCTGCCAGGTACTGTTTATGTCGTTCAAACAAGGTCGTGTACCTGAAAATGTTTCACCTTCTGCATGGTGGATTTAAAAGAAATGCATCAAAGACTAATATGTAAAAAGGATAAGTTGGCTTAAATAAAAGTAAGCAAGAACTTCTTTGTTGAGTGATCATGCTAGTCTTACTGCATCACTGGAAAAAACTTAATTATCAAATGAAACAATAATTATTACGCTTGTTAGAATATTTAGCGTAATTAATTATTCATAGTGACTGATCCCAAATTTGAGAACTGAGGCCAAAGTTTAATGAATGGCAAAATTTTACAACACTTTTTAGTAAATGAAAACGGTAAAATCAATTTTACATGTCCCAAATATTTCCAAAGATAATGTATACATCTCTGCTTTTCTAGACAAATTTTTGCCGTCCTTTTATCTACACTTATTTAACTCCAAACATTCAAAATCCTTTTTGCTTTTTTAGTTTTTCTATACTTTTAAGTCTTCTGCACAGATCTACAAACTCTGGACTGTAGATGAAAATGGGTCCATGATAGATATGCGAGCCTGCAAGAGCTGTCTAAAATATTAGTTTGCTTAACCTTTAAGTAAAAAATTTGCTTCTGAAATACTTGGGTACACAAGTTTTGCCAAAAAAATTATGGGTCCATGGTCCAAAGAGTTTGGAAACCATTGTGCTAAATATTATGATCTAGCTATTTTTACACTTTACAATGTTATTGGACCTCACCACTTTTGGAGCCAACTCAATGACATGGCCCCTAAATCAATTGGTGCCCATGGTTGTACTTTGGCTGCATTCTCTATAGGGTATATGTCAGAGAATATTTAACCACCATTATTATGTAGGCTATTTAAGAGTGAACTAGGAAATTGTAAGGACAATCTTAGAATAGGGTGATCACATTTTTTGCCATTCGGGGACACCACAGTACTTCAAATTCAAGTAACTTCAATGGAAGCGGGCTCTTTGGGATGGGCACTACAGATTTGTAATGCCTCAACTGAAATATATGTGTAAGATTTTAGACCAAAATTGGGCATTATATTTATAATTTGTTTTACATTTTCTTTGTAGCTTTTTTACTTACAAAGAAAAAGTGATTTTATGGTCTCAGTCATGTACATGATTGTTATTTTTGTCTCCTTTAAAATTATTTGAAAATTAAAAAGCAAATATTAAACAGTCACTTATGAGAAAATTAATTCATGGATGTTTTATTTTCCCGGAAAAGACATGTCCAGGACGTGGGATATTATTAATTCCACAACTGTTCCTGCGGAATATGGTCACTCCATTTTACAATCAAGCATGAAGCCACAAAAGCCTGAAATGTAGCCAGTGAATGTGAACTTTTGTTTAAAGATGATGCTAATGAATAATTATTGATTTTTGCAGCACACATCTGTTGCATAACCCAAATTGGTGCAGGTGGCCGATAATCAATAAAAACATTCTTTATAGAGTCTATGTCATGTGCAATAGTCTTCAATTATACACAGAGGCAATTAAACACAAATAAACTGGCATAATAATAAGAATAGAAATGATGCAGTAATCAAGTTTAATATACACGACACTGTATGATAATTTATTAGCAACTAATTATGCAATATCAGTAATTAAATTATGCTTGTAAAACATCAGGACCTCCCTCAATTAGTAATAAAGGCCTAATTATGCTTGAATTTTCTTATCATTTCGCATAGGGACCATGTGCAATTCCTTTACTCGCAATTGCTCAACGCTTCTGCATGAAACTCCAATTCAGTGTACGTGCTGTTGTCGGGAGCACTTCTGAGTAGTAAAATTGAAGGGGCGCTATAACAAGTGCACATACAAACAAACAAACACAGTCAGCAAGTCGGCTGTGTTGATATATTATATTTTGTATAGTCAGCAATGATGGGCGAAATTGCAGTATTGGGGACCGAAGCATACACAATATCTTAGTATAGTATAGTATCTAGTATCTAATGACGACACTAACCCCAACACTAACCCTAACCGACCCTCACGACGCTTAACCTAATCCTAACTGACCCTCACCACGCATAACCTGACCCTAACCGACCCTCACGACGCCTGACCTGACCCTAACCGACAAACACGGTCCCGATACTGCAATTTCGCCCAAGGATGTTTGATGAACCTCAAGCTTAGTAGTCTTACCCGATTGGTTTAAACTGCCCTCTAGTGATGGCCACGTAGCTCTCTCTGTCTTGAAGGTCGTCCAGTCCACCTAACTTCGTCCCATTCACGGGAGTCGTGATGAAACGAACTGCACTGTTTACTCCCGTTTTCTCGGTAGACGCGTTCAGGAACCCATCCCACGTACGAAAGTGTCTCTTGTTAACAAGCATCTGTGCGCCGAAAAAGTTCCTATCTCCATTTAAAAACAAAGTGATCTTTCTCGCCTTTTCTAACTTCACCATATAGTCCACCAACTCGCCGGAGGTTTGATTTCCTTCAGTCTTCTCGCCGAAGGTCGCCATTCGAAAGGCATAACCTGTCGGATGAGACAAAGGCGTTGTCTGTCTCTACAGATTTCTGCGCAAACCGTTCGCTCGTCCAGTCGAAATACGCGCCGCGCGCTCCGTATTATTGTCGGCGTCGACGATCGCCATTGCGATGTTGTAGAGATGGCCACGTCGGCGACGGAGAATCCGCGAGGATTCTGGGACATGCTGACGTCATTGGTGACGTATTTATGAATTATGGATCTGTGTCGTGAGATGCTGTATAGCTTACGCATGGAAATTATAATTATAATATCGATTCGTTTGCAGCTAAGTTTATCGTTATTTTTTCTCAAACATCTATGGCTATTTGACCACGTTTAATCGCACGGCATAATTATAGCATACGCGTGAACGACGTGTCGGTTAGGTTCTAGGGCTGCCAACTTTTGATTTTGCCATTCCGGGACGCCTTCAGCCACTCGATGTGCCATTACCAATTTACACAATCCAGTGAATCCACAGAAGCGAATAATGCAACAAATGTTGTGTCAGTCCAGTATAGAATCTACATCTACAGTCTACTAAAACATCCTGAATAATTTCAAACAAATCATCAAAAGACATAATTTTATATCCTAAATTTAAGACAAGAATCAACCTCAAGAAGAAGTACTTCAACCTCCAGTCATCTAGGCTCATCAGAGTAAGACTCATGAGCCCAAATTGAGGGAAGTTCGTAGGTAGCGTAGGCTCATAGGTCTGCGACAGGAGAGCAGAATTTATGTTAAACTTGGGGTCTATACTTGATATATTATAGGGCCTACTTATGTGGGTTAAGCAGTTCCAGAACACTAAACACAAAGTCGCAGAAATCAACACAGTCATGCCATGCTAACAGCTGTGCTTTAATAAGGTCGGTGAACTCTCGGTGCTCATGTAATTGCGATTGTTAGACAACAGATCGTTCGTAATGCTGAACGCTCTCTCGCAAAAAAGCATTAAAACTGGACACATTATGCTCAACCGAAAACTGAGTGTCAGTGATTTGTAAAGTTTTGAAGACTTTAACTCCCGATGCTCAGCCAACAATGTAATGTATGGGTCTGATAGAGAGCAGAACGTAAAAATCATCATACAAATGGCTAAGTTTAGTAAGTAAAAATTAATAGGAACAATATATAATGTACTAAGTGGATTACTGGACCAAATTCCGGGACAATTCGAGATCAATCCGGGACACGGGACGCACAGGGTCGATTCCGGGACTGTCCCGGCGAATCCGGGACGGTTGGCAGCCCTATTAGGTTCAGGTTTAGGGGGTCGTGAGGGTCGATTGGGATCAGATTAGGCTCGTGAGAGTCGGTTAGGGTCAGTGTCGTCATTCGGTCCTGGATACTATCAGTTTGCCAATCGCACAAGATGCCACATAAAACTAGCAACGAGTAGGTGTCGGATGAAGGTAACATAATAATAGGCTAGCATAACATAGGCCTACCTCAGGCTACCTGTTTTCATAAAGACTGACTGTGACTGTCTCCATAACTGTTGTGAACAATGAACATTCTCTTGCATCTGTCAGCTTAATTATTTCAACTAAATGAATTGATTGATTGATTGCAGAATTTTTTTATTCACTTTTGCATTGACCAAAACTAGTAAGTTGACCCACTTTTAATTGTTTAGTACTATACACATAGCAGATGTCCTGATTATAACTTTCACAGCTTCTCATATAATTATGATCGTGATATGATACTGATTTTTCATCCTCCCTCATTTATTATCTGGAACCCAGACCATTACAATTTTTATCAAAATATTGAATCAGCATGACTAAACTCTCTAAGCTAATAGCCTAATGCTGTAGTGCTGCACTATGGTAGAGTAGTATACAAGGATGAAAAAAGATGTTTATGAATAAAGTTTGCATAAATTGGAATAATGCTCTCAAATTACATGAATTCATTATATGAAATTTTCCAGTAATGTTTCAAACACAAACAGGTAATTACAGTTCACCCATAGGTCATGGCAGGAATGCCTATTTTAATTTTATCTTGCCTAAGGCTGCTTTATGACTTGCCAAAAATTCATTTGGAATTTTTAATATCTTACATGACCCTGACACAGGCTGCTGAAATTGTGTAGCTAATTCAATATGACTATAATATCAGCATTATTTTTTGTGCAAGTGTCTATGTGACTTCATTTGATGCCGACCTCAGCCACTTCTCGTTGCACGATCAACTCCTTTGACCAGCAAGATCTCTTTGTCCCGTGAGCAAGGACTGCCAAGTCTGCCATTGCTAAAGCACGAGCTTTTGCTTTCTTTTGCTAGAACTTTTGAACCAGCTTTCTACTTAGACTCATTCCTCCTTATTAACTGGTGGGCCAAGTGCCTCTTTTCGCTGACTCAAGACCAGTTTTCTCTTTCTTGGTCTCTTGCACTGGGAACACAGGTCTCTGATTAGTGTGCACTGTGAGGCACTATATAAATGTATAAATGTATACATGTAGATGCAATACAATATAATACAATAAGCAAATCATTTAATTACTTCATGTTATTGTTTTTCAAATTAATTGAGCGTTTGACGTGGCCTAAAAAATTGTGCTGATCCAGGAGTGAAAATTCTTAGAGAGAAGAATATTTGTTTTCTTTTCAGGTTGTTCTCTTTCTTCAATGATTGTGTCACATATAGTGTGCATGACATTAGAACTCGGAACCATCAAAACAGAAAATAAGAATTTTAATAGGAAAGATAGACATACAATTTACCAAAGTTGTTTTTTGTAAACATGAGTAGCATAACAAATACACTGTCATGTAGCCCAATTCACAGAACAGTGTCATTAATGCAGTACAGAAATAGAAAAATACATTTTCAACCAGAAAACTATACAATTAACAGTTATAGCACATTGCAAAGAAAGTAATATAGGACCGAGTTTACTAAATGAATGCTGCCAACAAATTAACAATGCACGAAAACAAAAATTTTGCAAAACTTGAAAACTAAGAATTAACAATGCCATTAAAACATGTAGGCTATCACAGATTTTCAGCAAGTTCACCTGAGCAATTTATGCCCAACAAAAGATGACAGGAAGGTTTAACTTTCTTAAATACCCCTACCCAAATATAAACCTCCACTTAAACTAGCATACTGACTCCTTGCTTGATTAATAGAAATTTATACCATAAAATATTTTATTATTCCACTTTGTAACACTCTAACCTGTGTGACTAATTTTATCAGGGATTGTCTGAAGGTCAGAAGCATTAATAGATATAGCACAAACTACTATGTTATAAGTTGTAATCGTAATTGTAAACTCTGAATTTCTAAAGCACAACTCGAAAGCTAAGACTGGAGACCAGTTTAACATAGGGCACAGCTTGGTACGTCGTTAAAGCTCACTAAAAACCAGTGTTTTAGCACATCACTGTTACTTGAAAGAGCTCAGTAAAAACATACCAGTAATACACGGAACCAGTAATGTTGCCCTTCTCTGCGATGATAAAAGAGGACTGAAAATCTAATTTAAGTTCTGAAGATTTCTTTGAGGTTTAATATACATCATGAACTTTGTACATTTATTTCAACATAATTATGGCCACAACAGAAACTCTGGCTATTCAATAAAGTATACATTTTCATGTCTTGAAATTACAGTGAAAGACAAAGAATCTGTCGAAGCTGTTCAGTACATGCAAATAAATTCTGTTGTATCTTAACTTGCAACATTTAAACAAAACTGATCTACAGATACTAATACTAATCTTCGTTTATTGACATTCAATCTGACAAACCGCAGAACGATTACATGTACAAGTTATACGAAATACGGCCTAAAAAAGATAAAGATCCATGCAAAGATAAAGATAAAAAAAATTTAAAAAGATAAAAAAAGATAAAGATCCATGCAAAGTTTTTCATGTTTCTTTAAGTAGTTTTCAATCATTAAAGTCTCTTGTTGGCTGTTACTTTCGTAACCATAGTGAGCGATGCAAGTTTTTACTTGTAGTGTCAACAGTTGCAAATGCTTAATTAATTTTACTTAGTGCAGTGATAAAAAGCCATTATAATTAACCAGCAGGTTTCTCAAAACTTTTATTAATCAGAGTTTTGGTTGACCTTGTCACTCTGTACCAGATTCCCTTCACTTAGGCCTAATTGTTTCATACAGTTGAGCAGACTTGTTATCACATGGCTGACATAATATTCCATAATAAGGATCAGCTGCTTTGTACACTTCTCAGAACCATTAGATTAATTAAACAGAGTATTTTATAACATCGAAGCATCTAGACAAACAGATAAGAGGTACTAACTGCACAAATATAACTTTGACTATATGTACATTTTCAGGATTTTTTAAATGTTCAGCAACATTGACAATTCTAGATTTTATTTACAACATGACCAGCCTGGTAGACAAGGATATTTTATTTACAAGACTTATACGACCAGCCTGGGAGACACGGATATTTACAAGACTATAATAGAAGATTCTAAAGGCTCAAAGGATTCTTGCCCAAAAATATCTGACTAATGTTATACTTCATCCTCACTCAGCTTTCTCCCACCATCCACTTCGTTCATCCAACAGAGTTGACCTCTTGGCTCCTCACTCTAGAACTGCTCTGGCTCAGTATCGATCATTTGCTTTAATTGGTCCTTGTTGGAGTTTGGAATGATCTTTCTCCTTCTGTTCACTCTACACTTCTGTCTGGCAGTCTCTCCTCTGCTTTGTCTCTTCTTAAAACCTGCTTCTTCTCACAGGGTCTTGCGCACTGGAGCGCCTCTGAACGTTTCACCCTACTAGAGGCGCTTTATAAATGCTTAAGTACAATACAATACAATAGAAGACTAAACACTGTAAACACCAGCTGAATTGAACTTATGCCCATTAGTTCTAGTACCTCCGGACAAGGTCAGTACAAAAATAATTTGAAAGACTAATTTTTCCATATACCATAAGTCATATTTAAGGATATAACGATCTGCAAGGTTTTGTGATAAACTTTCAACTGAAATCAAATTTATGTGATTCAGTTACCTTTAAGGGTCAGATTGGTCACCACATATGCAGTGTTAAAGAGCATAGCAGTCCCTTAAATAATTTTGTTAAAACTGAACAATTTTTTTAATACAATACACAAGCTATCCTCTTATGAAAGCAATGCAAAACGAATATCCAGTAGTTTGTGCACGTAAAAGTTGATATAGTGCTACAAGTCCACAGAGCATTCAATCTGTAATAGTTGACTATGCACTTTGTAAGCATATTTTTACCTTTGACATGTGCCTCTGAAGACAAGCTTTGCAGTTTTGTTGGCATGTTCACCCAAAATATTCATAACAATAAAGTCATCAGTGAAAGTAGTACTACTTAGGAAACCACTGCTGAAGGCATTAAGTGAAAAAACAAATCACAGAAACTATATACCAACAAGGAGTTGAAGTTTAGCATGTTTTACCATACAAAAACAGAAGCATCCATTGTTTATTGGAAATTTTACAGCCCATGGACAAACCCCACAGTCACTCTTCTACTTTAACCCATCTTCCTATCGAACTTCTTAGTGCAGTTATCCACCTGAAAATAAGAATAAATCATCAAGAATTAATGCCTTATTATTTCACTCAATTTCCATTTTTATGCAACCACACTGCCACAGCACTCTATAAAACTAAGCTTTTAATTCCTAAAGCAAAATAATGTCTTATTATTTCTATGACATACCCTAGTGTTCTCCTAAGTTAGTATTTAGATTGAAACTCACCAAGTTTGCTTTCCAGCAATCGCAACAATTTAATTTTAACTGCACTTCCTTGGTGAATATAACTTAAAATCCACCATGTGATAGTAAATAGCAAACTTTAGCAATTTATATTTAAAACGTTTTCCATAAAGTAGAGATAATAAGCTATTTCTTTAACTTAAATGACGATATAATTATGTGTGGCAGCGTGACTTTATATCAAAAGTTGTCTTAAAAGAGAACATTTTACAGAGTAGGCCTACTTTTAAAGAAGGAAATACAACAACTAGACCTTTTCATAGGGACGTATTGAAACAACGTTTTTGGCAAGCATTCTTTGAGTTTTTCTGATAAACGGTGGTGTAACAATAACTAGTTAAACCTGTTCATTGGCCCAAGCCCATGACTATTTTTACGATAATTAAAACAACAGACCTGGCCATGGCAGCAATATTATAGCCAGATATGCAACTGAACAAGGTGCTCCTAAAATTCCTTACTATGTCACTGCAGATAAAGTGTTTGCAAACTACTAACCGTTGCATATCTGTTTCATTATCTGCTGTAAAATGGAATGTCCGCATCTGTGGAACAGGAGGTACAGCCATGAAGCCAAACCGCCGATGATAAAAGTTTTCTTCCTCGATAGTATAACCATGCAAGTGTACAACTCCTATAGCAAAATGAAAACCGCTTTTTGTATTTGACCATGCATAAAGCACTTCTCTCAGCAAGAGTTTCTACCTGTAATCAAGATGCAAAGGTCATCATGTCCATGGAATGCTACTGGCCTACAGTTTACAATTGAATAGCCTTCATAGACCTAAGTCTGAAGTTCTTAATTCACAATCACATACATGTAGGCCTAGGTCTACATGGCTAAAAACTGAAACTTATATTGGCAATCTGATCTTTATGATAATGGCATTGGGCTGGAAGTGTTCTGTCGAGGCGTTTCATAGTAATGGCACTTGACACTAAGCTTCACTACATAAAATTTATATCAATTTATTGTACATCGCAAATATATAATGCTATAAAAATGATCTTCCTAGAAAACTGCAGGAACTGTCCTTATTAAAATGTCTTTCCCCATTGCCTCATGACATTTTTTTTACATTTCTATCCTTAGATTTCACTTTGTTGTCATCTGACTAAAATTGGAATTTACTAGATTATTGCAAGTCTGTTTTTGAATGCCATTAATTGATGCACAAAGAGTCTTAATGAAAGTGCAGGATTAGTTTACATGACTATGTTGCCAAACATACAGATTAGCTCTAATTAGAATGGTTTACATATACACCGTGGTTGAATAAAAAGTAAGCCAAACTATTTTTCATATAACTTTATTAAATGCCTGATAATTAATCATATTAAAATTTTCCCGATATTTAGAGAATTGAACCAAAAATATGATTCAAACAATTAATAGCTAATTTAGTCTCAGATCAAATATTAAGGTGGTAAATCTGTTGCCTATACATGCTGATATTTTAGTAATTGCATTGCATTCTGATAATGTAATAGCGAATAAACAAATATTGTAATAATAAATTCATACTTTCTACAGTGCCCAAAAAGGTGTGGTCATGGGAAACGGTTTATTCACAGTCGCTCAATCAAAACAAAGTCCATAGGCAGAGGTAGATCTGGAGACTCAGGCAGGGTAGGGTGGATGGTGTTTAGATTTGAAACATTGTGGTAGGTACAGGAAGTAGATGAAACATGATAGGATTTGTGCAAAAGCGATATTTTCAGTTTCAAGTGAAAGAGCTGAAAACTCCTGAAAACAATTATATTCCTGTGCCTCAGATTTGCATTTCCTCTACATTAATAGCTGTTGAAAACTGCTATTGAAGAGGGCACAGCCCCACATTAAAATCAAAATCAAATCACTTTATTGTAACTCACTATTTGAAGAGAGCACATTAAAAATGTTTGTAATAATAATAATTAAAAATAACTATACTAATGTGCAAATAGCAAAGTGCCCTCCACACGTTCTTACAGCAGGCACTATATAGATGACAGCATCAAAATAAAGTGGATGAAGACATTGACAGTGAATACAACTGAACCTTTTGCTGTGGATGACGTCTGATCTTTATAGTAGTAGAGACATGCAGTTTTGAGTACACAGTAGCGTTTACGCCAGTTCTTCATGTGATAACCGATCTTTGTAAGAAAGCCGTGACAGTCTGGGTTTTTAATTGACAGCGCTGGCAATCTTACGTTGTGGCTGCTGACATCAAGCCATGTGTCAGACAACTGTTGAAACAACAGATAATACTATTCGATTACATGAGAAGAGATGCTAAACGGCTTCTTTCGAGTTCATCGAAACAGTACAGTGACAACTAAAGGAACTGGATGTGAGATATTATCACACTTATCATTAAGTTTCATACAAATGAAAGAAATTTCATGCGCGACTTTTAAGCTAAAAACAGTCTGAAAATGTCTGCACAACCTAATTCATTGTCTGCAGGCCATAGATAATCTTTAGTATTTTAAGTACCACAGCAGCATTACAATTTAACAACCTAAGCAGCTATTCTCTGCATTAGCTTAGTAATGAGTGAATCAAGAAAGCCTCTACGGCTCATTTTGTCCTGGGCACCATGCAGATACATTTAACTTTGCAAGGGGTAGGGCGAAATAACATTGATCAATCAGGTGGAAGCCACGTGGCCTGAAATTTAAAGTTGATAAATCAGAACTTTCAAGTCATACACATATCTGGAAATTTCTCAAATACATTTTCAACATACATATATTTAAAGACATCAATAAATTATGCATGCACAAATAAAAGCATATATACATATATATATATATATATATATATATACATAGTATTACATACACAATTATATATTATATACACATACTTAATTACACACACACATAATTGTATACATAGACACTGGTACACAGACAATGCTTACCATATTTTTGACCATAGATGTTGCCATATTAATGTGAATAGCCCATCTACAAAAAGTAGCAAAATGAAATTAGAATTTTTAAGTGCTCGATTGAATGAATTAATGATCAGAGAACTTTCTCTGACTCAAGGTTTTTGGGAGGCTAATGTCATAAAGGTAAGTTTTTACACAAATGCTCTACACAACCCCTAAGGGCCTAACCTGATGAGCTCTTTGACAAAAGTGAGGATGCAAATTGAAAACTAAGATAATAGCAACAACCTAACGACTTGAATTGATCACCTTCTGAATCTTCATGATTAAATCCTTAAAACTGACGCATTTTAAACTAGTCTAATCTCTTGAACATAAACCAAGTATGTTTTCTTGAACACATTTTCATGTTACATTAGACTACATGCACAATGTACAGGTATGCCATTCTTAAGCTAAATGCACAGCATATTGCATTACTATTCTAAGCTGATAGTTGTTGTTAAATTACTCAGATTAGACAGCTCTGCAAATATTTGTAAATAGTTTTAAGAAAACATTTTTTTAAAGATTCTAACTGCTGATCTGACCTGCTAGTTTTCAACAAATAATCACCATAGTCCATTCATTTTTTTAAAATCAAGATTTGCAAGCGAAATGGTTTCAGCCTAGTTTTCTTCTACTTCAACCCACTTCCATATTGAACTTTTAATTGACCTTTTTCTTGAAGGCAGTAAATCATGACCTACCTGTTCATATCCTCCTCAGACTCAGTCTGCAGATAATAGGTTTTCTGGCCATACTTGACAAGCTTAAACATGCAGGTCCGGTTACAGTCTGTACCACGAATGATGATATAGTTACTTAAAGAAATCGCTCCCAAAGGGTCGATGCTCTGAAATATAAATTCACTGAATTAAACACTATACTTTAGCAAATAACACCTAATTATAATTAGGCCTAATTATAATTATAAGTAGTAAATTCTATCACTTTGGTGTCTGATGCACAAGGGATAAATAAGTGGTGCATAGGTGTCTAGAAGATTAGTGCCAGTGAATAAACTGGACAAGCAAAAGATTGGCTCGCTAAGACTCTAGTCAGCCAGAGCGGATTTCTAAGCAATTTTGAAAGAGGTAAGCCCTAATACTTTAATGATGACCTGCATTGGGTTCCCAGACACTTTTTGTAAACGCTTGTCCAGTTTATTCACTGGCACTAATAATAATAATATATAATAGTAATGGAATAGTAATAGTTCAGTATTGTACCGCAGCCAGAACTGAAGGACGTTGTGCTGTATAACAAGTCAGTCAATCTGGTTTTTAATACTTACCAGTAATAAGATGAATACTATGTAAAAGTATTCAACATTATGATGAAATACCTAGGAATCATGGAAACAAACAACTTGAACTTGATGAAAGTGAAGTATCATAAATTTGGTCTTTAACAATACATTAGAAGACTCACTTCTCTGACCAAAGAACTGACCTGTTCCGATCTGTAGTAGTATAGGAATCCATCGTATTTCAGTTCACACCATCTTTTCTTCCAGTTTTTCATGATTCCCTCTGGTTTAAGATTCAAATATCCGCTACAAATGCAGATGTCACGAGACAGAGAGCCACTTGCCACTCCAAGTTCAAGTCGACGTGGACCTGCCAATCCAATCCAAAGCAGGTATACAATGCAGAGATCAAAAGAATCTGGTGCTGATAGTAAAAGTTTTCTCCTCTCACAAATCATGAAAATTTCCCTAACTGCCATATATTATGATCAGTTGGTACAAGTTGCTGAATAGTAATTCAGTCTAAGAATTGATATAGCATTTCTTCCTTATTTCTACTCAGAGGCACACCCAGTGTGTAGTGTGCATAAATCTATGCAAAGCGACTCTGGACAGTGACATTCTTGACTCACTATTGCCTAGTACCATAAATTACAATTTTTAAATGTCAATGTACACTGTGTCCGAATGAAAAGTAGAACACAAAACAGAGTGTCATAACCTGGTCAAAACTTTTAGGATTTGTCTGAAATTTTAAACACAACAACAGTGACCATATTAATACGAGATCCTAAAGCCGATTAGAAATATTCGTGATTTTGTCAAATTTATGAGCGTTTGAGATGCAGCACAAAAAAATGGAACTTTCCAACATGCAGAAGCTAAAAGGAAGTAAAATTCAGCTATATATGGTGTTCAAAATATATGGGTTTTTTCATGAACACACAACCACAGACGCAGACGCTACTGTTTTATGGCCCAGTCATTGATCACCTGGTCTAACAGCTGCCACTCTTCAATCAGACGAGCCCTATAGTTATCGGTGTCATGAATATGGGAACGATAAAACGCGCTCCTCCAGTACATGTACTCCGCCTCGAGGTCTGGATGCTGGGTGGCTATATCTGCGGGTTATGAAGCCGAGTGTCTCCCGGACAGCTACTACACTACCACGTCTACAGTTGTGTGTTCCTGAACAAAAAAAGACATTTTGAACACCATATATAGCTGAATTTTACTTCCTTTTAGCTTTTGCATGTTGGAAAGTTCCATTTTCGGTGCTGCACTTCAAACCCTAATAAATTTGACAAACTCACGAATATTTCTAATCAGCTTTAGGATCGCGTGTTAACATAGTCACTGGCTCACTGCTGTTGTGTTTGAAATTTCTGACAAATTCTACAAGTTTTGACCGAGTTATGACACTTTGTTTTGTGTT
This sequence comes from Lumbricus terrestris, assembly GCA_949752735.1. Classification (NCBI taxonomy): domain Eukaryota; kingdom Metazoa; phylum Annelida; class Clitellata; order Crassiclitellata; family Lumbricidae; genus Lumbricus; species Lumbricus terrestris. The sequence goes on from OX457039.1 coordinate 59,976,507, forward strand.
CTACTTTTCATCCGGACACAGCATATATACGAAAATAAATGATTCCATTGGTGACCTAAGAGAGGCCTTGAGGAACTAGTCCCTCCACTTGAACTTGAATCTCCTAATAACTAAGCATTACCTACAGTGGACTTCATACGGAAATTTAATTTTTTATTCCACAATGCTATCACAGTCACACACACACAGAACACAGACCAACACACGCAGTGTCACGCACTCAGTCATCAGATCCTCTTTGCTAATATGCCATAACAAGGTAAAATGCAGTTGGTGACATTGACCCCATAAATATTTTAGCTTTAGAATCTTGCTTCTTATGAAAAAATTTGCTACAAGAAACCAAATGTCATGGCTTCCCAAGAACGCATTACAATGATGATCCAGAGCATTAGAAAATAACGGTCACATGTAAAGTCAACAACGAAACTCACTCTGTAAGACTAGATCTATCACTGTCGATTCTTTAGCTTTTATGACGTCTGTTCCATTGATGGTCATCAGGCGGTCTCCTACTTGAACACCACCGAACTCTGCTGCACTGCCTGTCAATAGAGAGATAGGTCTGTGTCACTGATTCAGCTAAATTTCAGTCAACAGCACATGACTTGTACTTGAATACTAAAATCTGTTTTACTGAGGAAATGCACTGATTGTCATTTGAACATAACCGAACAAATGTGATGAATTTCATTTGAGCTGAACTTTGCAATTTGAATGTGGTCAAGGATCTGGTTTTGAGAGCACAGATTTTGAATAACACACCCTATAAGCTTACTTTTTAATTCCTCTTTTGAAAGATAAAAATGGTGATCTATCATGTAGGAGCTCAACTATTGAAAAGTTCTTTCACTTGTGCCTTATTGACCTATATAGCAATTAGCTGTATTCATGTCACCTCGACCTCGAATTTAAAAAAAACTGGTTACAGTAGTGCAATTTATACACTATACAGTGAGATACATTGTTAAGTACCACAGTACTTTTTAAACATGGTTGCAATGTTAATATTTGTTTACTAGATATCTACAGACTTTAATTTTTAGTTACCGGTAGTTAAACTTGTAGCATTTCTCATTGTATTTCTTTCTTTTTATACCGTAACTGTCTATTCTTCTCTGTATTTGAGTTGACTTATATCTGTGTCAGCTGATTGTGGCATAAATTAAGTTTACATTTTTAACAATGTTTCCCCAGATGAGGCTTGTGAAGTACTCCATAAAATATATGCCTACTGAGCATTGTCATACTAAAGTCTAGAGTCTAGCACAAAACTGTGTGTGTGCAAAACAAAGATGTTATCATATAGCTAGCATGTACCTGGTTCAACAGTTGATATGACCATTGGATTCTGACCCAAAATATGGAATCCATAGCTTTCCACCGAATCTGGTTTCTGCAGAATCAGAATTCGTTCAACCTCTGACAGACACACAACCACAAGTTTGAATAATGAATTTTTAAACAGGAAGAAGAAAAGCAGTCTCAGAAAAGTTAAAATTAGACAGCTTACCCAGACATGCAGCCATGTGTGTAAAGTGTCTATGACTTCAAATATTAGCCTAAGAAAAGCAGAGAAGTTGCTGGCAATGCTTTACCCTCATTGTCACATCTTCTTACAGTGTCTCCATTTCAAAGCAGAGTTTGTCATAGGGCTGGAGTGGAATAGAAGCCTGAAATGTCGGTCTGTATTCTCTGTTAGGAAATGTCTAAAATGCTGGTTGTCATAGCGGAGATAGCTAAAAATTAAATTCCTTGTTGACAAATACCATATCTTCCCATATAGTGTGTCTTTTTTTTATTATGCTGCTGAACTTTGAAACCCAAGCACTTCAGCCAACATAATGGATATCAGTGTGAATGAAGGAAAATGGCATATTGCACTTACTATACACTCTCTCTGATTGTGCCTGGTACGTTTCTGTGCCCATGCTGATATGCCTCTTAATAACTTTTCTGCTGAGCAATTTACTTGGACCGTCACCGTTTCGTATGATTTCTGGAGTTGTCATAGAAAGTGACCTATGGTGATTCTTTTTCTCGGAACAATTATCTGCAATTGACGAAAGAAACAAGCAGTACAGCAACTGCTGCAGCTAATGTAACAATGCTGTGCAACGCTTTATATTCAATATATGAACTACATAGACATGTAAATTACGTTGCATGGCACTGTATGTTACCCTTTGATAGCGGCTGTGGCGTATACCGGATTACGATTCTCAAGTGAAACCTGATAGATTGATCAAGTGCATTCAGAAACTTGGATGAATGAGTGCTTGGTATTGTTGGTATACAACACTGACAAGCATGGTGAAGTTTAGATAAGTCAAGACTGGTTAGTTCTTAGAGAATCACTACTCATGATATACTAGCGTGCTTTACACCTAATGATATCCCCATACTTCTTGTCTTGTCTTGTCTTTAACCATCCTCGATTCGAGGGTTGGTCGCTTCATGGACATGCCTTCGCCACTTTTTCCTGTCCTCCGTCCCCATACTTCATTGGTTTTTAAATGATGAACAGCACAGTTTTAATGGTTTAAAAGGTGCCCAGTTATTGGATTATTGAGACGACATTTGAGCCTTGTATGGCCTAAAGACCATTTGACCTGATGGCCGTGGTTTTGAGAATCTCCTATGGGGATGATTGTGCAGCAATTATGTTATCTTTAGCATTGCTTTTTGAAACAAGCCAGTGATATGCTTTCCTGGTAAGAATAGTTTCACATGAACAGGGTTTAAAGTGGGTTGGAACGACATTACCACTGTTCTCGAAATTCTTGGCTTGCATTCCCCCTGCTCCAATGCTGTAAGTGTGGAAAAATAAAGTGGCAGGACGGCGTTCAGGTTTTAAAGTACTTAAGTGCATGGACGCCATCAATGACCATCCAGTCACACTTTAAGCACTGCACTGCTCACCATGCATGGAACCCTGGAAATACGTGCCTACCAATAAAATTTCTTCAGTGTTCCCATTGCTGACACATTTGGCGTACCCACTGCTCACCCAAACCACTTTAACCACTACACGTGATTGAAGAAAAAGAGACTGAAAACTCTTTCAAACACTGTCTAAAGTTCATTGTAACCATAATGTCTCTGCCAGCCAATGGTTGCAACTACTGTTTCAAAATGATGCACTTTTATATGGTACCGTCATAGAAAGTGTCCTCCAGCCTGTAACACCAATGCTGGAATTCTAACCAGACTTGGAACCATAAGAATTCAAATATAACCACAATTTACACATACAACCATGAATTAATTATCCTTATATCCGTTTGTTTAGGAACAACTAAATTGATGTTATTTATGACTTACAGTCCTTCCCAAACCATTTATCTACAGTGTAAACAGTTCTTTACAGCACAAAGTGACATAATTAACTACTCCAGGCCCAGGGTGAATTCATTTTGTTCTACATACGACATCTGACTAAACTGAGTTACTACCAGTACACCAGTACTCAGCTACTGCCAGTACACATGGACTTACATTAATTTACCCTAGTATTGGTAGGTAGCCTAGTGGCACTAGTAGTGGTGGCAGCAGCAGTACCAGTTATTATAATAATGACAATAACCACATCAATAATAATAATAATGATAATTAAGCCGTTCATTATTTTAAATCCTAGTTTTATTCCAAGTCTTGCATAGACTCATTCATAGCAAGTAGCCATCATAAGTAGAATGTCACGAGGAAGTTCACGATTACGTAAAACTCAGAAGCCATAACTCATCTGGTTCTGCTCAAACAATGTCACATGTGCTTCAATTGGTCAAAGGTCACACATGCAGCTAAGTAGCAGTGTCGTCCATATCCTGTGGGTGGATCTTACAGAAGCACTCACTTGTTCAAATTAAGTTGGAACTGCCTAGTTTTATTATGACAAGTGAGGCGTTTAATTAGTTTATGGGGTGGGTCTAATCACGCGGCCTAAGAATTCAATTTACGCCCACGCCAAAGAATTACCACGCCAAACTTCATCTTACTTTTGGGAAATTACCCTCCGCATAGATTTACCCATTAAATATGCAACCAGCATTTCTTAATTAAGCACCCCAGCTTGCATATTTGATCACTATTTATACTATAAATATTCAATGATGTAGAAGAAATGAACTAATAAACCAGAGGCCAAAGAGACAAGTTGACTGGCAGGCAGACATGAAACAGCAACACATCTGATGTCAGTACAATCACAAATAAAAGACTGCATTCAAACAGACAAAGAATGCAATGTTCACTCCAACTTTTTCACCATAAAATTAGCCAGGAAAAGTGGGTCAAAAAGCACCACTGTCCTCACAACTTTAGATAGAAACATAAGGGGTCATTGCAAAATTATGTAACACTTGAGGGGGGGGGGGTGTCATTGAAAACATTACGAAACGTTATTGAACGTTAGGAAACGCCATGCATGACAAAATTATTAATGACTACTAAATTACCATCGAAAGATTCGAATGACACTTCAGACATGATGTGGTCGAAGTTTAAACTTCGTGATATTGATTTTAAAAAACTGAAGTAGGTCTATTCGTCTTAACAAGATCTGGCAGCACTGAAGCAGACACCAGTTACATGCAGGGCTTTTTTAGCGTGCAGTTCTACACAAAATGTGCAGTACTAAATGGATTTGTGCAGTTGTAAAAACACACTTCTGTGCAGTTAAAAGTAGGTAGTAAAAATGGTAACTGGCATTCGAATGACAGTAATTTACAATGGAAGATGGGAAGTAAAGTAATGGGTTGTGCAGTTCTAAGAATTCCTTAGAAAAAGCCCTGGTTACATGCCAGGTCAATTCTGTTCTACCATTTGTGCAAACCAGAAAACGCTCTTCGAATTGCTTGGTTCTGTGATATCTTTACCAATGAAACAACTTGGTAGGCCTAATTGCCCTTGTATCCTGACATAGAAGAACCACTTTGAAGCATGTTTTACTTAGTGGACACGATCTAAAACATTTAAAATTAATGCTCAACAAAACTCGGCAAAATTTCTATTAATAATTATCGAAGTGCCCAGACTATGGAGATAAATAGCTCATCTTAATTTTGATTAATTGTTAATGAGCCATTTAGTCCATGAAGCTTTTCAGCAGTGTAAAATTTTATTCTTGCGGTATAATCTAAGAAAATTACAGTTCACACATGACTGTCGTTTATATGAATAAAACATTGTGTATATTTTAAGCCTATAGTCTACTGTCAAATTAGCCTATAATTCACATACTAGGCCAGTGGTTCCCAACCTTTTTTGACTTTCAGGCCACTTTTTCTAAGTTGAAGGACATGAGGGCCATTTTTTCTCAATTGAAGGACATTAGGGGGCCACAAGACTAGAATTTAATTAATTAAAAGCATATGAAATGGTTATAATTGAATAAAATTATAATGTTTGACATTTATAGACGTCAAATTAAAATAACTTGCAAAAGAAAATAATTATGTGTTATATCCTGTCCAAATTGTCAATCAATTTTTTAATATTTTTGTTGATTCTTTGAGAGATGAGGGTCCTTTTTGGAGGCCTGGCAGGCCACTTTTGGCTCGCAGGCCATGGATTGGGAACCACTGTACTAGGCTATATTAAATTCACTATGAAAATATGAATTATAATTACGTGTTCCTATAAGCCAATACCGTAATAGACTTAAATCTCAACTGATTTTTGTAACAATCGTTACGTAACGCTGGGAAGGGTGGTTGGGTGGGTGGGTCAAGGGCAACGTTACAAAGCATTACAGGGTGGGTGGGTTGAGAACAGTTATTTTTGACGTTATGTAATTATGCAATGACCCCTAATCCTTCCCTATATCTTGTGCCAAAGCTCTGAGATCAGTGGTTCCCAACCTTTTTTGAGTTAAGGGCCACTTTTTCTTAGTTGGAGGACATCAGTGGCGGATCTAGAACGTTTTGAAGGGGGGGCCAAAATTTTCGGTCTTGTTGGTGGTACAGGGGAAAAATTTTTTTACCTTCGCCGCCCAAAAAGTTGATGACCTTTTTTTTAGTCATCGACCAATTTTTCTGGAAAGAAGATACCGTTTCAACCACTAGATCGAACGGGGGAGGGGGGGGTCACGGTCCCATACGATTTTGTAATGGGGGGGCCTGATGTCCTGTTTTTCTCTCCCGCTGCATATATTTAATGGCTTGTTGAAACCAAATGGGGGGGGGGCCACGTTCCATGCAATTTTTAAATGGGGGTTTGGATTGGCCCCCACCTGGATCCGCCCCTGGAGGACATGAAGGACCACAGGGTTAAAATTTATTTTACATTTAATTGTCAACAGAGAGACTGATACAGTGATGCACGTATATTTCGTTTATTCAAGAAAGCTAAGTTGACATGCCGCAACTTATTACATGAAGAAAGAAATTAAAAGTGGAGAAACGATTACAAATAATAATTTCTAATGTTTACGCTTGAGCTATTATAATAACTGTTACCTTAAGCTTTAGGCTTGGTTTACTCCTCATAAGAAGGTCTAGGTTTAAGTTTCAAAAGACTTTTAAGGTTTTTGCGTGAGTAAAGATAGCAATTTTTATAACTAAATCATATTCGTAGTTAAAAGTTCTTCAAATTTAAAATAATTAGACGTCTACTGTGACTTTTGTTGCTGAATATTATATGCCAGTAGTACCTGCTTTGTTTGACTAGAGATCTACTTAAAGCATATGAAATTATTAAAATAGAATGTTTGATGTCATTTATAAACGTCCAAATAAGAATAATTATTTGTAATAAAAAAATAATAAGTATTCTATCTTGCCCAGATTGTCTGTTTTTGCATGTATTTTTGATAATTCTTTGAGGAGCCATTTTTGGAGGCCTGGCAGGCCACTTTTGGCCTGCGGGCCACGGGTTGGGAGCCCCTGCCTTAGATGCTAACATATAGCTATAGTCACCTGGGGCTACATGAATTAACTATCCTCACATCCATGTATTTAAATAAAAACTTTAAAAGCCAGAGATTACTAACAGAGAATTGATTCGGAGCAACTGGATCCAAATCTGCCATCTTGATGTTTGTCGATGCGTTCCGAGTCCAAGGTTTGACCTTCTGATGCACTTTCTAAGTCGGTGATGACGTCATCAGCTGGGACATATTTATAGGATGAATAGCGAAATGTCTCATCGTAGACACCTATTAAACACATTTGCAACAAACCTGTATTTTTCTTACAAACTCACAATTTTTTCATCTGCCCTACTGCATAAACTAAAATTATTATTATTTATTATTATTTCCATCAAGGCTAATAGCTTTTCATAATAACCGGCAGGGGCGGATCCAGGGGGGGCCAATCCGGCCATGGCCCCCCCCCATTTAGAAATTTCTTTATTTTTGACCAGCTATTTTGCTCGGAAAGTAGACGTGGCCCCCCCCATGAGTGGTTCCGTAGGACTTTGCCCCCCCCTTCGAAAATTTCTGTATCCGCCCTTGATAACCGGTATCAGCCTTCATGCAATATGGAAGAATGCCCACGACAGAACAGCCTGGCACTACCAGTACATTGCACATTGGTGGTGGTAAAGTTCGCCTGAGTGAGTGAGTGAGCAAGCGAGTGAGTGAGTGAGTGAGTGAGTGAGTGAGTGAGTGAGTGAGTGAGTGAGTGAGTGAGTGAGTGAGTGAGTGAGTGAGTGAGACAGAAAGACAAACCACATAGGCAAAGACAGACAAAATTAATAGACCTAAAAGCTCCATGATTTGTACAGCCTACAAAGTAACTCAAAGTAACTTATTAACTGTAACTCATAGACATAATTATATGAATTAAGTTATATCTCAGCAGCTCTTTCACTTTCATAACTTAGAAGGAATTCGCATGCATCCAAATCCTCTGTAAATTGTGAAATCAAAGTGCTGGTTGACCTTATTGAATTCACTTCCAATGGACCTGATCTACCATGGTTTAAGAAACAGGTGTGAAAGTTATAAACATGTAATCTTTACATACTGTACATTATGTACATAATGCACAGTTTTATAAAACTTATGTATACATCTACATGGGATTATAGTTAAGTTTGTTCCTTTGTTCCATTTTTTATTCTTTGACTCTTATGCTACTGTGGCAATGTGTGTCCGGTTACACCGCACAACTATTGGATTTGTGTTAGTGTTATTGGCAATGTTTGTGTCATTATGTTTCTCATTCCTTGGTTTCACTTTTTATAGTTTAAATTGAAATGAATTGATATTGCATGACTATGTTTTGGTGTCATCCTATTGTTTCTAAGATATACATACTATCAGGGATGGGCAGTAATTTAATTGAGTAATTGAAATTACGTAATTTAAATTACAATTGTAATTGGTAATTTGTAATTTGATGCTCTGCATCAAAGTCATTTGTAATTTGTAATTCAATTACATTTCTTCCTGTAATTTGTAATTGCAATTACATTCTGCAAAATCAAATTACTTTAAATGGCCTATATTAGAGTTCTTTGATGAATCATGCGATCCTTGCAACAGTGAATCATCCGTATTTTAAGTTATGTGGCTACCTGCACAGTTTGCAGACCAATCTAAAAGAATACACGAGTTGCTAGTAACAACATCTGAATATACCACCGGTAGCGAACAAAATACTGAGCATCTAGTGGTCACAAAGAAGAAGAGGAAGATGAAGAATTTATTATTCTAATGTGCAGCGTGCAGTGACCATAAATTAAGTCGACTAGCAGAAACAAAAACGATTTAGAAATCTTGCAGCATATTGAATATGACAGAAAAGGGAACTAATAATGCCTCATAGCTCTACAACTACTAATAAATACTTTAAATACAATTTAGTGATGCCCTGCCTTTGTCTGCACCTGTAGATAGATATAGGTTCTTTAGTTTTACAGGCATGATTGCAAGGTATAACAAACGATCAGATAGGCCTAACTTGTTTGAACGGCTGTTGCTTCTAAAAGAAAGCTACACAATACATAATGATACACATAGAAATAAGGGAAAAGGCATGCACTTCCTGCCTGAGGTTTTTATTCCAATGATTTAAGCCCCAAAGTAATTTGTAATTGATGTAATTGAAATTACGTAATTTGTAATTTGTAATTTGAGGCTCTGAGTCAAAAGTAATTTGTAATTTGTAATTCAATTACATTTTCTCCAGTAATTGGTAATTTGTAATTCAATTACATGCTGCCCTGTAATTTGCCCATCCCTGCATACTATTAAATAGCTTACCCTACTTAAGCTGGACTCCTTCCCTCCCACCCTTCAGGGTAAACCTTTGTATTGGGAGAAGCTGTAACATTTACTTTGTACGCAATGTCAATTTCAATGCTTCTAGAACAAAAAATGATTGATTGGTTGATTGAATTAATTACCTGTCTGCGGATTTTGAATTTATGACTTAGACTCTAATTTTTTCAGCCATTAGTAACAACAAGAAATATCACGTGGTAAATAGAGGCAATGACAGGGCCATTGGCAAGATTATTGGCAAGATCACGCCTATGCCCAGGACGGTTGTATACAAAGTCTCTGGTGTGGACAGATCTGTAAATTACATAGGAAGACAACTCACAATCCGAGTTGCATCATATTTTCAAAGTTTGCTTTCAGTACAATAGTAGGCCTATTTTATCTTGAAAATTTGCAATCTTCAAGAATGCATATTTATGCATAATGAATGCACTCAAGTGCAATCAACGTCATTTTTAATTGCAACTTGAGATATTTTAATGCTGCAGAAATTCACAAGAGCTAGTTCTCAGCAGTGAAGATAAATTACTGAATCCTCTCACCATCGCAAGACCCACTTGGATTTTATAACCACTTGATAGATTGTGAATGCTTAAATTGATTCAACCCGTAGCAAAAGGTCTCTTTCTGTTCCTGATTGAACTTTGGTTGGTAACGGGTAAGAGTCGAAAGCTGTCCATGTTATCATGGTGAAACACAGTTGATATGTTGGTCGGTACAGATATGTCTGCAGAGTTGGCATGGAGCAAGGTCTATTATAGCACAACTCACTAATATGCTGATTATAGGCAGATCCTTATTGATAATTAACCTCGTTTAGAGGTGATTTCTTGTTCTAGTTGAAGTCAATTACTTGTTTAGGCATTGGGAAAGTGTTTTTAAGAAATGAGTCAAACATCTGTTTTAGAACATGATAGACATAAAATCAGCTTACCATCATCATCTTCATCATCATCTCCAGAACCATCATCTCCAATAGATGCTGTGTCATCCGTGCCACTCCCTGATGTACTGAAGTGAGGCAGGACTGGACTGGCTCCTGGTGACGGACTTGCTGACTTGCTACCATCTGATCGCTTCCTTGTCCCCGTCGGTCTTCGCAAGGGTTTCATCCTTAAGCTGGGAGATGGTGTGTCACATGGCTGTACATCCGTGGTAGTGGAATCCTTCCTCAGAAGATCAACGCTTTCATTAGCTACGACGACGACAAGGCAACTCTCTTCTTTCATTTCACCAGTAGTGTTGCTGTCCACAGTTTCTGAATCCTGAAGCTCGTTCTCCGATCCTCCCTCCTTAATATCATCCGACTGCGCTTCAACCCGACTTAATATCTCCCTATTATATCCGATGCTGCCTACGCCCACATCAGAATCGCCTTCAATCAGAGCCTGTGGCTGCCGACTGTTAGCCCCGTCTCTATCTGAGCGGTTCATGAAAACCGATCTCCTAGTCACATCCGCAACTGATGACGACAAGTTACGAAGTTCAACATCGCCACCGCCTATAATAGTCAGCCTAGAACCGCCTTTGTCTGCTAGACTACGGCAATTTTCCGGCTGTATAATACGATTGGCATCGTGGCATTGCCACCGGTGCTGCACATTATGATCTGACCGTGCGAGAAACAACTCCCCGTGCATACTAACGGCATTGCGAGTTGGCCGTTGCCCTGCGCCGCGGCGTAGCACTTCGGGACTGTTTGTCATCGTGCTGGCTGCTACAGGTCTCAGCGTTGTTGCACCGGTGGTGGTGGAGGTGGTGGAGGTGGTGGTGGTCGACGACTTATTGATTATCTCCACACCGTCGACTGGCGCAACGCGGCTCTGTTCGTCTGTCTTTGGCGACAGTCGACCGACGATAAGCAGTCTGTACTTGCGCTGGGCCTCTTCGCTATCGTCGCTGGAAGGACCGCCTGCATGCAAGTACTTCGGTTGTTGCTGTTGAGGTACTTGTTGGTTGTCCTTACGAGGAAAGAGCGTCGCACGTGCATTTATCGTCTCCTTATTAGGTAAAATGTAGGAATTGCGTTTCATCATCGCCTGGACGATGTGTTGCTGGTCCAGCTTCTCCTGATGAAGACTACGACGATTCATCGCTGATGTTTATTATATCGCGTCAAGTAGCTCTACGGAAATACTTGAGTTAGGCCTTAACCCTGTTTGCTATGGTTACAAGAAAGCACTGCATGGGTGGTTGCAAAGTAGGCCATAGCTATCCATTGCAACAGGAAGTCGATGTCAATCTTCAGCTTAAGTTATAGTTTCTCGATCATGTTACTTACACAATAGATCAGTTGCAGTAAATCTCATGTAGGCCTAGTCCTACTCCACCAAGCTATTGATGATGAACACATTCACCAGTTCTACAGCACATTAGAAGCAGACTTCTAAAGTCAACTGTTCGCTATTTATCAGAGCAGATAGGTGACTCGATATCTGTTTAAAACACAATAACAGCAAATTATATACCTTGCTCATAACTGCCTAACCTGGCACGATAGCTCTATTCAAAACGTTGGTTACTCTATGCTCATGACACTTTGGCTAAATTAGGCACAGCCTAAGGCATTCAGGTGAATCGAAGCAGAACGTGATGCCAGCCTTTTATGGCTTACACGCTTACAAAACACAACAAGCAGAAAGGCAAGGTCTTATGATGTTAGGCCTACTATTATTATTACTCCTACCATTTGTAACAGTTTAACATAGGCCCTAATCTAATTGTGCACCAATAATAGCTGCAATCATTATGAGAACATACAGGTAGGTTACAATAGAGAGCAAGGGTCAACTTATTTAAGGTCAATTCAAGGCTTTTTTAGTGTGCAGTTCTACACAAAATGTGCAGTTCTAAATGTATCTGTGCAGTTGTAGAAGGACTTCTGAGCAGTTAAAAATAGTCGAAAAGGGTCATTGTCATCAGATTGGGAAAGATTTACCATGAGGGGATACGACAGGATAGAAGTGGTTGTGCAGTTCTAAAAATTACTTTAAAACAGTTCTGGATCAATTTATAACAGCCGGATGTGAACAGATAACGATTATGTAAAAATAATACTAAGTATTGTATCTGTAATTAGGGCCTACTGAAGATCTTGATCTTAGAGCCTATCAGAAGAGAACACACTCTAGGCTGCTCTTTTGTTCTCTTCAATTTTTTGCTGATTTTGTGACTTAAGCTTATTATTCATTTTTAATGGCATTTAGGCTCTTTTTAAAATAATGTTTTCCTAAATTTATTTGCAAGGGTTGTAGATCTTTGTATAAATCTCTTTTGGATTCACTGGTATATTGTTTTTGGCCAATTGCAAATTGATGTAATTTTATATTAAAGAGCAAATTTTAATCAATTCAAAATATTATTATACGATGTAATTGGTTTAAGCTGTATCTGGACCTATACCAGTATATACTTTTATATAGTGCTTCTTTTTCAAGCAAATCTGCCATCTGATCATACCAAGACTGGACTATATGTGGTTTGGAATCCAGGATTATAATGTCACTATGTTTTTATTTATTCATATTATGTGTAATTTCCAAGAAGAAGTTCATTCATTCATTCATTTCAGACATTTATATAGCGCTTCTTCAAGAGTATCTACTCAGAAGCGCTCCCGACCCAACCACGGCTAAAGAGAACAGTGGGTTTGACAGCCTTCAATTCCTCTTATATATGTAGGCTACATCACTACCTGTCCTCTGCCCTACTTCATATCTCCTTCTTCCCAAGTTGCCCATCTTCAAAACATTACACTGACTTTTGGTTCGTGCTTTAATTCTTTTAGACTAGATTTTAAAATAACTGTTAGATATTTACAATGACAGAATATGAAACCCCGAACGTACCTGTTTAGGATCTGTCTCTTCTAGTTGACATATATTTTCCAACATCCTGATTGTGTCTGCCAGCGCAAAACGTTTTTCTAACAACGCTCTGCCAACATTCACTTGCCCAATCCAATGAAGCATTCAAGTTTACGTTCTGCTTGATGTGATTTTGCATTGGAAAACCTCAAATTCTTTTCATAGCCTAGCCCAGGCAAACCGCCACTTATATAGTCAGATAGCCAGTCAAGTAGTATATGCCACAGTCAGTCAGCAAGTCAGTCAGTCAGTCAGTCAATAAATTAGTTGGGAGTCAACTAACTGGTTATCATGATGACCACCTGATTGGGGGACAACCATGCAGCAGGTCAACTAACCAGCAAGTCCGCCTGTCAGCCAAATAGCCAGTCAGCTAGCGGTATCCGGACTTTTCCCCCCGGCCCATTCCCCCCCCGCCATTTCCCCCCTGCCATTTCCCCCCGAAGACAATTTCCCCCCCGCCATTTCCCCCCCGCCATTTCCCCCCGCCATTACCCCCGTCGAATACCTCTCTAAATGGAAGACAAATCATATAAACGGAGTTAAACAATGCAAGCATTTACCCCCCGGGAGCACTGCATAACTGTCCAGTTCCTGAATATTAAAAAGGTCAATAGGCTTCCTCGGTATCCATCGAAAATGTCGCGAAGAAAATGTCGCGGTCAAAATGTCGCGGACAAAATGTCGCGGATAAAAATGTCGTTGAAATATAATGTCGCCTTACAAAATGTCGCGAATGACCGTATAACACTAACAAGCTTCTACTTCTCGCTCGTTATTTTCGTCAATCCAGCTTCTATTTCAGACATAGAAATACCTTCATCCAGCTCATATTTCTCATGCTTTATTTTCGTCATTCGAGCTTCAATTTCAGCTGTAAAAAACCATACAGATCCAATTTCTCTTGCGTTCTTTCATCAATCCAACCTCCATTCAACCTGTAAAAAAAACCTTTCATCCAGCTTCCATTTCTCAATGCGTCACAATCGGATTGACGAAAATAAGACAGGAGAAATAAAAGCTGGATGAAGGTATTTATAGGTCTGAAATAGAAGCTGGATTGACGAAAATAAAGCATGAGAAATGGAAGCTGGATGAGAGTATTTGTATATATGAAATAGAAGCTGGATTGACGAAAATAAAGCATGAGAAATGGAAGCTGGATGAGAGTATTTTTATATATGAAATAGAAGCTGGATTGACGAAAATAAAGCATGAGAAATGGAAGCTGGATGAGAGTATTTGTATATATGAAATAGAGGCTGGATTGACGAAAATAAAGCATGAGAAATGGAGGCTGGATGAGAGTATTTGTATATATGAAATAGAAGCTGGATTTGTCTTCCACCTAGAGAGGTATTCAACGGGGGGTAATGGCGGGGGGGAAATGGCGGGGGGGAATTGTCTTCGGGGGGAAATGGCAGGGGGGAAATGGCGGGGGGGGGGGGGAATGGGCCGGGGGGAAAAGTCCTAGACCCCAGCTAGCATACCACAGTCAGTCAATCGGGTGGTCATCATGACAACCAGTCAGTCAATCAGTTGGGGGAACAACCATGCAGCAGGTCAACTAACCAGCAAGTCAGTCAACCATTCAATCAAGTCACCAGTCAACCACAAATCAGTCAGTCAGTCAACCAGGTGGTCAGTCAACCAGCAAGCTAGCCAGTCAACAAACCAACCTGTAAGTCATGCAGTATCCTACACCAATGTCAAGCAGTCAGTCTGACGGCCAGTCAACTAACAAATTAGCCAGTCAGTTATCAAACCAGCCAGTCAGTATACCGAAAAGTCAGTCAATCGATCAGGTGGTTAGTCAGCCAGCAGTCAATTAACCAATCAGTAAGCCAGTCAGGCACTTGGTGAACTAGTAAGTCGGCAGAAATACCGTCATGCAGCCTACATCAGCCAACAGCCACCCAACAGCACGCAATCACATATACGTCACCAACCAGTCAACCAACCTTTAACATGTCAGTGCATTGTCTGCGTGCCTTTGTTAATGTACGTTCGTCTTTGTTTGTCTTTGCATCTAAACAAGTCACCTTGGAACCAAGTCTGTCTCAAATACAGTGTTAGAAAGTCTATATAGGCCTATAGGCTAGACTTGCAAGTTCTCATATTAAATTTTAGAAGACATTAAAAAAAACTCAGCCTGTCATGCAGCAATACACAGGTAATTCCCCCCAAAAACCCTCATGGCTTTCTGGTGCCGATAATCACCAACAGAGTAGGCCTAAACTTAGCCGCACTAATATAAGCGCAGCCAGTGCATGGTTGGGTGAAACATGATGGAACTGAAAGTTGCTTTGGCCAATAATGAGCCTATATATACCATTCTCATGATCAATACACGAGTAGGCCCAACGCAAGAATATGAAACGCGTCTGGCTATAAATAAGTCTGTCCGTGCTTCATGCAAAAAACTTTCATTTCAAAACCAGTGTCACTTCTAAAGAATAGGCCTGCAGCTAGAGCACATTAAACGAGATCATTGTCTGTTTAACTGCCACTTTATAATAACAACCGAATCACAGACTGTTAGAAGTATAAGTATAGAATACAAAAAGCTAAGCTAAACATCACAAATCTATTGGGTCTATGATCAAGCTAAAGTGTCTATGGATAAGAACTAAAGACTATATAAGGAGGTCATGCTGCAGAGATTGCAAAGCAAGTTAGGCTTAGATCTACTGCATGGTGATCGCATGATAGGCCTACCATGATATATGTATTGGGACAGCAGCTGTATCTAGGCTATCGCTGTACGTTTCGGGTTCCCGTGGTCCTGAGCGCCAGCATAGCCTATATAAGGTCTTTTGGGCATAACAAAAACATGTCAAGAAAGAAAGAAAATATGATAGTTATATGTGGGGCGCTCATATGTCCAGTTGAGATGAAACTTAATGCAGATGCTCCAGTTTAAAGCATTTTCTACTGATCTCGACACAGCGGTTCAGATTCCGACCGGCTTCTACAAAGATGAGGCTGTGCCCACGTCTGTTCATAGGCCTACAATTCACTCACTCATTCATTCATTCATTCATTAGAGGCATTTATATAGCGCTCTTGATGGGGCTACTCAGAGGCGCTCCCAACCTCAGCGCGGCCAAATAAAACTGTCTTAAGATGAGAGAGGAAAGCCTGAGAAGGATTTTTACAAAGAGAGAGGGTCAGAGGAAGACCATTCCAGGTTGAGGGCCTACCACCGAGAAAGCACGGTTCTGCATAGTGGAAGTTCGAGCAAAAGGAACTACAGAGTAGACTTTGTTCAGTCGAACGAAGGGAGTGGAAGTGGTGAGAACTAAGAGTAGGCTAGGGCTACAATTTAAAGCTCACAAAGGTAGGCAGGAGCAAAGCCTAGCATGCAGCGCTAGACTATAGAGTAGATATCCTATAGCCTACTCAAATTCGCTGCTTGAGTGGAAGCCAGTGGAGAACGCCACGCATATAGCTGGAGATGTGGCTGCATTTAGGACGCGATCAAGGCAACTCAGACGCGTTTTTAACCGCGGGCAATTGGTAGGCCAGCATAGAGAAAGCAGCAGTAGTCAAGTCTGGTGGTAACAAAAGAATGGACAAGGGTTGCAACAGTAATAGGAGTAAGTGGGCGAGCAGCAGTGCGTAGTCGACGCAGTTGATGGCCTAATAACACGCACGGCTGAGTGAGTGAATGTGAGGAGCAAATAATTATAATTATCATGCACGCACGGAGGGGAGGGTTGCGGGATTTAAGCGAGTTGCGTACGGGGTAGGGTCTCGGCAAAATGTAGGTCTATATACTATGTAGGCTACGCAAAACAAATGTCTAATAAGGCGTAGCCTGTATATGTATACGTATGACGCCCACGTTAGCCTTTAACTCCACATTAGGCCGTCTATATAGGCCTAGTCGTCCCATGGTATAATATTTGACTACATTTGGCCTGTTCTGTTCAAATCTAAACAGTGAACCAGAGCAGTTAAAAAGTGTAGCTAGCAAAATAGTAATGTTTAGGCCTAAAAAATGAATAGGCAAGTATCCTACGGAAAAATACATGCTTCACAGATGACTTTCATTGTAGCCTTTGTAATTAAGGAGAACGGTAAGAGATTGCTTGTTTGTCGGTCTAATTACGTAAAGGTGTCAGCCAAAATGTATTGCAGTCGGTGATAGAAAAGACGATTTTTGCGTACGCAATATATAGATGAACTCCACGTGTATGTGACAATTAACTGATAAGAGCGAAATAGATAGACCTAAATTATAAATTTGGTCCAGAGAGGCTATAGATATATAATTAAGGGTTTTGTCGAAAAGCACTAAAATTGTCTGGGTTCCTTTCCTGCCCAAACATATTAATCACCATGCTACAATAAATAATATATTTGGGGGGGCCCGGTAGAGTAATGGTTAACACGCTGGCCAAGAGTGCGAGAGGTAGTGATCGAGTTCGAGCCCCCGTTGGGCGGATTTGCTTTGTAGGCTGCCATTGGCGCCGTGTAATTACAAAGCTGTCTGTTCAGTTGGTAGTTAAGTTTAATTAAGATTACTGCATAACTTGTAAATGTAAAGCGCAGTGCGTCTTGCAGGCGTTTAATTAAAGAAAAGATATTATTATTATTACAATTTTGAGATGCAATATTAAATTGTTAAATATGGTGCTTTCTCCGCAGGAAAGTTTTATTAAGGATGCATAATTTATTAACATTCAGTGTAGCTGAAATGATGCCGTCTTCAAGGAGCTACTTTAAAAAGTAACATCAACATTTAAAAAGTACCCCCGAATTTTCTTCACCGCTACTTATACGGTACTGTAAATGCATTCGCGATGACTATGTAAATAAAAGAAATACTTTCTGTCCGCTAGATGGCTGCGCTTCAATTCTAATTATTAGTCGCAGACTTCAAACAAAGACTTTCCTGTCCTGTGTTATAGTTCTTTGCTCATAGGATCATTAGCATAGGACAATAACAAGAAATCTATTATTATATTATTTACACAAATATGGCAAAGTTCTCCATCCACTGATAAGAATTAGTTCAAAGGTTGCTGCGTTGGTGTTAATGAGCGTTGCATCTTATTAGCATTTAAACAGTTGAAGTTACGAAATAACATTACTATACGGTACGTTGTAAATCCGACCAGTTGATAATTTAAGATTCTGAAGGGAACTGAGTCTGGGACCATGATCTAATTAGGCCTACTTAATAATTATTTGCGCATTTGATAAACGCCATGTTTGTGGCGCCCCGCCTTAAAACAAAAGTTACGGGAACGGGCTTGTCTGATGGCAAAACACATGGTCAAAATTACCAGGCGATAGGCGTTATATTTAGATATCATTACTCTATTGTAGTTACAGGCTTATAAAGCGCCACTCACAGTGCAACCTGCTATTGAGAGGCGAAGTTGACACTAATCAACAATCATTTTGTTACTGTGATTATAACAACTGGTTTTTTCCTTCTAGATTTGGCGTACTGATCCCAAATCCGAACTGCGTTTTCCTGTCACGTCCAGTTTTTAAGTTATAAGGTTTCTGGGATTCTTTCAACTGTAGACCTATCGAAATAAATCTAGCATACTGGAGTCCAAATCCGATTTTCTGGCTTTATGATATGTGGTAGGGGAAAGCTGTTTCAGGAATTGGGTCTCCTTTGTTTTTTGATCACCTTCGAGGAGTCAGATTTTAGGGATTCGAGTTGCCCTACAACACTGATTTAAAATAAATTACTGTAGAACCAGGGTACCACTGCAGAGACTTTTGTCAGTAACCAGTTATACTCCTCTTTGAGGCATTTCAATTAGTTTTTACGGTTTTGAGTCTACTCTTTGTAGTTGAACTAGGATTTTGTTGACGTTACTAGCAGTCATGGTTCGTGCTTGGTATATGGATGACAGTACTACTGACCAGCGGGAGCCTCATATGTCTGAACCGCCGAATTTTGTCTCTTTGGATGAACTTCAGAAGCTTGGAGTCAATTACTGGCAGGTGAGAGCTTATTGCTGACACCATCTTCTTTGGTGTTGTTCCATTCGGCATTTGGAATTTGTGCTAATTATCAAGGGGAGAAATAAATATATGGGTATGTATACCTATATATACCTATATATATATGCCTATTACCTATATGCCTCACTGTTTCTCAATGAAGAGTAGGCATATTGATATATTTTTGGTAAGTTAAAAACAGCAGAAGAAATTAATGTACTTGTATGTTGGGGAAAATGAAAATGCGGTTCATATTGTGCTAAGTTTCTCAAGTCATCTGTATTATCAGATAAGTTGCAGTTAATGAGGATATTAGATTATGTATGATGGACCATACGATAAATACTGGCAGGACGGACACCATAAACTCAGGGCCAATAAACTCGACATATTGGAGGGGAACTATATAAGTTGTGATTGATTGTTTGATTGATTGGACTAAGTATAGAAGTTGCTGTATGTTGTCAAATAGATTGATGCTGCGAATTACGAAACGTCTGCAGACCTGAAGGAGATCCGAAAAGAGAATAGCTACGACTACGAAGATCAAATCTGTTGCCAGAAAGAAGCCAATGGTTTTGAGGACATGGTAAATACTCTCACAATGATCCATTCTTTTATGTGATTTGGTATGAATTGGACATATGCAATTATGCATATTAATTGTGTGGACAACGATACATTGAGACTTTGCATGTTGAACTGTTAGCATGGAAGTGAGAGTTTGAAATCCTTGCCAGGGTAGAACAATGTTTGAGATCTCTGTTGCACTTGTATCCCATCATATTTTGCTGTGAAGGAGGCATACTGACTGTGTACTGTCACTGAGAAGATCAGAGTGTGAGGGAGAGGACTGGCCAACCACCATTACTGAGTAAAGCTTAAAATATGGAGGCACAAACACCTCCATGGCCGCTACTTTTGGTTACCTCAGTGGTTCCCAACCTTTTTTGACCGTTGGGCCACTTTTTCTAAGTTGGAGGACACGAGGGCCACTTTTTCTTAGTTGAAGGACATTAGGGGGCCACAAGGGTGGCAAGGCTAAAATTTATTTAACTAAAGGCGTATAAAATTGTTATAATCGAATCAAAATAGAGTGTTTGATGCAATTTATTAACGCCCAAATAAAGAATTTGTAATAGAAAAGAATTGTATATTCTATCATGTCCAAATTGTCAATTTTTACATATATTTTTCTTAGTGCATCGAAGTGCTGCGGGCCATTTTTGTAGGCCAAGCGGGCCACTTTTGGCCCGCGGGCCACGGGTTGGGAACCGCTGGGTTACCTACTTTCTTCAGTTTACAGGCATTACGGGAGCGGGGCTTTTAGGTTTGTATGCACCCTACTTCAAAGCAGGGGTTATTTTAAGGAATTTTCTCAACTGCACATAAATGACGTATTTTGAGACTGGACATAAGAAAGTCCTTGACCAAGGATTTGTTCCCCAAAGCTTAAGCAGCTTTTGGTGAGCACTCGTTAATAAGCTGGTGCTTTGCGCTTGGTCTCCGACTGGAGCTTTAGATGTTTGAATATTAAGATTTTCAGACTTTATAAAAAATTCATATTAAAGATCAAAATCAATAATTTATTATGACAATGTTTGACTCAAAGTACATCATGGAAAAATCTCCAAATGAATTAACGAATGAAATCAGCTAGACGTTCTTAGACGTTTAGACTTTTCAATATCCTTAATCGACTAGAGATCCCTAAAAGATCCCTTACAGATCCTCTGCTGTTGCTGGAATTGGAAATAGCTCAGAAAGTTTGCTAAGTGTAATAAAGTTAAATGGTCCTATGTTCCTGGACACTTCCAAAGTTTCGCTAGTAGGCCTACGTAAGGGTAGGTCTAAATGTTGCTTTTCTGCTCTGAAATCCTGGTCATTAAGATCAACATGATATTGTTTTGCTAAAGCTAAAGCTAGCAGACAAGATGAGATATTTCCAAAAGAAATAGAATCTTTGAGCTAATTTCACATTTTGTATAAACTATAACCCACTAACTGCAAAATACGATGTAAGACCGATAAATATCATTAGCAAACCTCCCAAATGGTCATTATTGATCGATAGGCCTATACTGACACCCACATCAACACGAATATGTACTGTTTAGGCCAATAGCAGTTTTAACCAGGAGCCGCGTCGCCGATCTACATGTAAATGATATTTTACCACACCATGACTTGGCTTAGGGTACGACTGCTGGAAATTTTATATGCTACAAGCTCTGGTGTCATTCATTCATGAGAACCAGAATTTGTGTGTGAACATAGCCGCAGACTTGGTCCTGGGTTTGTGGAAACGAACGATCGACCGAAGGACAATAAATTCCAATGCACGAGCATCTAGTTGGGTAGAGATTTTGGAAGGTGATGTACCAATCCCATTTTCGAATTTTGTTTAATTTCCACACTGCACTGGTGGTATTCTAAGTTGTAATTTAGCGAGGTTGCTCATCATTTCAGTGCTGATAGCCATGGTTTAGGACTTTAATAAGTGTCCCGTCCCATTGTCTAAATATTTTTACAACATTATAATGGCAACTTTTAGACTGTGATTTTAAAAAAATTGCTCACAAATCTCACGCCAAAAGGCATGGTTTGATACTTCAATAAATGTCCCTCCCCATTGTTTACATTTCTGAATTTCCACACTGTAACTGTCATCTGAACAAAATTGCTCTTTTTAAATGCTAACAGCCTTGTTTTTTTAGAATTTTGAGAGTCTCCTCCTTATTGTTTAATTTTTTCATTTGCACGCTGTTAATCTGGCATTTAAAGCTGTCAATTGAAAAAATTACTCATAATTTGTTTCTCTCGTCCGTTGTTTGAAAAAAAGTCATATGCCCACTGTTGTAATAGCATTTTAGGCGGTTACCTTGACAAATTCAATCATAATTTGGTACTCAGAGACGTGGTTTAAGACTTGAATAATTCCCCCTACCTGTATCTTAATTTTTTTTAATTTACACAACGTAATGGTTGCAGTTTAGGCTGTCATCTGTATCAAAATTGATAATTATGGACAAGCAGTGGATAACACCGTAGAAATCTATAATAATGTTTGTGATAATATTTCTGAAATATTTGGGGGATATAAGATATAAGCATCTCCGTCACCACCACAAGTTCCGGGCTCCGTTCCTCGATCCTATCCCATCTATAGGTCTACACCCCGGCGCGAGTTCAATAACATAGGGCTACGTGTATCTTTCAGATTCTGAGGATGGTGATTTTTGGATGGAATCACATAAACTCAAAAAGGATGCGTGTAATATGGGGATAAATGGAGAATTTATTGAAAGAAATTTGAGTATGCATTGACCTACATGTACAATCCTACATCATATGTATGTACATGCATGTATGTATTGGATAGCCTGTGTGGCTGAAAGGTTAGCTCAGTCTGGATGTCTGCCTGATTAATTCTTTTCTTTTCATCGCCTGTCTCCAGTTAGATACTTGGGTTGTTATATTATAGACTATAAATAGTAGACTATTTTGCTTTATGCGTCTTACTGTCTATACGTCCCTTCCTGCTTCAGCTTGTCAGAGTAAGCGGCAAAAGCAGGAGAAAGTAGACTACGATGGCCAAGAAGTTGTCATTATGATATGGACAAGCATCGACTATTGCTCTTCGCTATACATTGGCCTCCCATCCAGCAGATTGACTTCTCTTGACCGGGTGTTGCGCTCTGCTGCGCGCCTAATTGGGAAAATCCCTAAATATGGTCATGTCTCAAACTACATGCTTGAAGTACTTCACTGGCTCCCTATTCGCCAGCGTATTGAGTTCATGGTAGCTGCATTGGTATGGCGATGTTGTCAGGGTCTCACCCCAATATACCTCAGAGAGCTATGCAGCTTTACATTGGGTATCCAAGGACGTCGTCAGCTACGCTCTGCTGATAAGGGAGTCCTCTTAGTTCCTTTTGCTCGTACTACTACCATGAAGAATCGAGCCTTTTCTGTGGTTGGACCAGTGGTCTGGAATGGCCTTCCTTTTGAACTATACGCCTACACCCTGGAGCTCTACCAGGATCCTTCCTTACTAAACTTAAAACTATTCTTTTTGGGCGCGCTGGAGTCGGGAGCGCCTCTGAGTAGTTTTTCTTGAAGAAGCGCTATATAAATGTCCGAATGAATGAATGAATGAAGGATAACCCCGGCCTTTACAACTTTATCAGGATATCAACCTACAGCAGGCCGCCTTGAATCTGCATCCGCACATACATTTAGCCTACTGCGCATTCTTCTGTCTGCAGCCTATGTGTGATTTTTAGCAGAACCTTGTCTTCAATTACATCACCCATTTCCCCCGCTCTTACATGTATTGTGCACACTTCATGCACACGGGTGACCTTCGCCGTATCGATCTAATGCTTGACTTGAAGACTGCATGTAATCACCATATCTATTATAGTTCACACCAAATTTCAACAGGCCTGCTCTTTTCCTGAACATAAATATCACCCAAATAAACCGCCTCAAAGATGTTCACTTTGGGCTATTACTATCATGTTTGTTAGGGTGTGTCAATTTGAGGGTCAAATCAAAAATTTGTGAATTTCAAAAACGGGTAGTGATGAAAATGTGCAGTTTTGCATGCTGAATCCAAATATCACTTCAGAAAAAGTTTTTATGAAGTGCTAGCTACTTCAATTTACAGTTGAAATGAGCTATATTTACAGACAATTGATTCAAACGTACAACAGAACTGAAGAAAACCTATAGCTACAGAGTGCCATATCAAATGCTATTTATCAATTGTATCAAATGCTATTTATGAAGTCAAATTAATAGAACTGTGCAAAATAAACCAAAGACATCATGTCCTGCTTGCTTCTGTTTCGACCTATTACCTCTCTGCTGACCATTTGACCTCTGATGTAGTGAGTCCTCTCATCGCTGTACGCATGGCAAGCAGTCTCGGTTGTCATTTTCACAAACCTTTCCATAGACTGCGTGCGATTCATTCATTAATTCATTCAGAGCATTTACATAGCGCCCCTTTAAGAAACTACTCAGAGGCGCTCCCCGCTCAGCCACGACCAAAGAAAAACGACTCGAGGGACTTGTAGAACCTCACCGGATGAGCCACAAGTAGAGAGCGAAGCGAAAGCGGTAGATCATTCCAGAGTCCAGACTGTAGGTCCCACAACCGAAAACACGGCGCTGCTTAATAGCTAAGCGAGCCCGCGTAATCAGGAGCTCATCCCTGGCTGTAGAGCGAAGAGCCCGACGCGCTGCAACGTCAAACACTGGGCGACCAAGATCACACAAGTAAGATGGAGCACAGCCAAGAACGCAGCGAGAGACCACCGCAGCGATGCGATGGCCAGTCTGGAACAACCATTTGGTTGCCTTAAATCGCCTTGATCTCTGCTGTTGCTATGGGGGCAGGTAAGAGGGGTTCACAAACCCTAGAGCTCTAATCAATCAGTTGTGAGATTTTTATCGTTTCAGGGTTGTTGATTGGGGTATCCTTGGTCTCATCAGCCTATCTGTAAGCCATGTCATCTCCTTCACTTCTGATCATCATTATCTTTTCCAATTCATATCTTTTTCCTGTCCCTCGTCTCTGCACAACATTTCTTGGAGCAAACACTCACTAGAACTATGCAAAGCAGACTTCCTCATTGTAGGCATGAGAATCGTTTTCATCTTCTCTCTTTGTTCCTTAATCAGTTGTAGCTGGAAAAAAGGATGCCTGGGTCCCTGTGTCCAGTTGTGATTTCTATTTACATTGGACCACTTAACAATACACCCCAACACAATCATCTCCAAGTTTTTCAGTCAGCACGACCTTGCAATGGTTTCATGTTTATGTCCATCAAAGAAAATAAACTAAGGCCATTATGCTGAACTCTGTCTTCAAACTTTGCATTAAGTTCCCTCATAACTCTCTCCTGAGCTCTCTTCTCCTGGTTTTGATCAATCACCTAAGTAGTGTCAAAGTGAATAATCAACCAAGGCAGCAGTAGCAATCTCCACTGCCTATTTCAAATCGGTGTGGTTTCTTAGAATGGCTAGGACTATATTGGTCATCTCGTGGCTCTTTTCCTAGTTTTCGCAAAATCGTCAAAGACCACACCTTCACTTGTAAGTAGTTTTTTGTCTTCATCACTATGTCCCTCACCGATTCTTCCATATTTTTCTCAAACTCATCAAACTCTTTCTGCTGTACATAAAACATGGATCTCTCTGTCATCTTCTTCTCTTTTGTGGTTTGTTTATCACTCTTCATACTCCTTTTTCATCCATTCTTTTACAAGAAAGCAATTGTTACAGAAGAAAAGGCAATTTCCTTCTGTAACAATTGCTTTCTTGTCTTGGAGATAGGCGGGTGAGACCAAGGAGAGCCCAGACATCAACGCAGAAGCGATTACAATCTCGCAACTGATTGACTAGAGCTATAGGGTTTGTGAACCCCCTTACCTGCTCCCCATGCATAGCAACAGCAGAGATCAAGGCGATTTAAGGCAACCAAATGGTTGTTCCAGACTGGCCATCGCATCGCTGCGGTGGTCTCTCGCTGCGTTCTTGGCTGTGCCCCATCTTACTTGTGTGATATTAGCCGCCCAGTGTCCGACGTTGCAGCGCGTCGGGCTCTTCGCTCTACAGCCAGGGATGAGCTCCTGATTACGCGGGCTCGCTTAGCTATTAAGCAGCGCCGTGTTTTCGGTTGTGGGACCTACAGTCTGGACTCTGGAATGATCTACCGCTTTCGCTTCGCTCTCTACTTGTGGCTCATCCGGTGAGGTTCTACAAGTCCCTCGAGTCGTTTTTCTTTGGTCGTGGCTGAGCGGGGAGCGCCTCTGAGTAGTTTCTTAAAGGGGCGCTATGTAAATGCTCTGAATGAATTAATGAATGAATCGCACGCAGTCTATGGAAAGGTTTGTGAAAATGACAACCGAGACTGCTTGCCATGCGTACAGCGATGAGAGGACTCACTACATCAGAGGTCAAATGGTCAGCAGAGAGGTAATAGGTCGAAACAGAAGCAAGCAGGACATGATGTCTTTGGTTTATTTTGCACAATTCTATTAATTTGACTTCATAAATAGCATTTGATACAATTGATAAATAGCATTTGATATGGCACTCTGTAGCTATAGGTTTTCTTCAGTTCTGTTGTACGTTTAAATCAATTGTCTGTAAATATAGCTCATTTCAACTGTAAATTGAAGTAGCTAGCACTTCATAAAAACTTTTTCTGAAGTGATATTTGGATTCAGCATGCAAAACTGCACATTTTCATCACTACCCGTTTTTGAAATTCACAAATTTTTGATTTGACTCTCAAATTGACACAAACATTGTTTGTGTCCAACTTTTTACCACTAACTTCTCGTCGGTTCACGCAACAAGGCCAAAAGTAACTGCACAAGATCTGATTTTCAACTGCACAAATCTCTTTCCCAACTACACAATTTGTGTCCAGCTGCACGTTAAAATAACCCCTGCTTCAAAGTAAACTCAAAGAAAGGTTATTGGCAGCATTGTAAAACTAACAGTTGACTAACCAATTCCTACCCCTGACGAGATGTGACAAAGGAATAGACCTCATTGTTTGTTGAGAAGATGAGGGGCATCTAAGAAATACGTTTGTTTTGATGATGAGACTCGACGTTGTTTTGCTGATTAGATCAAGAAGTTTTTTGAGGAGCACATTCATTCCGATGACGAGACACGTCTGGTGGTGGATGGGTCCGGTTATTTTGACATCCGTGATCCACGAAGCGACAAGTGGATTCGGATCGAAGTCATAAAGAATGACATGATCTCAATTCCACCTGGACTTTACCATCGCTTCACTCTTGATGCCAAGGTAAAAACCTTTTCAGTCTGATACATTTCTTCATTTCATCCCACAATTTTCATAATCGTAATCCTGATTTCCAGATTTCTAAAGCGCCACTCGAATGCCGATCGCAGGGCACCAGGCTATTCACGAGCGTTGTGTCTAGTCAGAGGGGTTGTCCGATAAGAGTAGTCCGGAGGAGGCCCTAGTCTAATTATATTCGAAGTGACTAGCGGACCGCCAGGTGGCTGTCGTATTTCAATTACTAGCGGACCGCCAGTCACATGTAACCTGTCACATGACCCGAGTCACGAGTCTTCATTCTTGAATAATGGCGGCAGTTACCGATTGCTTGTTTTATGTCGGACAAAAGTTTTCTTGTTTTTTCTTGTTTTAAGGACAGAGTAAGTAACCAATCTTCATTTACATGATAGGGTTAGGGATAGGGTAGGGTTAGTCACAAGAACATTTTCTTCAAAAATCGAACTTCAAATTACATAATAATATTCGTTATGGCATGGCCGCCATTCGCGGATTCAGCATGAGACGGCCGCCTGGACTCGTGACTCGGGTCATGTGACAGGTTACACGTGACTGGCGGTCCACTAGTAATTGAAATTCGAGGGCCGCCTGGCGGTCCGCTAGTCACAGCCAATTATATTAGTTTAACCTTTTAGGATTGTTAATATTATTATTAAATATTTGTTGCATGCACAAAGTTATTTGGCGGCATTAAATCGAGCTGCATGCTTGCCAGTTGTTAAGTGGTATGTAGCCGGATAGGTCTAATATATTAGATTTTCAGCATATCAAGTTGGTGTGATGTGTGTTGGATAAGACCAGGGCTGAAAGTCCTTGTGGGACTCAGCATAATGTAAATTCTTCACTTCTATAGCTGTGGGTCCCAGTTTAATTAAGAATTTTATCAATAAATTGTATTGTTTTATTAGTCAAGCTGAACACAGGTTTACATTCTTAAGCAGATGATGTCATCCATAAAGGACATCTTCAGAAATTGACCTGCTTTGGAGTTTGGACCCCATCTCTGTCCACACTTGGCATTGCCTCAGATTGCTTGCACCTTTGCAGATCTATATCAATGCCCGTGTGGAATACTAAGGCTGAATGTAAAACAGGGTGGGGTAATTGGTGTTACTGTGCGTATATGTGCAGTACGGGGTTTTCATTTGATCCAATGCAGGTCATCACTGTGTGTTGTCTGACTGGAGGTGATGCGTAATGTACACTGTACAGACTATTATTACGGTAATGTACCAAAGTCAAATGTTGACATCCACATTGAGCACCTCTGTCTATATTTGTATGAATGCCCCCTTGCCGTCTTTGTGGAATCCCCTTTATAAACGACCCCTCCCCCCAATCCCCATGGTGTAAATGCATTATGCTGAGATGTGGTGAAGGTTTGACAACAGTGCTGCAATCAAAGTAGACGGGATTCAGAACTTCGCATGAGGAACTTTAGAATTCTTGTAATTTACAATGGAGTACTTAGAAAAGGGACAAGTGCATTAAGTTGGAACAATTGGAATTTGATTACTTTACCTAAGTGGTTGCCAGTTTATTTTAATCTTTTTCTGCTCTGTCTTTTTTGCAGAATTACATCAAGGCGAATCGCTACTTCTGTGGCAATCCGTGTTGGATTCCACTCAACCGTCCACAAGATGGCAATCCCATTCGTGTTGAGTACTTGAAGAAATATGGCAATGCTTGAGTTGACGGCTTCAGAGTTCCAGACCAGTTATTCCAGCACAACCTCATGTAGATCTGTAGAACGATATACATTACCTTGCATCGCAGAGAATCTAAAAGCTGAACGTGCATCATTATAGTATGTTTAAGCTATGTTAGCATATGTCGTGTAGAGCCAGCTAATTTATCTAGAGGCAGTTATACTGTGGCCTTGTGTAACCACATATTGTTGGCGTCACAGATCTATGTATGGTTTAGTTCTATGTGCTGGATCCTATTGTGTTTGCTTACTATAGTCGATCTTTCGGTTTTCTGATCTTTGTTTTTTCTATGTTTTTATCAAGAGATTATGTAAGACCATAAGCAAACTTTTGAAGATACCTGACTACATCAAAATTTGATGTACTGAACGAGATGGCTCATACCATGATTGATAATAATCTTTGTTTAATTTAGGAAAAGAGACAAATCCAGGTGACACACCGCACATGTCAAAGCACAGTAGAAATCAACAATGGCAAAAATATTGTCACCTTAACAATGTCTGTCATTAATTGGCGGCAAAGAGAACCCTTGGAATAAAATTTCTATTATCTTTAAATGGTGGAACAAAAGGATGCAGTCTAGGGCGTAAGTTATAGGTGGTTTCTGCTAGAGGTGGGAAAGGTTCCTCAGGACGTGATTGACATTCAGCATTACATTACGAAGCAGCCCAGCATCAGCTCCAGCAGCTAACTTCTGTAAGTTCGGGAACAACACGGGAAGGTATCCAAGTCTTTGCAATTGCATTGTTTAATAATTATACCAATACCCGAACATTTAAGATATACGTGTAAATGTTTTTAAGGCTCATAAAAGGTGCTGTATAGTTTCTGAGTTACATGCTGACATATTTACAATGTGTTCATCTATTTTTGGCCAAGATAAGACAACCTGCAAGTGCTTAAATTTAAAGAACTAATATTTTGCATAAAATGTCAGTGTGGATAAGCTAGGTGGAGCGCTTCCTTCTCTGCAGCTTGAAATGATGTAATTTTTTCCTATTGGTCTTGTGTATATCTGATAATGGGCCATGCATTTATTATGTAAACGGATATCATGAAAGATTTGCCTCCTTCCTGTACGCACACTTGTGTACTTTTTTACACCCTCCCCACCTGCATACATATGTTTTGTCGTACCCCAACGATTCTTTTGAAATGGTGTTATGTTTAATCCATGTAGAAACAATCAAACACTTGTTTGTTTAAAGCAAGATTGTCCGCCACCATTGTTCATGGCTCGCAATTGATTCCCCTGCCACAGTCAGTTCCTCTGTGTAGGGATCTTCAAGGGACGCTCTATAAATTCCAATTGATTAATTGATTGATTGATTGATTGATTGATTGATTGGAGTCATATTTCTCCCAGTAGTACTTGTCTGATGGTTGTTCACTTTCTCACTTGAACAATGAACATGTCCAGTAATGGAATCTATTGTCATCATTTCACCCCTTTGTTGTTTCTATGCATGCATTATCAGCAGATCCTCATAAGCAAGTTCACTTATTTGGGTTCAATCTCTCCCCTCCCTCCATGCATTGACTACTTACTAAATGGGTGGCCCTTAGCCTTAGTTGACATGGATTTTACTCTTTTAGCAAGTTGCAATGTAGTGACATGCCCAAATGTCATCAAAGATACAGAGTGTAAGTGTGTAAAGATCCACATCTGACTGAGCATAGTTATTGAACAGAAAATATAATTATGGCTGATAAATAAATGTGCTTTTAGAAGTGTTTCTGCTCTGAATTCCAACCTGTAACTGTATAGAACTTTGCATATCTTGTTTAATGCATTTCGCCTTTGACATAGCTGTGTTCAGCTTTCTATTTAGATGGCAATCATGTGACCAGCTGTATAATCGGTTGTAATTGATTATTAATTAATTGCATGCAATCTTCAACAGTACATGTATAATTGTATAATGCTTATACACAGCATGCAACATCTGTCATTCTGACTTCTGAATATAAAGTATAACTCTTCACGTTTTATCATTTGCAAATATAGTAGGTGTAAATGGATGATCATGATCGTGATCATTCATTTCAAGAATTTATATTGCACCCTCCCCTCAACGAAGCCCACTCGAAGGTTCTCCAAGTCGAATCATGGTGATACAAATTGATCTTCAGGAGCCTATAGAACACGGACGAATTAACCCTTGTTAACAAGCGTATTTCCAGCGGAAGAGACTATTCCAGACAGATGGACCTACAATGGAGACTGTGCGACGCTGTCAGGTTGAGGCTCTAACAGGAGGGACCAACAGCTCCTGCTAGAGGCAGAGCGAAGTGCTCTGCGAGCTAGAACAACAGATACTGCTAACACTGATTATGCTAATTGTTGGGTTAAAGTCCACCACTGCCCAAGTTCTTTCAATTAATGCCAACCCATTCTGACGGCTTTGTACTGACCATACTAGAATCAGATTTCTGAAATGAAGCTGCGATTAGGATACGAACCAACATGTGCTGCACCACTGTAAATTTGCCAAGTGTTTTACTTGCTATTCTCTGATACAGACAGTGAGCGGTTCACATCCAAATCTATGATGTTGCTGATACTATGTGTAGGAATTAGCGGCCAATTAGGTCTGGCCTCTGCCTGTTATACATTTTCCGGTCTGGACTAAACTCCCTAAAGGAAATGTGGTACATATGTGTGTGTGGGTCTCTGTCAAATTCCAACTTCGTAATATTGTCGTATGGACATCATATTTCTACCTGCCGTTTCTCTTGTGGCTTACATAGGCCTACCATTTAGAATGCCTATCCACTGCAGCTTGTACACTGCGTTATGTTCAATTTAAACCAATTAGGGTTATTACTTGTCAGAAGAACTGTATGACTGCACTTATTTCTATTTATTTATTAACTTTGATACTTTGTAGCCTGTATCCTATAACGG
The DNA here is from genome assembly GCA_949752735.1 of Lumbricus terrestris. Taxonomy (NCBI): domain Eukaryota; kingdom Metazoa; phylum Annelida; class Clitellata; order Crassiclitellata; family Lumbricidae; genus Lumbricus; species Lumbricus terrestris. The sequence continues at coordinate 60,008,047 of OX457039.1, forward strand.
CGCCTAAGCATTCTCCACGTTAGACTTCCTAGTGATCTCCAACATAAATCTCAGCTTGTGTAAATATGCCACTCTTGTCCAAGGCACATTTATGACCTGTGGAATTTTTGCTGTGCCATTCAAGCAATCTGTAGAATGAATTGATAGTTGGATGGCTGGATGGATGGATGGATATATGGATGGATGGATGGATGGATGGATAGATGGATGTTTTTAGTGGTGCAGCATCCATCCGTTCTTCCATCATGCTGTAACCATGCTTGGATTCTACCAATCATTCCATCAAGAGAGTGACCAGTGTGGACGTGCTGTCGGTGTCCCTCGGACATTGGACGACTTCAAAGGGTAGAGACGGATGGATTAACAGTCGCTAACGACCTGTGCTAAGACGTCGTGGGAGAGATAGACAGACATACAGACAGACAGACAGACAGAGAGAGACACAGAGAAAGGCAGAGAGGGAGGGAGAGACAGAGAAAGAGGGTGAGGAAAGGAGGGAGAGACACAGACAGCTATTGGCAGATAGAGACAGACAGAGATTGGCAGAGAGATGAAAATAGAGGAGAAGCACACCCATCGACAGTTAAAGAAAGATGGCGAGCAGATGGCTTACGGTCGGTTGACGACCATCTGTCACACGGAATGCGTTGCTTGACTGGACCGAATTAAGGCGTCTGCCTCCTTGGCAGACGAAGAAAGATCGGACAAGATCAAACAATGCTTTCCCCGAAGTTATTGCCGTCGCAGCGCTCCTTTGCACGGTTGCAATCGGTGCTTTTGCCAAATAGGTTCCAGTTGCTAAAGTAGTTTCCGTTTAATAGGTTCCGGTTGGTAAATAGGCTCAGGTTGCAAATAGGTTCCGGGTGAAGGCGATCCTGACCATCGGACTCTTGAATCTTGAGTTACTGACGTATCAGATCTCACCTTACCTACAAATGGATTTAGATCTCGTTGAACGCCTTCGAGTCAGTTGATTCCGCGACTTGCCTTTCTGTAGCAGCGCTGAAGAAGTCTCGAGATTACGACACGATGCCGACTACGACCACTTTTGACCCAACATAGTAGGCTATTATAGGCCTAATGAATTTTATGATGTTAAGTTGCGTTTACAGGAAATTTTGATTTGAAACAATCTGACTGTTTTGGTTGGTTCCTTTGGTGGGAAATATAAATCTCTAGGCCTTTCAAAGGCATCTCAGAAGGAAATTGCTGCGTCCAGGTCACGTGAAGCACATTTAGTAGGCCTACATTCCGGAACAGTTTTTGGCTCGTTCTGATGTGGCTTCACACCCGCTAGGCTATTCCACCGAATCTTCGCTACCGATTGCGTGTGAGACTCGAGTCTTAATTGAATCGTAAAATTAGGAAACCTGTCTAAAATACGACAACAGGAAGAAAATCGAAGATAAAGAAAAAAATCTGCCGTTTGTCAGCAAGATCTGAATTTGTTGCTTCGATTACACCAATCGACGACGGCCTGGGATATTTTAATGCAGGAAAATGACTTCCGCTCAGACCAACCAGTCGAGAGGACGGAGCCAGTGTTTTAGTAAGGACCACATAATAATTTATTAGGCCTATGTAGACAGGGGCGGATCCAGGGGGGGGCCAATCCGGCCATGGCCCCCCCCATTTCAAATCACCATGGGACGTGGCCCCCCCCATCCACGGTGGCCAAAAAAAAAATTCAGGGTGTCAGTCATGCACAGGAGAATTAATGTATAAATGTAATTAAAATCTATAATAAAAATAATGTATAAATGTAATTAAAATCTAATCTAAGTCTCTCATGCAATTGCACTGTCTTTATATAAAGCTTCAAAATGAAACAATCTTTCAACAGTATCCAACTATGATTTATGGCATGCAATGAATGTTATTCGTGTATATATTCGTAGTAAATTTTAAAATCATTAACACCAATAAACACAGTAATAACTAAGTACAACTATAACTATTAATTACAAATCAAGTTAACACTAACAACAGTGTTTGGGATGTAATTTATTTTTTACAGATGCCAAAAAATTTCAGGGCGAAACATGTTAAGTTTTGAGTTTAGTCTATATGTGCAAGAAAATGCGGTGAATGATAACACATGTTTACTCCTTGTTTATTTTTATATCTTACTATATTTCATTCAGTAGTGGGAAGTATTTTATTCATTCTAGTCTTAAAAAGTCATCGTTTTTTAGAAGAAAAATTGAACACCTTTTTGAAGATTTCTGACGGTTCACTAAAAATTCATAAGTTTTTTTGGAAGCGAAATTGAACACCTTTTTTTAAAATTTCGCACGGAAGAATAAAATGTCATCGCTCTTTTTAGACGAAAAATTAAACACCTTTTTTAAGATTTTGCACGGATGACTACAAAAAGTCATCAGCTTTTGGGATGCCAAATTGAACACTTTTTTTTAAAATGTCGCACGGAAGACTAAAAAGTCATCACTCCTTTTAAACGAAAAATTAAACACCTTTTTTAAGATTTCGCACGGATGACTACTAAAAGTCATCAGTTTTTTGGGATGCGAAATTAAACACCTTTTTTGAAAATTTCGCACGGTAAACTAAAAAGTCAACACTCTTTGTAGACGAAAAATTAAACACCTTTTTTAAGATTTCGCACGGATGACTACAAAAGGTCATCAGTTTTTTTATTCTAAATTGAACACCTTTTTTGAAAATTTCGCACGTAAGACTAAAAAGTCAACACTCTTTGTAGACGAAAAATTAAACACCTTTTTTAAGTTTTCGCGCGGATGACTACAAAAGTCATCAGTTTTTTGGGATTCTAAATTGAACACCTCTTTTTGAAAATTTCGCACGGAAGACCAAAAAGTCATCACTCTTTTTAGACGAAAAATTAAACAACTTTTTAAAGATTTTGCACGGATGACTACAAAAGTCATCAGTTTTTTGGGATGCGAAATTGAGCACCTATTTTGAAAATTTCGCATGGAAGACTAAAAAGTCGTCACTCTTTTTAGACGAAAAATTAAACACCTTTTTTAAGATTTCGCAAGGATGACCAAAAAATGTCATCAGTTTTTTGGGAAGGAAAATTGAACACCCGTTTTGAAGATTTCCGGCGGATTACTTAAAAAAGAACATCTAGTTTTCGGGAAAAAAGTTTTTATGTAAATTCTATATTTATTGAGACCTTATGGCACTCTTATTATAAGCACTGAAAAGTACATCTATTTTGTTAAGATAACAGCTTAAAATGCTACCATTGCAATGTGAAAATTCAAAAAGTTTCTGGTGGGGAGGGGCATATCCCCTCCCCACACCCCTCCCCTACCACTCTCGGCGCTGCGCGCCTCATGATTGTCTTCCAGACGGTCAATTATCTACCCCTCCGGAAACCTCAATCCCCCCAGAGGTGGGGGCTAAATCAAACTCTGGTTTCGGCCAAAAACGACTAAAAAAGTTCATCAGATTTTTCAGCGCAAGATCAACGAAAAATTTTCCGACCCCAGCCCAAAATTTTTTGGCCCCCCCCTTCGAAAATTCCTGGATCCGCCCCTGTATGTAGATCGTAGGACGTCAAAGTTCGAGACTTCAAGGTCGAGGCCTAGGCGTTCATTAAGGGCTCTGACAAGCGAGCAATGGTTGAAGATTGTTTCTCAGGCAACTACAATAGGCTGATCATTATCATCACCATCATCACCATCATCACCATCATCACCATCATCATCATCATCATCATCATCATCATCATCATCATCATCATCATCATCATCATCATCATCATCATCATCATCATCATCACCATCATCAGCATCATCATCATCATCATCATCAGCAGCAGCAGCAGCAGCAGCAGCAGCAGCAACCATTTGGGCTGCAGCAATAGGCTAACAACAATAGGTTAGCAATCTTAAATGTAAATCTAGATTTATGAAGCACTACTCGAAAGCTAAGCGCAGGGCACAGCTTTTCCGCAGGTGCTGCGCCATGTCAGGGATATATCCAAGATAATATGTCCAGTAGAGCCTCAAGTCCGGTTGCCATGGAGACCAGAAAGAGAAAGAGGATAGACAGACAAAGAGGGAGGAGGGAGACAGACAGACAGACAGAGCGCCGCTGGGGTAAGTAGCTCAGGCCTACCGCTGGAGGGATGAGAAAGCCTGAGAGATGGAGAATTGAATGAAATCATTTCGTACCGTAGGCCTATATATATATACAGGGTGGGCCAAAAAAGTGAGAACATCTTGTAGCATACGAGTTATTTACAAACATAATTCAGTTAGGCCTACTTATATTTGTTTCATGTATTTTTGTTTGCCAAGTATTTAGCTAATCAGAAATCATGTTCAATGTATCCTCCTTGCTTTTTAAGTGTCGACGCCACTCGTTTATACTACTGTCAATAAAGTGCTGTCCCAGATTTCTCCATTCTTCGATTACTGCCAACTTGAGCTGCTCAACTGTGGTAAATTTTCGCCGAAGGTAGACTTTTTCTTGCAAAGCACCCCATATTGCATAATCTACTGAGTTTAAATCAGGACTGTTCGGTGGCCACATGTCTGGCTCGACGAAGTTAACATTCTCCTAGAGACCTAGAGGAAGAAAGTCGATTGTGTTTCTGGCTGTATGAGATGGAGCTCCGTCTTGCTGTAATGTCCAGTTATGGCGACCACTTGTCGCTTGAATTACAGGCAGCAAATCTTGCCTCAGAACATGTTCACAACAGTATTCACTGTTTACTTTGGTGCCTGGTTGAACGAACACAATACTGGTATAAGTAGTATTAGTTTTCCCCATTCGAGACACACCAACTGATACCATGATACCGCGGCTGAAAATGGTCACGTTCTCGCATGAGTCGACTTTCCTGAACTTGCATTTTCTTTGATTCAACGGAATAAACACGGTCATTTTGAGAATTAACTGGAGTGCCAATGGTGAATGTCTTTTTCATCTGTAAACCAGTGGCTTCGTACACTTCTCCCATTAGGAGACTGCGCAAGTAGCTGTAGCTGTCGATTGCGTTGCAAGCGTTTCAATTTGACATTTTCATTGCGCTTCTGCCCGATCACACGCTTGTACATTTTGAGTTGTAAATCTTGCTTAACAATACGTCGAAATAAAGATATCATATAGCTAAATAGGTAAGTAAGTAAATGAGCAAACAATTTAAACTATTATGGATAGAGTAAAACAAATATTGATGCAATTATATCAATTTTTACGCGATGTTCTCACTTTTTTTGCCCACCCTGTATATAGAAAGTCCCTAATTTCCCAAGTATTGTTTCGATGCCGGTGTGATGAAAAGTCACACTGCACAATAATGACCGAATATTTTTCAGTCATCGCACCAGTTGTACTTGCATATCACTTTCAACTGTTTCTACTTCGTTGGCCTAATCCTAAACGCAAACGATGCAATCGACTTAGGCTAAGGTGTACGATTAAGGACGCACGATTAGACCGCTTCTCAAGTGTAACTAATACTATCTAACATAGCCTAATGTTTACCTAACAATTCTTCGCAAATCATGCCAGACAGAAATGTTTTTATATGTCGGATCGCTAATTGTAATAATTATTACTGCTGTCAATAATTGTTCCATGATTTTAGTACCAACCAGAATAATTATACGACATAATAATAACTAGACTAGACCCCACCAACAAAGAGAAAGAAAAGAGAAAGACAAGTAGGGTTTCTATGCAATATAGGTATACAACAGTTAGGCTACTGTGCATGTATGCGCGTATCATTGCGCCGTTGCGTGAATGTAGGCCTACAAGACAGCGATTGTTCTTTGTGAGCTCGTGAGCAAAGCCTGCGTGGAGATATGATCGTGAAACAATGCATGTGCAGAGAGGGTCTACAGAAAGATAAATTGCAGACGAAGGGAGACCGACGTCAGATCCATCGAAAGATATGCACACATCGCTCTTAATGCATGGCGTCTTATGGGTCTGTCTCAGGCGGATGCACATCAATATGTATGTAGACTATGCATGTAGGTCTACATGTGCCGTAACAATACAGCGCAGGACAAAAGCGCGCAGACAATAGCGCGCAGACAAAAGCGTGCAGACAAAAGCGCGCAACAGAAACAACCCCCGACAAAAGGGCGCAGACAAATCGCGCAGCTACCCGGAAAAGTGAACATGGTCTTGTTGTCACTCGCTTAGTTTGCAAACGTATGGACGATATGAATACTTTATCAACTTTATACACTTCGGCCTATTCGACAACTTATACTTTAAATATATTATATTCTCTAGGCCTCTGTAGGCCTATTTATCATCTGTGTCTGCATAAAGTTTGACTGATAATAGCCTACTTAATGAAGTTTATTGACAGTCACGACAGTTTCTAATTTTAAAGTAGGCCTATTCTATTATTTTTTGTGTCTTCCAGTGCGAAAGTGTTTTAATATAAATCTAATTCACTTCGAGTTTAAATCAATGTTTCTATTATGGTCCAATTTTTGCGCGCTTTCGTCTGCACCCATCTGTCTGCGCTCATCTGTCTGCGCGCTTTTGTCCCACGCGCATTTGTCCCGCGCGCATTTGTCCCGCGCGCATTTGTCGCGTCACCGTATTACACATGCATATAATTATTTTGGTGGTGGTGGTGGTGGTGGTGGTAGTGGTGTGGTGTCGGCGGCGGCAACAGTAGCAGTAAAAGAAGCTCAAAAAGCGCAATTCATTCAACTTGACTCGAGAAGCATTGAAACTCATTTACCTGCAAATGCATGCCTCGATCAATTTTAATACCTTTCTCTCATGCAGCGAGTCACAATATTGTTGAGTAGGCTATTTTGATCCCAGGGAAACAAAGGAGCAGCCGCAGCCACTTTAGCCTATTAAGATAAATTGCTAGATGAGAGGTAAAATGGCGAACTGTCAGATTGAAAAGTGGTTTGTACTGGAAGAGATGCCCTTGTTTCACTACATGATTCTTAATGTCAAGGACGCCTACCATAGGAAAAACGGGGCCAGGACGACTTCCCTTGGGCAATTTCCACGGATGTTTACCCCGCAGTCCAGTCATATCAGCCTGTGACTGTATATAGGCCCCTAGGCCTAGGCCTATAATGGGTGAGAAAATACCGGGTCTATATTCCGATTGTAGCCTATTTAAAATAGGGCCTATGGTACATTATATGCCAGTATAATCAGTGTGAGAATTGTGGAAAAATAACTGGAGGGGGGGGGGGTTGGCCTATGATAAACTTGGAATTGGGGTGTGAAAAACAGAGTTTACTATGGGGCACTTAGAAAGACTGGGGGGTTGAAAGCCCCCCAACCCCCGGCAATTCTCGCCCTGAGTAGGCCTATAATAAACGACAGTAGAGACCTACTTCATGGCTGAGGAAGATTCTATTAATTATGAGTGCGATCATCTTTATTCGTCCACCTTCATTCTCCTCAATCCTCACTCCACTGGGTTTTCAGGAAACGCTTCTTTAATCCGGGCAATTCAATTCATGCCTTCCTCGCTGTTTGACCCACATCAGTCTTCGATTTGTCTGATTTTATTATCTCTAATCATGCGCTGAACAGTGAACACCATACAGTGCAAACCTATCTACGTTGACTTATAAATACATGTATATTTAATTATATATATATATATTTATATAATTTTATTATGTATAAGCGTTGCAATAAAAGTGTTATGCCCTATAAACATGCACTGGATTTATCCAATTCAGACTATTATAGGCATACAAACATTAATGTATGCTGATGGCAGTCATTATGGAACAGGCAGGGGAGAACAATTTGAACGGAAAACCATAGAATAATGTAGATTAGATCAGAGCCGTTTTAAGGCGGAGGCACGCGAGGCACATGCCTAGGGCCCCGCGCAACAGAGGGGCCCCGCGGCGATCCGAAAAGACTACATCGCATAACAAAATTAGCAACATGTTCTACGAACTTTAACGTATACATATTAAACTTAAATTTATTTTACACTTGTGGTACAAAGATGGCTGTGCTAGCTGTGTCAGCAGTATAATACTATAATTAATCAAATTAATGTAACAATTTTAAAAAGTTGAAGATTATTGTTAAGGTTTCATGCTTAAAATGCTGCCATTGCAATGTGGAAATTAAAATATTCCTGGTGGGAAGGTGCGCATTTCCCCATGCCCCTCCCACTCGGCGCTACGCGGCTCAGCGATAGACCGGAAATACTCGTTCTCCGTCCCCCAGAAACCTTGACCCCCCCCCCCCCCCAGAGGAGGAGGACTAGATACTGGGTAGACCAGACACAATAATCCCCTATGGTATTTTGCCAATAGGGTCTATCTTGGCCCAAAAAATTTCGAATCAAGTCTTACAGGCTTAAAGATAATTCACATCTACGTACAACAGCCAAATAGCCTATCATCAAAATATTTGAATATCGTCTATTGTTACTTTTTGTTGGGTTAGTTTTTTGGATTGCCAAAAACAGTGAGCTTGAGCAGTGAAAGTGATATAACTTTTGTTCTGCCTCAAATACTTCGATGAGATGTGACTAGTGACTACTGTACGTAGATATGAATTACCTTTAAACCCGTAAGACTTGATTTGAATTATTATTTTTTGCCAAGATATTCCAAAAAAGCCTCAGGGGATCATTGTTTGGCCCACCTTGTAAATTAGGCTCATGGTTACGTTTAAGATTATGGTTTTGCCTAGGGCCACAAAACTCCTTAAAACGGCCCTGGATTAGATGCAATGGCAACATCGTGCAGCCAAGAGAATAAAGCGAATTGTCTTCTTGCAGAGAGACAATTGACACGCGAACCATCGCTTAAGAACTTCTCTCTTTACTTTAGTGCACCTATAAATACACAAATGAAAGCATACAGTTATTATTATGAACTATCTATGCCGAACTTTGACTTTTCCATAGTATATTCAGTTCATTTGTTCAATTAATCTATTCAATGCATTCATTAAATTCATTCATTAAATTCATTTATTCAATTCATTTATTCAATTCATTTTATTCAATTCATTCATTCAATTCATTTATTCAATTCATTCATTCAATTCATTTATTCAATTCATTTATTGATCCTGCTATGGTTTACAGCAGTTGAAAACGCTGAATAAGTATATCATCTTTGTGTTACGTCCTTTTGCTGCTAGGCCTACTACCGGTATCTCACTAAAAGTGGGGCCTGAATGCAAAGATCATAATTATTGACAATACTTTAGTAGCCTACTAGCAGAAACAGGTAATATACAATTATACATAGTGGCAATAACTTGGAAATCCAGCAAAAATCCAGCAGTTATTTACTTCCCATCGCTTTAAATAAGAGAAATTAGACAATGAAATCAATAGAACAACTTCCAGTAACTAATTCAATAATTTGTTATCACTTAACAATTGTTTTGCCCATAAAATTGAACTTTGACATGGCCGTGGCCCGTTATTCTTATGGCAATGCGAATAGTTCCCGGTAAGCTACTCAATATAATTATGTGTAATGCTACATGTATATAGAAGGCCACGATTGTGCCAAATGCATACACTGTAGGCCTACATATGCCTACCTGTATTTCTGTATACAATTGTGTATGGCAATATTGTGCATGACGCCATTGCCAACCGACCCTGCGCCGACCCACTAATCATGTAACAATGATCTCTATAAGCACCTATGACTGCACCATTCTCTCACTATTATGCGGGATTGCTTTCAAGTCATCTGTCACCCGCTCTTTGATCATCTCTTTAATCATCTCTTTAATCATCATAGCTCATTACTGACAGATTCGTGTGCAGCTTTTTCTAGCAATGCAGACATACATGTAGGCCTAATGCTAATAGTGACTTCACACTTGGTTTAGCCTACATTTAGGCCTGCTGCGATCAGGGATATGCTCTCCCACTGCACATAAACCGGGTAAATGTAAAATATGCAAACAACTATTAAATATATGGACATCATGCATACAGAATCAACGAGAAGGTTAATTAGAGACAAGAATAAGCACACGGACAAGCCATGAGCCAGAGACAAAGAGTTGCAGACAATGACCAAACAAAGACGGAAAAGAGAAGAACACACCATGACAGACTAAGACAAACAAAGACGGACAAGAAGACAGCACATGCATAAACATAGCCGATAGAATACAAAAGCAAGCATGTCTCATGGACATAAAATTCTCGATTACGAGACACAATCTATGTGAGGAAATGGAATCGAAGAGAGACGCCGTTTACGTCCATTAGTTTAATGGCCAATATAATTAGGAAAAAATAATTTCGACCGCCTATAGGCTATATGTGCTGGTGGTGGTAGTGGTGGTGGTGGTGGCTATAATAGGCTGCCCTACAGCAGACCCACATGCAGCGTCAGCAACTGTGGATATTACTGATCGCTAAGCAACTCTGACAGTTCGCACCTGCAGCCCTACGTCATTTAAGCGCCAGATTACTCCCCGCATGACAATACATCGACATTCCCAGATTACCAGCAGCGCGATTGCTAACACTTGTACGCGTGCACACACGCACACACACATACACAAACACATGTGCACACGTATAACGTCGAATAATATATATATAATATATATACATCTATATATATTATATATATTTATATTACACAAACGCGCATGCACACATCAATAATACTAAGCGCGCAATAATTTGTATAATAATAATTTATAATTAGAACTTATAATAGTAATTTATAATTAGAACTTATAATTATGGATAATATAGTTCCTGCATGCTGTTATATTCGGTGTCATCTTATTACTTCTAAGAAAAATAGGTTTCCAAATTAAGATAGACTCCTATAATGCGTTCTGGGCATCATCCATTGCATCCCGAGCAGCTGCATACAATCTATTTGCATATTATGTCAATTTCAATGTCTCCGCATTCGATCAACAATTGATTGATTGATTGACTGATTGATTGATTGCCGGTGTGTAATTGCACGTGTGCCTCAATTTCTCTGTCTGTTTTGCCCATCTGTTCATCTGCCTCTGATTAAACGATCAATCAATCAAGCACTCTGTCAATCACCCAGTCTTTCTGTGTGTCTTTCTGTGTATCTGTCTGTCTGTGGGGTCATCTGTCTGTCTGCCTATCTATTTCGCATGCTCTTCTTGCTGTGTTTCTCCCTTTATCTGTCTTTTGTCGTCTGTCTGCATGCCTGTTGGCCTGCATGTTTGCCTGCATTTCTGTCTGTCTTTTGTCGTCTGTCTGTCTGCTTGTCGGTCTGTCTGCTTTTCTATCTGTCTGTCTATCTGTCTGTCAATCTATCTGTCAATCTAGCAGACAGACAGTCTGCTTGTCGGTCTGCTTGTCGATCTGTCTGCCTGCTTTTCTGTCTGACTGTCTGTCTATTGATCTATAGATCTATCTATCTCTGTTTAATTGCGTAAAACTGAACCGTGCTGGTATGATAAGATCATGAACCGAGAGGCGCTGATGTGTCTTCGTCGAACGGCAGGTGGCGATGCTGTGCAGCGGACATTTGTCATTTAACGTCAGACGGCATCGTCATCAGGAAAGTTCCATTGCTTTTGTTTCTTGGTCCCTTTCAGCCACCCCTCCCTCCACTGACCCCCACCCACCCAAACCACTAATGGACCACCGTCCATCACACCCACGACACACCCAGCATCACAAGAAGCAAGAAACTCAACACTGAAGTATAGTATATATAATATAAAATTATAATGTATAATATATAATATGCAATATATAATATATAATATATAATATTATACAAAATGTACATACATACAATACATACATACATACATACATGCATACATACATACATACATACATACATACATACATACATACATACATACATACATACATACATACATACATACATACATACATACATACATACATACATACATACATACACATATACACACATACACACATACACACATACACACATACACACATACACACATGCGTACATACATACATACATAAATACATACATACATACATACATACATACATACATACATACATACATACACACACACATACATACATACATACATACATACATACATACATACATACATACATACATACATACATACATACATACATACATACATACATACATACATACATACATACATACATACATACATACATACATACATACATACATACATACATACATACATACACGTTACATTCTACATACACATGACGATGGTGCCATAGGAAGGTTGAGGCTCACGGACCAGATCGAGCTAAAAGTCCCCTCATGCTGGCGTTAAATCCGTTGGCATTAATTTTATTAGTCGGCCTTCCGAGTGAACTGATAAGGTCAAGGGTCAAGGTCAAGGGCTAATTATTCGTCTCCTGCTGTAAGTCAGGATCACAAAGGTCAGATCGCGACACGTAAGACAATGTAAGAAATTGAATTAACTATACTATACTATAGCTATACTATAGAAAGGCCCACTTCATGCAGGTTGCGACTGGATAGAAAATAATTAGGCTTATAATTGCATGACTATAATACAATGTAAGGTGATTATCACACCACAAAGAGTTAAATTAAGCAGGACGGAAGAGAATTTTATATGAATAATGCTATCATGTTATAATCACTGATGAGATTGAATAGATGAGACATTGCATGTGATGATATTTTAAGATTATCAGACACGATTGATTAGCTAGATGAGTAGCCCTATTTTGTATGATAACCTTATGTGTCAGATTCACACTTTGGTGTGACCTTGCGCGCGTTATAAATTTATGTAATAATAATAATAATAATAATAATAATAATAATAATAATAATAATAATAATAATAATAATAATAATAATAATAATAATAATAATAATAATAAATATGCCACTGTGGTCGACACCCTTGCGCCCTCCTATCTGCAGGCAACGGCTGTCACTGCAGGAGCAGCAGCAGAACTAGCAGATAGTAGAAAGGAACAAAAATATTTGTCGTTTACAGCTACACATGTCTTCAATCCGCTGGCCCTGGAGACGCTAGGTCCCATCAATTCCAGAGGAATTGATTTGCTAACTGATTTAGGTCGTCACCTGTCGCAGGCGTCGGACGATCTGAGGGAGACGTCCTTCCTCTCCCAAAGACTTTCAATTACGATTCAGCGATTTAACGCTGTGGCCTTCACGGGCTCTTTCGTTAACCCGATAACCGCTTTGGAAAAGGGGTAGCCTCTCAATAACAATAGCATGACAATAATAATAATAATAATAATAATAATAATAATAATAATAATAATAATAATAATAATAATAATAATAATAATAATAATAGGCCTACGTAACATATTTCTTAAAAAATTACGCACGTAACATTTCCCGTCCCCAGACAAAATTCACAGCTCTAGTTGACATGCAGCCTACCGTATAATACGGTATAATAATTAGGCTATGTAAGATTTGCGCTAGAGTAAAGTTCAACACAGCGTTGCATTGATAAGCTTATACTAAAAAAGTGCCGAGATTTTAAAGTAGGGCATAGATGGAATTTACTACCGGGATTTGTATGTTCTTGAGAAATGTTCACGAAAAAGACCAAAAAGCCATAAGAAAAATAACCGGAGAAAGGATGTAAACACTGATAGGTAACCCTCTTTGCAGGACTTTGGCGAAGTTTGGCCCATTACGCGTTTCTATCCCCTTGCCCTCAGTTTGTTTACAATTTTGTTTGCTAGCTATAGGCTGTTACGTTGATAACTAGTTACATGAAACAATAAAATGTGTGATCATTGATATACCGGTAGTTTAGGCAATGTAGACTCTACGCGTTTTTTTTTATTCGGCGACCGTTATAGGGCATCGGCTGCAGCCTTGTAACCGTCGACAAATAAAGATCTATTTTCAATGAATTAATAATTGAGTGAGATACTTCAACGCGGAGATGCCCGTTTGAATAGGTGCGACGCCATTTAGGGTCCCTCGAGTCTGTATGGACCGTGCTAGACATAGATTTAGTCTATGCAGAAACATTCAACATCGGGTGGAAACCTCAATCCGCACGCACTCTTATGTCAGACCTGCATTGGATGTACATTGTAGGCCTACAATGCGTACATAGGCCTATAGGCTATATTTTTTAGCTGTGGCTGGACTGGGAGCGCCTCTGAGTAGGCTTCTTGAATGGGCGCTATATAAGTTTTCGGAATGAATGAATGAATGTAACATTGTGGCCAATGTTATATGACATTTTTGGAAATAACAAATTGCTTCGATGTCTTTTTTATTATTAACATTATAGAATTATACATTTTTATGATTTTATACCCATTATTTGATTCAGCTTTTATCTGATAAGATTCACGACGGCCTAACGACGTGACATGGCAAATCCTTGACACGAGACCGTCCACCGCGTTGAATCTAAGAGAAGAGGAGTGGACAGAATTGGATGCGATTGGAGAAGATGGAATGAGATAGGTCAAGCAAACACAGCGATGAAGAGAGCAATATATAATGTCCTGATGTCATATCGGATGGGCATTATCATAAAGAAGAGAAGAGAAGAGATGATTGGATAGCCTGCGCTAATTAATCAACGAATGAGACTTGAGATTTAGCCCACATGTATATAAACAGAGATCCATGCTAAAGAACAATATAGGCCTTCATTGATTGTGAAATGGAGTCTAGTTGTCCTAATGGCCAAATTTTTAGTATTGACGCAGACCATTATCTATCTTTTTATGTATATACATCGGCCTACATATAGGCGTGCACACATAGGCTACATACATACATGCATACATACATACATACATACATACATACATACATACATACATACATACATACATACATACATACATACATACATACATACATACATACATACATACATACATACATACATACATACATACATACATACATACATACATACATACATACATACATACATACATACATACATACATACATACATACATACATGCATACATGCATACACACATACATACATACATACATACATACATACATACATACATACATACATACATACATACATACATACATACATACATACATGCATGCATACATACATACATACATGCATACATACATACATGTCTTCGTTAAACTATACAATGCAACTTTCAAGAAACTAACAGACCTTGACAGAAAAGCGCAGTTTTACTCAAAGGGCGAGTAACAATGTCGCTACTATGCATGGCGAAAATGTAGAGAAAGAATGAGTCCTAAGTTCAACTTTTCAATTGGCTTTATTGTTTACAAGGAGTTCAATCAGCAATCCTCATTCTGTTTCCAAATAGTATAGAGTTGCCCTTTAAATCAGTAGGCCTAATCCTCATTCTGTTCCAAATGATACAGATTTGCCCTTTTTATTGCAAAGTTTCCTTTTGAAGCTGATCGCAATCCACGTCTGGGCTGAAGGGCAGCACATGGTATGGCACATGGCACATGGTATAACCGAAGATGACATGGAGACTTGATCAAACCCGAGCATCACCTGGAGCATCAAAAGACTGAATATAATCGACATCTGGGCCTGGAAGGGCAACTGGTCTGTAGTTGTTGCAACACGACCGGTACACAGGAATTTTTAATGGAGTGTCACTAATGTAAGCTTATAAGTTGGTTAAAGATATAATCCTATCAATGCATTGAAAAGTGAACAGGTTCATGGCCGTATACGCGGTTACTTTTTTAAAACGTGCAGGCCTACATCCATCGCTCGTGAATAAGCTGGTGCCCTGCGCTTGGCATTCGAGTGGCGTTTTAGAAATTTGGAGATTATGATTACGATTACAGCTACATTATATTTCACATGTTTAGCAATCTGTTTCTTGGTTCAAAACATCGAGCCCAGTAGGTCTACATGTAGCTGGGAATCTATCGTTGTCATTGAAACAATCTTAAAAACACTTTCATTCTTTGGGGACGTCAGTAGCCCACGTTGTCTCCATCCTAACAACTGCGACCACGTCCCCTCCGACTACCCCCCCATAGAGATTGACGATTATGACTGCAATCGTCTGTATTTATCTCTCGCTGTGATCGAGTGAGTCTCTCGTTGTTGTGGTGGATCAATCTTCGGCTTCAACAAGTCACGATCATATCACACCGAGACATCTATGCAGTCAGACACAATCGATAATCACCTCTTGCTGCTGCTGCTGCTGCTGCTGCTGCTGCTGCTGTTATTCCTTCTCCATCGCCTTCTCCTTCCTCTCGTCCTCCTACATGTCTTCTTCCTCCCTGCATACTTCTCTTCCGCCTCTAGCTCTTCCACCTCCTCCCTGTTTCTCTTTCCTCTCACATCGTCCTTCTTTTCCTCCTCCTCCCTGTTTCTCTTTCTTTTCGCATCGTCCTCCTTTTCCTCCTCCTCCGTATCTTAGTCATCATCCTCTTTTATCTCTTCCTCGTCATCTCTTTCTCATCTTGATCATCTTTCTCATTCTCTTCCTGTTGATGTATTTCCTATATCAATGTATGTCTAATTATATCGACACAAAAATATATTCGCTTTTACGTTACCACGATTGATATCGGATCCAATGGGAATCAAAGCAGTATACCAGCGTAATTTACTGCAGAAAGTAATTTGAGATGGCTATTTTTTACCATTTTTTAACCAGGAATGTAATTAATTATCACCCGCTTGGAAAGTTCCGATGTTGTAGAAGGAATAAAAGACGTCGCACTGTTATATCCCATACCACTGATGAAACCAGGTATACCGTACCTAGTGACCAAGGGATCAGCGTAACACGGTCAGGTCGCTTTCCGTTATCTATTAACAGGACGAGAGATTATTTCTCTCCTCGTATATTTGCTCCATGGAGAATCTTAACAAAATTTATTAGTTCAGTGCTGATAAAAACTAGTGGTTTAGGATAGAATAAATATAATAGAAAGGTCTGAAAGGCCTATTGTAATTACAACAATAATTTCTTTATTTATTGCGTTTGGGCCGTTCGGCAACTCACTTCTGCTGCTGGACTTCATCAATCAATCAATCAAATACTTTATTGATCACCGTAAAACATGTATAATGTGTACATACAGTATAGCACAGACAAACAAACAGTTGTTGAAAATGTCACGTACATTGATGTCAAAGGGGTAAGCCCAAAGGAACGTAAGGTTCCGCTAACAGGGTCGCCCTAATTAGATGTCGAAGTGCATTGAATGTAAGCTATGCAACTCAAAGAAGTGGGGGAAAACAAAACAACAAACAAACTAAACTAAGCTAAGCTAAACTAAAAAAGACAACTAAAAAACACAACAGTAAGAGAACACAACAGTGCACGTGTAGGTAGTGCACATCAAAATAAACCATTTTGTGCATTTATGCAATAGTATCCAAAAGAAATAATTTCAATTTGTATTTGAATTGGTACATTGTAGATACAAAAGTAAGATCAATAGGCAGAGAATTCCACATCAACGGTCCACATATTCTAATACTGTGTAGTCCAGTAGTGGTACGAACACTTCTTTGGTGGTATCTATTTACAGATCGCGTATAATGGCCATGAATGTCTGAATTTTTACAAAACCAGTGGTTGAAGCTCGTTATGATTAAATTCCTGTGAAGTTTATACATAAATACTCCAGTTTGTAGTTTATTAATGTAGTTAAAAGGCAGAATTTTCAAATCACTGAACAATGGTTGAGTGTGGGCTCTAAAAGGTGCATTGCATATAATTCGAACAGCTCGCTTTTGCAGGGTTGCCAAAATAGTTAAACGAGTGTGGTATGTGGAAGCCCACGTAATATTACAATATGACTTGCTGCTCACAATTAGCAGATCTGGATACAAGTGGGGCACACACAAACAAGCACTACCAAACTACCGAAACTGGGAAACCATGCAGTTAATGATGTCGTTTTAGAAAGTGTTCAAGAAAGAACGTTGTTTTAAATTTGAAAAATAACACTGGAAAGAAGCCATTTTAGTTGTCAAAAATAGTATTTATACAAATATTAATATTAACAGTAAGTTGTAGGCTACTCGTTGTAATATGAATGTGCAATTGGTCCAACAATATTATAATAGTAAATAATATTAGTATAACCATAATATTATAGTAAATAATATCACAGTATATAATAGGAGTTCACATACCAGTAATAGTAATACAATAACATAAGCACATTAAGCAGCAACTAAAATGCATTAAGATTTTGTCAGATTTTCTGGAGGGGAAAAGTAATTTCGTGAGGGGGAGAACTTCCCAGATGCCTAGATTAAACGCTAGTTTGAAATAAACAAAGAATATTATTATTACTATTATTATTATTATTATTATTATTTATTTTTTTAAAATTTAATTTAATTTTATTATTATTATTATTATTATTATTATTATTATTATCATTTTATTATTGTTATCATGTAACATTGTTATCATTATCATTATTATTATTACTACTATTATTATGCGTATCATTATTATTCGTACATTGTATTCATGTGCGCACATGAGTATACTACGAGAATGTACTTGCATAGGCGTATACATGTACATGTACTTACATTGGAGTTGGCGTTGTGCACTGAAAGCTTGTGCAGTGATGCGTTTGTAATGCATCTTCGATGGATTTTGGCGCCAACGCAGAGGGAAGATGCCGCAGCTGCTGCTGGTGCTGGTGCTGAGGCGGCTGCAGTGATCTCTGCCCGACAGAAAGCGGATGAGGATTTCGTGGAGTGAACGGCATCAGTTGACAACCAGCTGCAGCATCAGCAGCATCAGCATCAGCAGCAGCAGCAGCAGCAGCATCAACAGCAGTGGATCGTCTCTTCACGCTTGGAAGACGGGCGACGTAGAAGTCATCGGATCGGAGAAGGCATCTGAGGGAGGATCGAGATGGGAAACACGCATGACACGGAAGTGGCGAGAATAGAAGCCGACTATATAAAGACTCGATGGAGGACAACAGACGACTACCGATGGGGCTACACAAAGGACAGAGGTAATCACAGATAGCAACAACAACACACAATTACTCAGTCTTTATTACGCGTGTGTAAGTCAATGCAGGCCTGTGGGTACATGTTATATGTGTAGATACATGCATAATACACACATGTATGCCACATACATTTATACCTATTTACACGTAGGCTACAAAATAATATTGACGGTCTTCGTCTTTCCCTCCAGGCTAGAATTATTCTCTCTGGCGAGGGGTCAGCCATTCGTATCCTTCTCCTCCACTTGTCTCTGTTTCCAGCGTCTTCTTTCTTCAGTTTGAGCAGCATCTAGCCTTGCATCATCACGTCCTCCCATATTTTCTTCTGTCGTCCTCGGCTGCGTCGTCCATATATGCCTCCGCTTGTACGATTCTTTTGACACAGCTATCCTCCTCCTGTCTCATTACACATCCATACCACCTCAGCCTGGTCTCTCATGCCACTCCAACAGAAAAGAAACGATACAAACAGTTCGCATATAGTACCATGTGCCTCGGGGGCGGTGGTGTAGTGGGTATGTTCGTCGCCTTGCAGCCGAAGGGTTGCAGGTTTGAATCCACCTGAAGCCGCTTCGACTCTGAATGGCGAAATGCAACTTTCGAAATCGTCATCGCTTGTCAAGAAACACTCGTAACTCTTCTTTGGTCATTGTTCGGTCCAAAACAAGCATTAAATTTTGTCTAAGCCACAGATTCAATTCGCCGATCTTTTGCAAGTTTATAAGCATGTGCACTGCTTTGTGCAGCCTACATTTAGTTTTATTTTTCCTTTCTCGAAAGAACTGCATACGCACAAGTGACAAGATAACGTTAATAAATGCACGAATATGCAAAGACTGAAGCACAAAATGAGACAAATGATCATGTACACCAGCTGAAATGACCGGAATTTGATTCGACTTGACCTGACATCGATTGGTCAGATTTTGGGTTGACCTTAATGATAACAATAATAATAATGGTAGTAGTAGTAGTAGTGGTAGTAGTAGTAGTAGTAGTAGTAGTAGTAGTAGTAGTAGTAGTAGTGGTAGTAGTAGTAGTAGTAGTAGTAGTAGTAGTAGTAGTAGTAGTAGTAGTAGTAGTAGTAGTAGTAGTAGTAGTAGTAGTAGTAGTAGTAGTAGTAGTAGTAGTAGTAGTAGTAGTAGTAGTAGTAGTAGTAGTAGTAGGCCCTAGTAGTAATAATTATAATAGTATAATAATGACAATAATAATAATAATAATAACAATAACAATAATATTAATAATAATAATAAATGTTCGAGAATAATCAAGCAAAAAATGGAAAGAAAATGCTATTCTGCCTTGCTTGTCAAGCCAACTTATGCATTGCTACGGGCCCTTGCTACGTAGTCCATTGCATGCGATTTGACCTGAGCATCAGAGCAGGCCTGGGTAGGCCAACAGCAATCGTTGCATCTGTGTTGCTTCGTTAAGGTCCGGAGACCTGGTGGATGTACTATCCATCTGCGGCTGGTGGCAGCCAGTCCCCGATCGACATCGTGACGGAGGACACGTACGTGGACCCAGAACAGATGCACAACGGATTCTGTCTCTACCACGTGGACATCTGCTACCTCTCCAATTCAACCAGCAGTGACCAACCGAAGGAACCGCAGGATGAATCTAGGACCGTCGTCAACACAGGCAACGCGGTTCGCATCGCACTCAACAACTCCTGCTCCTGTAAGCATCCTCCTATCTCCCATTGCACCGCACGAAACGTTTCTCAAACATCTTCTCAGTTTATAGTTTCTAAACGAACTCAAGAACTTCTGTGGCGCCCTAAGGGTGGTGACTCACTTCTCTGTGAGCGGCGCTATGGAAATTATAGTGAATAAGCTTACTAATTACAGTATACAATAATCGACAGCTGTTTCAAGTAATGCTCAAATCAATACGTTTACTATCGAAGTCAGATTGATTGGTCATGAAAACCATGAGTATGTACCCTATATGTAAATACTCCATTTATATAGCGCCTTGGTTCAGCCTCACATCCAACATCCGCTGCTAAACAGATTTGACAGACGCGACTTAAGAATTTTCGGAAATGTTTCCTTAGCTGTATACGATGCAGTGTTACGAATCAACGGCAGACCGATCCATTATGAAGATCCAATGCATGAAATGTGTTGCTTATGTGATTGCATGGGAAGATAATTGAAACGGATGTGTCTTATAAGTTCATACTTGAATTACATCAAATATTAATGAGCACTCTAAGTGATTTTCAAGGGTCGCTATAATTATAAATTCTTTTAAATGAATTAATGACACAACTAAGACAGCGCAATTGAGTGGGATAAGAGGTCACCGATATACACATATTCTGTTCATGCACAGAGAACACTATTGAACCTAAAACTGCCGCACAGTCAGAGCATCTTTCGAACGAGTGCAGGAATGATGTCTGGTATATACAAAAGGTGTGCATTGCAAGGAGCAGATACAAGTCAGCCGATTTAACTGTAATACCTTGCGAACCATAAGAGACAAGATTAACAATGGATGGCCATCTTTGTTTGATGGCCATCCAATGTGATGAATGCCACGAGGGAAATACTGATACTTATAATAAATGGTCTCTGTGATGAAGATGTCTATGAGCAATGGCAATGAAACACCGATGACCAGGCGTCATAACACTGTGGTCCCAATGGTGGATTGTCTGTGGATGCTATAGATGACCAAATATATTGCCATTTAAGGTGCTTTTTGTAACCGTGATACAGAAATCAACTCTATTAAATGGCAACTATACCGACATTACGAACGGATACATTATAAACGGATACATTACAAACGGATACATTACAAATGAATACATTATAAACGGATACATTACAAACGGATACATTACAAATGAATACATTATAAACGGATACATTACAAACGGATACATTACAAACGGGTATACTATTTTTCTATGATCCGGTGGATAGTGCTTTATTTTCACTTTTAATGACACCTTACTCTCACTGTCGCCCATTAACATCCGAAATCCAGTTAATAATAATAATAATAATAATAATAATAATAATCATATCTTTTCTTTAATTAAACGCCTGCAAGACGCACTGCGCTTTACATTTACAAGTTATGCAGTAATCTTAATTAAACTTAACTACCAACTGAACAGACAGCTTTGTAATTACACGGCGCCGATGGCAGCCTACAAAGCAAATCCGCCCAACGGGGGCTCGAACTCACTACCTCTCGCACTCTTGGCCAGCGTGTTAACCACTACTCTACCGGGCCCCCTACGTCTAGTACACAAATTCCTCGTCTTTGTTGCACATGGTTCTAATGCACAAGAAACTTACATTATTTTGACAATGCACCATTATTTCGATGTATAAGGTTCTTAGTCTAAAATTTTAAAAGGTCTGATGCACAAGAACCTTAGTCTGTCACTACACAGAATTCTTATGCAGGTAAACCCTACACAAAGTCTATCCATTATATACATTCTACTAAATCACTAGGTACCGTATATAATAGTTATATACGAAGAAATTGCTATGACTGCTGCATCAATGGCGCATTGAAATCAATTGAAACCGTTTTTCCCCGTTACCGCTACGGAAGAATTGTTCGCATTATGTGAAAGCGCTATAAAATTGCTCGATTACACGAACCACGTGATCGATCTGTATTGTTCCGGTCGCAATGCATTTCGGGTTCAACTTCCGGCGATTTTTTATCCATCTACAGGATCCACAGATAATCCAGTTGATGCATTATTATTATTATTACGGCCTGCATGGTAGGCCTACACGTGATTGAAGACTAATAAAGCTGGCGACGACTTTTTTATAATGGATGGATGTTACATCCTACGCTGCTATGTACAATGGCTTAACAGGCAATCGCCGTCAAACTCCGACTGGCTATTTCTCTTCAAGCGATGACCAACTTCCGCTGATAAAAACTTTATTCGGTTTGTCTCATTAGCTGCTGGCAGATTCGGTCGGCAAGTGTCATCTCAAAGCATTTCCAGAATCCACCGAAAGCTGTTCTGTGTTGCTTTACCCGCCGTCCGTCGAAAAATGCTTCTAATTTATTTATGCTTGTCAGATGGGTAACGAGCAGAGACGAACAGACTTTCAGAAGGACTTAGAGACGAAAACAGACAGACAGACACACAGACAGACAGACAAACAGACAGACAGAGCGACAGACACAGACGAAGAGAGGTACATTGAAACGGACAAGACAGACATAGACGAAGAGAGGTACATTGAAACGGACAAGACAGACAGAGACACAGACAGACAAACAGCCAGACAGACAAACAGACAGACAGAGACGAAGAGAGGTACATTGAAACGGACAAGACATACACAGACAGACAGACAGACAGAGAAACAGACAGACAGAGCGACAGACACAGACGAGGAGAGGTACATTGAAACGGACAAGACAGACATAGACATTTCCGACGGTGGTTATAAATGAATCGTCGCTTCCTCCGCTTCTTCCTATTCCCATAAAATCCCGACGCATCACTTCCGGTCCGGCACAAGCCTCGTTGCATCCAATTCTCGCTTATTGGTCCAATTATCGCCCGCTCCGGAGACAGTTAGCGCCTTCGTCGAACGATTACCTTAGGCGGCTGAACGCTGGAAGATGGAGGAAAATTCGATGGATGAGGATTATCTTCGCATTCATCCGCATTCCACTGGAAAGCCTCCATGTCCACACCAGCATCGATCGGAGCAAAACACACGCAGCAGCAACCCAGCATCAGTAGCTGAAGATGAACGAGAACCAGCGTCAGCAGCAAAGATGTAGGGAACAGCGAAGTCCAATGCACAGAACAATTACCGGATAAAGCTTTAGTTTCAGTATTTGCAGCTGGAACACCCATCAGCACAATTATTGTCATCAGGGTCATGATGATGATGATGATGATGATGATGATGATGATGATGATGATGACGATGACGATGACGATGATGATGATGATGATGATGATGATGATGATGATGATGATGATGATGATGATGATGATGATGATGATGACGACAACAACAACAACAACGGCAACAACAGCATCATCATTAGTAGCAACATCAACAGCAACATTGCCATCAGCAACAACAGAGCATGCAAATCGCCACTCGTTTTAGCGGCGATTGCTTCAAATAAAATCGATTGCAAACTGATTTCTCAGTTGCCGAACATGTGAAACCCATTGCGTAATCACCCTAATAGGCCTATATAACGGTGCTCAGAGGAGCGTAGACCACGGACCATACAATGGAGGCAGCAGCAGCGGCTAAGTGGCCGACTCAGCCGCTGGTCTTCAGACGGCGCTCCAATCGCCTTCTTATGGAGCTCACGTGAAACGGTGACAATCGATAATAATCCGTGGTATTAGGACGGGCAGAGAAAGACATCTATGTAATTGCGACGTATTGCTTGCCACCTCTTCAGCCGCTGTCCCTCTCTTTGCTTGTCTGTCTGTCTATCTGTCTGTCTGTCTCTGCATGTCTACTCGTGCGTCTCTGTCTGTCTATATCTACCTCTGTTTTCTTTCTGCTATACCAGCATGTCTGTCTCTGCAAATCTGTTCGTTCGTTTCTTTTTTGTATATCCCCTCTTCTGCTTTATTTTGTTCTCTCTTTCTCACTCTCTTTGCCCTCCCACTGTCTTTTTACTCTGCTGTTATCGATGAGAAATGCCTTCACACACGCTGCGGATCTCCGATGAAATTCTAAGCATGCAAAGGCCATGGTTACGTTACAAGGCGTTCTGATTGAGCAAATCAAAGACCTGTGGACAGCGAAAGCCTGTCTTTCCGATTGTCAGAAGGTCCCCTTTTACTGGTTATCGATCACGTAATCAATAGATCGATCGATCGTTCGATCTATCGATCGGCAATAGATCAATTAGTGTCCGGGAATGCGACGTCTATTCATTCAGATCAATCTGTCAATGCGGAAAGAGAAAAATAAATTGAAAAAGCTGTCGTGTCGACATCTTGTGATGAGGAATTATAATATCTCCACTGGCAACATAAAGAATTGAAATCCAGGCCAGAAAAGCGATTTATTTGTCAGACGAAGGAATGCCTCAATAGTGAACTGTCAGAATAATAATAATTTATTATCGAACAAGGGGCGTAGTCCTCATATACGCTGAACACTGAGTTCTTTCACCAGTGTACAGAGACGTGCAGGCTATAATTATGTCTTGGAACGTTTTTACGGCATTCCCTGCATTCTGTTGGGATTCATTCATTCATCTATAAAATTTGCATAGCGCCCTTTCAAGAAATCTACTCAGAGACGCTCCCAGCCAAACCACGGCAATACAAATTAGAGTTCAGCGTCTTGTAAAATGCATTGGCATTATTTCTAGGGAGTAGATGCGTCTACAACGGAAGTCCTTTCCAAGTGAATGGGTCAACAATATTTAATGTAGGCCTACGACGCTGCCTTGTTGGTAGGCCTACTAACGCGGGGAAGCCCTTTGCTACATGTTTAACGACACTGCCATTTGAAAGTTGATTAGTGTCGCCACGCCATTTAGGTCCCCGTGGACGGACCGTGCTAGCCCGAGATGTTTGAATCTCTGAAATAGACACCTTCGGGAAGCGAACCTCGGTCCGCACGCTCTCTTTCACAGAGTCGCGTACAGACGCTCTTACCGTTGTAGCTAAGCGAGCCAGTGAAAAGGCGTATCATATTGCAGAGATCTGTGGCAAAAAGGCATTTCCGGATAGATGTGACGCTGTTGACGAAGAATATTTTTCACAGACTTGTCACTGTTCGAAATAATGTCTTGGATGTGTGGCAAGTCTCTCATGTTTAAACATCATTAGTTGCTGTTTGGTCATTCTTCAATGCCCATGAGTGTCTCTGGCTTTGTGTCAGTCTGTCTCTGTCTGTCTGCCTCTATCTTTATCTCTCTCTTTCTTTGCTTCTGTCTTTCTCTGTCTTCTGTCTCTCTGTCTCTCTATCTATGTGTGTGTGTGTGTGTGTGTGTGGCTGCCTGTGTATCTGTCTGTCTGTCCGTCTGCCTGTCTGTCTGTCTGTCACTCTTTCTCGCTCGCTCTCTTTCTCCATCTGAGAAGACGGTTTCCTTGATATATTCGGCTGCAGCAACATGGTACTTCCGGTGCCAAAGGTTTCCTCTTGCGTCGGACTTCACAGGATGCGTCGTAACCTCAAGGGTAAGGGGTAGGGGGAGGGGGAGGGGTCACTAACGTCGACCAGAATTAACGAGGCACAATGTACTACCAGCTGGCCATAAATAGCCAAAGACGCCGGGGATCAGCCGAAATAGGAGACGAGCGAGACAGCTACAGTCAAAGACGCCTTCTATAGAAACATCAAAGCATGCTCATCGGAATTTCTGATGACTTCCGCGATCAGAAGATGAATAAAAAGAGCAGGATTATTATTTATGACTTAACAATCACCATCGTTAATCACGTTAATCATCGTTAATCGTCAATCACGTTAATCACGTGAATTATATTAAAAGCTATAGAAAAAGTACTTAGCCTAAGTTGTAGCCAAAGGTGATCTCTATTCAGCACACGAATTGCAATCAATGCGATCTCTATTCAGCACAGGCCTTAACTAAAGGCGTATAAAATTGTTATAATTGAATAAAAAATAGAATGTTTGATGCGATTTATTAACGTCCAAATAAAATAATTTATAATAGAAAAGAATTATATATTCTATCATGTCCAAATTGTCAATTTTACATATATTTTTCTTAATTCATTGAGATGCTGCGGGCCATTTTTGTAGGCCAGGCGGGCCACTTTTGGCCTGCGGGCCACGGGTTGGGAACCGCTGCTGTGCAGCATATATAGGCCTACGTGCATGATGAGGGTTCTAAATTCCAAACGAGCACTGCTGATAGGTACCGTGATTAAATTCCTCAGACGTTGATGCATGTGTAGGCTTCAGATCGAGGCGCTATATAACGAGAAACATAAGCAAGATCCATAGTTCCATTACCTGCCTGATTTGCTGATGTATGTCTAGTCAGTAGAAGTTGGGGTTGAGGCACACAGATACACATGTAGATAAAGAAATCTCCACAGTGCGCATATACTGTTCCAAATCCTGACTGAAGTAATCTCTTGCTGAGCATATAGTTGAAATTTATGAGGCGCCTCTGTTGCTGCTCTCGTTTCAGACATAACAGGTGGTCCGTGCGGAGACTGCAAGTACCTTCTCCATCACGTCGACCTTCACTGGGGAGAAAACGACCTCTGGGGTTCGGAGCATCTCATCAACGGACATCCATTCGCTGCTGAAGTAGGCGATGTCCAGCTTCCGTTTCTTTTCTCATTGAATATTCATGTTGCGCTGCTTCTATATACAGGAACTTATCAGCGGAACTCTCTACATGTACGACTTCGTAAGCGTTATTAATTGCCACCAAGAACCAGAGAAACGTGCTCTGCTACGCTATTTTATAGGCCTAAGTGTTTTCTCACATTGAATTACATTACATTACATTACATTGAGAACAGTAAGTTGATCAGTCCGCAAGCACGGCTTAGATAACTTAGTAACTGCAATTGCAATTGATAATTTATATCATCAACATATCATGAACCGATGGGGCGCCAGCACCAAGCCGAATGCAGATGCGTGGTCAGTATAGGTTGAACAGAAATGATCCTATGAAAGATGACTCAGATGAGCAATTTGAAAAAAAACTATAGAAGACACCCACTCTATAGTGGTGGCTTCCGCACAAGCGTAAAGCCCAGACAATGGATCACAACAAGATGCATAGTCGACAGATGACGTCAAATTCAGATCTCCGACGGCGCTAAAAATCAATGATGCCATACATCCATCTGAAATTCTAAATCATATTCTGCTTCACTATGCATAGTGCTGATATTTAATGATATCATGAAATAGGCCTAGAACAAATGAAGAAATAATGTAACACTGACGATATATGTTTGTTTGTATGTGCACTTGTTATAACCCCACCCCCCTTCAAGCTCTCCCTACTCAGAGGCGCTCCCGAATGCAGCGCGGACACTGCATCGGAGTTTCACGTCGAAGCGCTGAGTAATTGCGAGTGAAGGACTTGCCCAAGGTCTCTACGTGGCGACTTGAGGTGGATTCGAACCTGGAATATATATAGTGTATAGTGTAGTGTAGAGTGTCGTTAGGGTCTGTAATATCGGGAATTGGTCATCGTCTTCATGTTTGGTTTCGTCCTCCTATAATATTATTTCTACCAGCTTGGAAATTGACGTTGTTATGTAGACCATCATTATTCATAGCAGTGCCGTGTACTAATACCACGCATGCCATTCAGTTTTAAAAACCAACAAGTCAAAGGACCTGAGCATCTGCGTATGAATACGTAGCAACTGTGATGTGTTGACAATGGTGAGTCGCGACTGACGTTGGCCTATAGTGATGGTGAGGTTGCAGCATTTGCATATGCAGTGATAATGGCGTATCGAATGACGGTGGACAGTGACGTTGTGACAGTTGTGTAGTCGCATTTATTGTAGGAAAGGATTGTGGAGCTATAGAGAACAAAGTGCAGGTCTCTTGGGCTAAAGGTGAATAATTTAGAATTGTTACAGAGCGGTATACATGGGAGAAGCTACTTAATGCAGAAAATAATTCAAAATAAATTGGGATTGTTTGGACACATTGTGCAGAATGAGCAGCAACAGAAATACTGAAACGCTGGTGTTTGGAGTGATGGATGGTATACATACACAAGAGAACGACTTCACAAAGAATGGGAGGATTATATATAATTATAATTACATATATTATAGTTATATATATAATTATAGTCTATATAAATAGCTGAATGGTGTGGAGCATCGCAGCAAGAACGGAGCACACCGCGATGGAGCGAGGAAGTAGGCCTAGTGGGGAACTTGGTGAGAACGGCATCGATCACCTGCGGGTACTGAACCCATGGTTTAACTTTATGGAGATGATGAACCGTGTGCCAGATTCAACAAACCATTATGAAATTATAACATTGCGGACAGCATCTATTGGTCATCTATTGCAGGGCTGTTTTTAATGAATTTTTAGAACTGCACAGCACCTTCTTTTCCTTCCCATCCTCCATGGTAAATTACTTCCAATCGGAGGACAATGACCATTTTTGGCTAGCTTTAACTGTAAAGAAGTGCTTCTACAATTGCACAAATTCATTTAGAACTGCACATTTTGTGTACAACTGCACGTTAAAAAAGCCCTGATCTATTGGCGACTCTAATACAACCTGTAGGCGGTGGCTGCATTCGTCTAAGTTCACTTATGTTTTTGTGCCAGTGCCCAGTATAAGTAAAGCTAAAACGGGCAGCCGGGATTTCTTCTCGATCGCTGGTCCACATTCCTGCAACAATATTCGCACACTTACTCAGGAAGCCCAAAATGGCTATTTAGTGCCTCACAGTAATTCTTATCATTTTAGTTTGCAAATTTACAGCTTGAAGCATCCTAGAAGTAGCTTACTACAGTCAATGCTACATAAATCGCATTTAATCGCACTTGCTCTCTGTCGTATTTACATCTGCAATCATCTGCACTGCAGTGGCGTATACCTCCGCTCCAGTGCCACCGCCCGTCACTATAGGTAGCCAGCCGGGTTCTGCTGAGGCGAGACATTGTCCATTACATCGTGTAGACATGATTTCTTTATAGACCTACCTCGGTATTATAAAAATATTGAGATATTGCAAGAAAGAGATAAAGTATATGACTGTTTTATTGTTCTCATTCTCAGAAATTTTACATCGGCTATAATCATCGTCGTTCTAGCAAGCCGCAGTATATCGTCGCTGCCTATAATAGACTTGCAACTGACTATAATTTATAGTTCACACAAATCACTGACACCAGACTAGGGCAGACAATGCCTCGGTTGTATAGCTTCTGTAAAGATACTAGTAAGACAATAGCACTAATGTCCTGGTTCAGTCATGAAATAGACATTCAAAAGTTGTTATACTGCAGCCTACATGTATCAATGGCAATACAACACGTACACTAGGTCCACATAG
The DNA here is from genome assembly GCA_949752735.1 of Lumbricus terrestris. Lineage (NCBI taxonomy): Eukaryota > Metazoa > Annelida > Clitellata > Crassiclitellata > Lumbricidae > Lumbricus > Lumbricus terrestris. The sequence goes on from OX457039.1 coordinate 60,038,026, forward strand.
CTTTGGTCTATCTGTGGGTGTATTCATCAGTTGCAGTACAAAGACGTATCGTTATTAGTCGCATCTTAGGACTTAGGCGGCACTTAGCCTACGAAACCGTAATAAATTTGATAATTGCAACTGATAAATTTGCTGTAGGTTTAAGTTGATTGGTTGTATTTAGGCCTATATCTGCAGAGTAGCTCAAATAAATAAGTCAATTCGGAAAGAATGCGATTTATCCGCAACCAAAAGATTTTTCTAATAAAAATTCAAAATTTACAAGAGAAACATTTATCAGACATTAACTGGTGATGTTTCATTATACAATTTTCTTTCCTTGAAAAGTTACAGATGCTTAAATAGTTTGTTCCATTTTTTCAAATTTTCGCAGACAAATTGACAGTCACCGGTAAATTTTCATGTAAAATAAAATCATCTTTCATTACGAAATCTGTTAAGCAGTTTAACTCAGTGTTCACCCCAGCTTTAATACAAGCTCTAAGTCTCTCTGTGAAGGTCACTATTTTGACTTTGTTGATTGAGTTCTGCGGCAATTGATCTCAAATCAGCTACAAGACTTTCTTCAGCTCGTCAAAGATCTTCGGTTTGCACGGAATGTCTTGTGGCGTTCAAGCACAGCTCTCCATACATGATGATCAATATTGTAGGGTTAATGCATGAAATTTTGGAAGAGAATTTCTATTGGTTGTAGAAAAATTGCATATTATCCGTTGGGAAATATTTTATTGAGCCACCCTGTATGTACAGCTATGCCTCTTCTTTCATTGTTTCCTCCAGTTTCATTTCTGCGTATATAATTCTTCTGTCGTTTGCAATTATTGATTAAGCGAACCAATTCATTAGCCTTATGCATGCGTGCCTCTATATGCGCCTCTATATGCATATGAACGGTTCGTGTCCGCGTGTGGCTATTCAAAATACTATCCTGTCTATCCAAAATGCACCTGAATAATATCTGAATTTCTCTACGGGTTTCTTTGTTGGTGTACATGACTTGGCTTTGCTCCGTTTCTGAATAGAGAAATGAATTCACTGCACAACGTGTGTCTGAACATCGGCCGATAAAGATAGAATCTGTCTCTGTCTCTGTTTCTGTCTCTGTGTGTTCGTGTGTCTGTGTACCCGCGTGTCTGTCTGTGTCTGTCTGTCTGCCTCTCTCTCTCTCTCTCTCTGTGTGTGTGTGTGTGTGTGTGCGTGTGTGTGTGTAATGCCGTGTGTTTAATGGACAGTGACAGTCTATTGTACAGGATATATCATATGCGCGTAAGCTAAATCGCCTCGGTTTTTGTGTAATAATTGTGTATATACAGGGTGGGCCAGCATAAATGCACCGATTTGAAAGCTTATAACTCAGACATTATTTGTAATTAATTTTTACTTAATGTGTCAAATTAAAGGTATTTCACTCTATTATCAGCATAAAAAAGACTAACTGATGGTGGTTTAAATTTTAATACTATGTTTAGAACTTTTAATACTATGTTTAGAACAGCCTTAGCTACCATATTTTGTTATTATATAGTGACGCAATATCGCGCCGTTTTCCCGGGAAATTCACATAGTCTATCGTAATTTGCCAACAAAGAAACGATCATTTTGGGTGTTTGGTTTGTAGGGGTCTGTACCGGGAATGAATATTCATTGTACAAACTCCTACAATCTTTAAACCATGTCATTTTAATTTTATCAACAACTTAGGCCTATATGCGCTGCCTGAGACGCTTGCATGCTGCAAACCGTGTCTTTGCATCAGTTTCGGAGAGCTGTTGGCATGGGCGGAGTTTGGTTTCCGTTCTTGGAGGGGTTAAAGCTTTCTTGGGGGCTAAGCCCGGGAAAAGATGCAATTTACACGGTAAAAATGAATCTGGGTCTTGTGGGGGGGGTTAGCCCCCAGCCTCTGATAAACTCCGCCCATGGCTGTTGGACTTCAAGTCAACCAAATATCTTCAACTTCAGATCATCTTTGACATTTGCAATAAGCTTACGAACTATGGTGCTTCTAGAAATGCCTGTTTCACGCTGAATTTCATGGGAAGATTTGCATTTTACCCAGGTTATCGTCTCGGTTGCAAACTCACTCGGACACAAAAGCAATGTTAGCGGGCGTGCGCGCCGCCGTATACTTGGTCCCGCGGTTTACTAACTTGAAGTTGTTGTTTCATGAATTATTCGTATCAGATGGATTGTAGTGAGAGCGAGATTCGACGATGATGTTTATTACCGTATATTAATGTACTGTTTTTATGACTCTAATCATCATAATCATAGGCCTAGATCATTTCTGTGAACACTTAGCCTATTAGTCATTATCAATATATAGAGAGAAGGAAAGAGTGGGAGAGAGAGAAAGAGAGAGACATAGAGAGATAGAGAGAGACAGAGAGATGCGGTAGGCGGGCAAATCGGTGCATGCAACAGCGTGCCCCAGGACCCAAAAGGGAATGATTGACAGCTGGAAGAAATGGGTTTAAGAAGGGACGCGAAAGGAGAAGGGGATCATTCGCCGAGGATCGTTGACGGGAGAGCATTGGCCGCAGGAGGCGAAGGGATGGGTTGCGAACGACAGGCTTTGAAGATAAGAGCCTGGAGCGAGCGAAGTATCGAAGAATAGTTTAATGACAAGTGTAATCGTTAGTCTTCTTATATATATGATGTAAATACGTGAAATCGATGATAACTGTCACCAAGAAAGATTGAAAACTGTTTCTGTTCTCTGTGCGATGAACGATCACCCACGTGCCTCCGAAGAGCATAAGACCCCCCGAAGACTTAGCCGCTCTTATAATTAGCACCGCTCGCCACCAAAACTGAAAGAGTACGAACAACAATCGTCTCTTCCAGTACATTGTGCCAGCTGGGATTTTGTTCGAGAAAGCAGAACTTCAACGCTGCGGATCTCAGACAATTTTTAACGGAGCAGAGACTTTGTGCGACGACAGCAACGGTTGACAAAGAGACGAAGCGGAACAACGATTCCAGACAAACGGAGAAGCAGACGAGAAAGCGACATTTGACGGCGGACGATTCAGTCGGACTCCACGAGGACTGATCTCATTGGACGCGGCGGATTCTTTGGAACTACACGTCCGGAGAGATTGGTGACAGGAGGACGACAACAGACAGGACGTCTGATCACCGGAGCAAAGGACTCGGACGATCGCTGATTCGCTGGAACAAGGATTCAGACGATCGCTGGAACAAAGGATTCGGACGATCAACGGACAAAGGATTCGGACGATCAACGGACAAAGGATTCGGACGATCACCGGAACGAAGGATTCGGACGATCAACGGACAAAGGATTCGGACGATCAACGGACAAAGGATTCGGACGATCACCGGAACGAAGGATTCGGACAGGACATCAAGTGACGCGGGACAACTTGGAGCGCTGGGAGATCTTTCCACGCTGCAGTCGTGCAGAGAAGTCGAAGAGAACGACACATCCGAGACACCTGAAGAAACATCTGGTGAGCACGAGCCATTTTGTTTGACTGCTCATAGTCACTTGGTGCTGTTAATGTTTGTAGTCTGAATGGTGTTTGCGGGAGAATTGTTTGTACTGCAGAGTCAGTAATTGATTTATTGGAGAATGTGGTTGTAAAGCACGAAAGGTGCTAACTACTGATTGCTGTGAAGCGCTCCGGAGCTCATTTTATTGCGAGCGGAGTCTGCATGCTAACTGATGAACTTGTTGTGTTGTTATTGATGAACGAAAAGGGTGATTGAAAAATAACCTGTTCTGTGAGAAAGACTGCTTTTGAGATTATTGTTGTGTGTAGTAGGGTTTTGAAGGTTAATCGAACCTCGTGTGTTTTTGAACTAGTTTTATTGTTGTACTTTGGTTCTACTGCTTAAAATGTTCGAGAGAATGAAGAAAGCAGAGTTGCAAGAGGAGTGTAGGCAGAGAGGCATAGATTGTGAAGGCCTAGATAAAAGGGCCATGATCGAAAAGTTGAGGGAAAATGAGGATCCATCAGGTGCTGACGATGGAGTGGATGAATACGAGGATGCAGACCAGGCTAGCGTTAGCGAAAGCCAGACGAGGCTTGAACTAGTTCGGGCGGAAGAGAGGCGGTTGCATGCGGAAAAAGAAAAGATGACGGCGGAACGAGAAAAGATGCAGATGGAACTAGATCTCTTGCGAGAGAAAGTAAACTTGGGTTTACTACAGCCAAACCCTTCATTTTCAGTTGGTGACCCCGTTGGTCCGTCGGTATACTCTAAGCTACCAACCATGCACGAAAACGAAGAAATAGTGCTGTATTTCCACTCATTCGAAAAGATAGCTATTCTTCAAGGCATTGAGGAAAACAGGTGGGCGAAGCTCCTTCCATCTTTGCTTAACTCGACAATGAGGGTGCATTATAACAGACTTTCCTTTGACACTTGTTCCAACTACAGGGAAACAAAACGTGCACTTCTCGATGCATGCAGATTGAATGCCAAACATTATTTGGATAAGTTTAAATGCATGCATAGGGCAGGGAAACAGTCTTACGTGCAATTTTTGGCCCAGTTAAACGATGTGTTTGATTTTTATCTTGAATGCAAAGAGATAACTGATTTTGAATCCTTAAGGGACGACATTATCATGGAGAGATTAAGAGACTCTCTTGCGAGTGATTGTCGCTATTTTATTGAAGCAAGAAAGCCCAAAAGGGCTGCTCAAGTCGCTGAATTTGCAGATTTGCACTTTGAATGCACAATGGAAGGGCGCAAATCGAGCCAGGGTGATCAGAAACAGAACAACAGGTTCAGAGCGCTCAATTCTGATCACAACGTAAACCCTTGGGAAAGGAAGCCCACTGGCATGAACCAAGGGGCATTTGCAAATAGCACCAATGATAGACCGCGAGATACGAGTGCAAGACCAATGCAGTCTGGGTATGGTAATCGAGCAGATAATGGATCTCAGGCCCATAACCGAAATCACAACAAGTCATGGCCACAAAAACAGGGACATGCACAAATTAAGTTCGTAAAACCGGGTTCGAATCTAGAGAGAGTTGTAGATTACCAGAAACGATTTATTGTGCCATTGTTTGTGAACAATCGTCCCGTTGACGCTCTGAGGGACACAGGGGCCCAGGTTACGCTGGTTAATTCTGATCTTGTGAGAGATAACTCGTCTGCCATGAAGGATCCCATAACCGTGCAATGTGCTTTTGGGCTGTTAAAATGCATTTCGACTTGTGAACTTGAAATCAGCTCCCCACAATTTGGCACAGACCGTATTGTAAGGATCAAAGCAGGGGTGGTGAAGGACCTCCAGGTAGACATGCTAATTGGCCACGATGTATTTGCAAATAACACTGACTTGATCGATACTGTTAGCCCCCGTACTGCTGATACGTCTAATGACATTTCCCAGGCCTACATAGCCACTAGGAGACAAGACTACGGACCGACTGCTAGACGGCGTGACTATGACGGTAAGATAGACAGTGACAGTCAGAGAGACAAGCAGACAGCTGACACGATCAAAGCGCTCGGTAAACTGCAAGCAGCTGGGAGAGGTACACAGACGCCCGACGGACGACAGGTGGAGAGCGGGATTTTAGCGACGCCTTGCGAGCGAACGACTTTGAAAGGAGGAAAAGAATCGGACTTAAAAGACACTAATGATATTAACAAAGTTGACGACCACGCCGAAAGAAGTCATTTAATCGCACCTGGCGAAAAGCGACTGCCAGAAAATGACCGACTACTAGAAAATGACCCACCGCAAAGGAACTCAAGCTCGAGGGAAATGGACTGTGGAATCGCTTATCGACAAAGCACCGGGGCCATAAAACCCTCTCAAACGCTCCAGCCGATCAACGGGAGGTCTTCGGTGACCGATGGAACGGGAGACGGTGGCCCGACCACCGACTTCAGACCAATTAACGACTCCTCGGGAGAATTGATAAGCACGCCTGGTCAGTCACTTCAAACGCCTTCAACAAGCAACAGATGCCCCGTAGCCGGATATACCGTCAAAGATTATCCAGATGATCGACCAGAGGATTTCAGTAACCGATGCTACGATGAAAAGGCAGGTGATGAGTTGGGAGGCGCCATCTCTAATGAAGGGGCTAGGCCGGAAAACCATAAAGACACGGCCCACGAAGAGGAGGAAGAGGAGAAAGAGGAGGAGGTAATCACCGCAGCAAATGGGGCGCACACGACGCCTGGTCATAAATCTCCGACGAGCGTACCGAGAGCTGAGGAATGTGCCTCTGATCGTCCACAGGCAGGAGACAGAAGCACTTTGATGGTAGCCGAAGCCGAATCGGATAACTTCAAGATGGCTCAGCATGACGATCCTACACTGTCGGAATCGTGGAGACAAGCAAGGGAGGGAGACAGCAGATATCTAATCGACAACGGCTTTCTGTTTCGGAAAGGTAAACCGAACGAAGCAGAGGACGGAGGAGGAGGTTGTCGTAAGCAATTGATTCTACCAACAGGATACAGATCAAAGGTGTTACAGATGGCCCATGATCCCACTTGGGCGGGGGATAGACGCATTGGTGACAGGAAAGCGCGAAGACCACCAGAAAAGATCTATCACAACAATAAACCAACAAACAGATCACTACAGCCAGGTCAACAGGTACTCCTGCGACACAGCACAGGAAACAAGTTAATCGCTCAATGGCAAGGACCGCTCCTGGTAATGAGAAAATTGTCTGCTGTCCACTACGAGATCGAGACAGACAAAGGACCAAGAACCTACCATATAAATGTATTGAGACAATGGCACGCCAAAGATTTAAATACACAGACTTTCAAAGCAAACGTGATCCAGACAGCCCAACCGCACAAAGTTCATTATAAGGCGCCAGACCTAGACGACGAAGGACAAGAAAACGACGAGTTACAATTGTATGACGACGAAGGACAAGAAAACGACGAGTTACAATTGTATGACTATGCCAAGCAATTAACGAAACGCTAGGCTACATAGACAAAGGGGAGAGGATGCACGACTCTATGGCAGATGGACTATGTATAGCGCAAAATCATAATGAACTAGCGTTGTAAAAAACTCATTGTTTGTTTTCAACTGTACTTACTTCCTTACGGTGCCTGCATAAGGCTTTCGATTTTTTAAAAAGAACCAGTGAATGATCGATTTATAGGGAACTTTGTCTCACAGATATTACCCGTTTTTGTTTGTGTTTTATGTTATAGATTAAATCGCTTAGGGACTCGTGTTATAGCCAGCCTGGCGGCGTCGCGGAACAACGGTGAAAAGACATTAAGATAATTGCCGTGCGACGATTGCCTGTGCTCTTGTAAAACCTCGTCGACCCGTGACGAACTCTCCTTAAAGCGCCACCTGCACGACGTGCTGATGACACGATTCTCTGTGCCATCAGCTAAAGAAAGTGTGATGATGTAGTGAGAGCGAGATTCGACGATGATGTTTATTACCGTATATTAATGTACTGTTTTTATGACTCTAATCATCATAATCATAGGCCTAGATCATTTCTGTGAACACTTAGCCTATTAGTCATTATCAATATATAGAGAGAAGGAAAGAGTGGGAGAGAGAGAAAGAGAGAGACATAGAGAGATAGAGAGAGACAGAGAGATGCGGTAGGCGGGCAAATCGGTGCATGCAACAGCGTGCCCCAGGACCCAAAAGGGAATGATTGACAGCTGGAAGAAATGGGTTTAAGAAGGGACGCGAAAGGAGAAGGGGATCATTCGCCGAGGATCGTTGACGGGAGAGCATTGGCCGCAGGAGGCGAAGGGATGGGTTGCGAACGACAGGCTTTGAAGATAAGAGCCTGGAGCGAGCGAAGTATCGAAGAATAGTTTAATGACAAGTGTAATCGTTAGTCTTCTTATATATATGATGTAAATACGTGAAATCGATGATAACTGTCACCAAGAAAGATTGAAAACTGTTTCTGTTCTCTGTGCGATGAACGATCACCCACGTGCCTCCGAAGAGCATAAGACCCCCCGAAGACTTAGCCGCTCTTATAAAGTTGTTGTTTCATGAATTATTCGTATCAGATGGATCAATGTATTTTTTCATTCCATCTTCTGTTAGGAAAGTCTTTAATCATTTGAAACGAATTAAATCCTTTATCAGTTCACAAGATTCTGATAAAAACTAGATTATCGTCTGTGAACAGCGCCATATTGCGTCACTGATAACAACAAAATATGGTAGTTAGGGCTGTTCCAAACATTGTATTAAAAATTAAAATAGTAGCAGTTGGAATTTAGGTTAATACTACTAATACTAATACTAAATACGAGGCTAATACTATAGAGTGAAATAGCTTTGATTTGAGGCATCAAGTATAAATAAATCGCAAAAATTGGCTGAGTTATACGCATTCAAAGTCGGTGCATTTATGCTGGCCCACCCTGTATGTGCTTGTATGCGCGCGGGTGTATGTGCGCGTGAAATAGAGAGATCAATGTAAAAATTTCTGAGCTAACATAGAATAATTATATATATGTATAGATAATATTTTATGAGCAATCGTATAATGCACTGTATGCTTGTATATGTATATAACATACCATACGTGAGCTGCTATTTAGTGGACGGACGGTGGATTCTGCAGGGTTATTTTGATAAAGGACCAATAATATTATGAGAGTGAAAGATGAGGAGGATGCCATTGACGGAAGCTCTTCTTCTTCTTCCTCATCAGCCGCCATTAAAGGAAAAGAGACATGGAGCTCATGCAGTGACGAGCAAATGCAGACATAGAGAGACACAGACGACCAGACAAACAGACACACGGACAGGTAGATGAACAGAGACAGGAAGTCTTTTAGGAGACAGACGGACAAAATATTGGCAGAGACAGATACGTATAGAGGGACAGAGATCGTCATCCATGGAGATAAAGAGGCAGAAACTGGGCAGGATATAATTATAAGAGTATGCAGTGAGTTATACAGGTGGAGAAAAATGTTACACATGTACAATTGTACATGTATACTAAGGGAGCGACAATATAATTTATGCTTATATGCATAGATAGATGGATGGATGGATGGATGGATGAATTGATGAGTCTAGTGAATGGATGGATGGATGAACGGATGGTCGGATGGACGGATAAATGGAAGGACGGATGTATATGAATAAACAGATAACAGATAGATAGATTGATAAAACCAGAAAGAGACCAATATATCAGATAAATAATTTCGGAATATAAACACATATAAAAATTATAATATAAACTAATGACTTCGTATGAATTTGCCCTGCAGAGAGCTATTGTAAATTTCTTTAATCTGCTTACGCGAAAGAGCAGATCAGTGACCGAAACATCGACAATAATCCAAAACGTTTAATTTAATTGTTTAGTTGTTTAATTTAGAGAGATGAAATGATAAGGAAATCTGTTATAAACAAATGAGTAACATTTGGACAACAGTCGTTTAATGATAGTGTCAACATAGAATAATTATAAACAGAAGAAGGCAAGACGACATCAAAACGACGAATGGGCAACACGAATTGCATAAAAAATAAATCAATATGTATAATATATATATATATATAGATACTGTAGAGCCAAGTATAATATATATATATACACATATATGTATGACTCTACAATCGGCCAATATATATACGAATATATATATATGAATGGCTAAATAATATAATTATATTAAATATTATAAGCCTGCATTAATCATTCTGTAATTCCATTGTAATATAGTTCTATATCTTCGATCGTGTAAATTACCGACTATATGCATACAGCCACCGGGCGTGCCGTTTATACCATGGATATGGTATTATAATCCATCTAATTAGGCTTACATAATGGCTATACATAATATATACATATTGCATAATAATGGCTTAGAAATATCACTGGCTATGACTTAAGACAGATCGGTTTCTGTGAAGTTATTTTTTTCCCAAACAAGGCTTCAGCCATCGTTACATGAATGCAAGCATCCGCTATAGGCCCTAAATGGCGGACGTGTATGCTATGTCGATAAACACAGGCAGGCGGGCAGGCAGACAGACAGACAGACAGACAGACAGACAGACAGGCAGGCAGGCAGACAGACAGACAGACAGGATAGATACATGTAGATAGATATATAGATAGATAGATAGATAGATAGATATATAGATAGATAGATAGATAGATAGATAGATAGATAGATAGATAGATAGATAGATAGATAGATAGATAGATAGATAGATAGATAGGCGGACGGATGAACGGACGGACGGATGGATGGATGAATAGATGGATAGATGGATGGATGGCCAGATAGATAGATGGTCCGAAATAAGTACTAACACAAATATTTGTAAAATAATGGACAAAGGATAGGAGAAGACAACGAGCAACAGATATACATGCAGAGACAGATATTATCAACCATGCAGTGAACGTTTAACGGAAGACAGACACGGACATTACAGACAATACAGACAATACAGACAATACAGACAATACAGACAATACAGACAGACAACAGAGATACAGAGAGACTATCACTGGCTATGACTTAAGACAAACAGATAGACAAACAGAGATACAGACAGACAGACAGACAGACAGACAGACAGAGAGAGTCGGCGTTTAATTAATTTCCTTGGCGATGGTCATCTAAACTGGGAACTTCATTGTTGTGCAGAAAGAATCCTCCTTCTCCCTTTCTCTCTCTTCCCAGCGGTGTCGATTGCTTTCTGTCTAGAATTAGCCACCGTGATAGATTGCATCTCCAGACGGACACAACTTTTCCTTTTATATCTTCGTTGTCTTACTTCCGCTTCCGGTTTAGCCGTATCTCTTCTTCCGGTCAGCGTATCAATGGATTGGACGAGAGAAGGCGAGGCGTGGATTAGGCATGCTGTCCGGCCAACTGTGCCGACATATTACATTAATTGGATTAAACGAGGAACGCATTCAAATCAGGGCTAAATGAGCTTCTGCTGCTGGGAGCAAAGAATCAAGGCATTGAAGACGTGACTTCAAGTCTCGTCTTTGTCCATCACATTGAATTCGTGTCTGATGATCTAATCGTGGAGTTTCCTTACGTGAGTTCACGAAACCTTTGTTCCTACGCGTTGCTGCCGAGAATAATATACTGTCTGAATTTACCCATATTGCCGTCTTTCGCGTCCGACGAGAAACACGAGGCAGGCGAATGATGCGAGTTTTAGATTTCCCTTTACAGATCGATTTATGGCATATTTTCTGTGTATACCAATAAAACAAATATAGTGAGCACGTAAAATATAACTACGCGACTCTCGTAATGATCCTAGTTATCTCACTGCAATTTTATTTTACACACATGGAAGATTTACTGCGTTCGCTGTCTGTTTATCTGCGGTACAGTCTCGTTTTATCTAAATGTGCGCAAATGTAGACCTATGTGGAAAGTTCTTGTGTATTGAACCGTCGACGTCTTGTAGTTTAAGTGGCGCTATATAAATGATCTATTGCCCCGTGTTGCGAAAATACTCAGTGTGAATATGCATTATAGTATCACTGCAGTTGTATCCAGCACTAATGAATGCCGTCAATGTTCGGTTATGTCATGGCTATGTTGTATTTAGAGAAAGCCCGTCAATAGAGGACGTACTCTTGAGACCTGTATATAATTTCGTTGATACAGAGAATTTTAGTTACCTTCTTTGAACTATAATAATGGTGCCATGGGGCAGCGATTAAAAGCATAATTTCAGTATGATGCTTCGATAGACTGAAAGAGAGATGTACCCACTGACTGGGGGTCGAGTCTAACGGGACCGGTTAAACTTATACGCTATACCGGCATTTTACCGCCGCTTCTTCTTCAGACGAATGTGTGCATTGAACCCATGACCTCATATTAAAACTTCGAATCCCAGAATACAACGGCGTTTCTGATTCAGGAAGTTTTTATCGACTCTTTGTTATGTTCATGTATTCGGTGAAGTCGCTATAACATTTGGAAGAATGCATGAAGACGACGTGAGTAAAAGTCAGAGTGTAAGAATAGTTAAGGAAGGGTTTATGACAGAGGACGAGAGAGAGAGAGAGAGTGAGTGAAAGAGAAAGAGAGAAGGAGAGAGATAGAGAGACAGATGGAGAGATAGAGAGATAGATAAATAGAGAGAGAGAGAGAGAGAGAGAGAGAGAGAGAGAGAGAGAGAGAGAGAGAGAGAGAGAGAAAGAGAGAGGAGAGACAGACAGTCAGAGACAGAGACACAGAGCGAGAGAGAGTGAGAGAGAGACAGAGATAAATAGAGAGAAGTTGTTCATACTTCATACCCATTCACACCCTTGCAACGCCCATATAATCCACTCAGACGCTCAGGCTCCTATATATCAACACCACACCATCGATCACCTATGCGGCCATGCCCCAACCCAAACTCGTGCCCATGCCCACAGTCCCACACGCATACCCATACCATGTTCATACCAATGCATGGCCATGCTCATATCTTAGACCAATTGTTCTCAACCACCTGGTCATGTAAAATTTACTGCGGGAATCCTAAGAGAGACTAAGAGGCTGAAACCGCAACCCCGACAATTTCAACATAGCATGCCACCAAGAGCAAGGCTGTATAAAATTTATATTCGGTAGCTCGGTAGCCCTCATAATCGCAGAAGGTAGGAAACCTCATTCAATTGCCAAAGACATTGTTCGAATTATGAAGCAAAAAATGCACTACACTGTTTTGAAAAATGCGGTGAAGGGGAATAACACAATCTATTTTATTGTCGGGGTCGCCACATGTCAAGTTTGGAAATATTATCAAGGGGTAGCAGCACTAAAAAGGCTGAGAACCGCTGGTTGTAGGTTATACCCATACCCAGAGTTATACCATGCGGGATTGGTTCAATTTGGAACCGTCCTCATATAAATTTTATCTCATTGCTCCTAGCTGTATACATAATATATATATATAATATATATGCATATATATATTATGCTGATTGTCTCTGTTGCTTCGACCAGATTCATCTTGTTCATTGGAATTCCGATCTCTACGAAGACTACGAGGATGCGATGAAAAGAGACGCAGCCATTGTCATCATTGCAGTCTTCGCAAAGGTACATGTATAGGCCTAATGACCACGTCAACGACAGGAGCAGCAAAAACAACATCAACATATGCAACAAACATGTGACCTCCGTTTTATACATGCAGGGGCCTGCGTTGTCTGCAAACGCATGCAAATAAAGGCTTCTTACTTACTTACTTACTTACTTACTTACTGACTTGCCTACTTACTTACTTACTTACGACTTCTACCAGACTTAGTCTGTGTAATTGTAAACGGTCTTCTTTCGCCAGGTCTGGACTGGATTGGATGCGCTTCTGATGGGTGACCGGACAAAATGGTAGCGGACAAAATGGAACGAACAATGTACCATTTTGTCCAATACCATTTTGTCCAACATCATTTTGTCCCAATACCATTTTGTCCATTAGAACCCTTTTGATGAGCTGTCTATGAGAGACGCTATCTGTATATGTTCTAAAGAATGAGTGAAAGTATGGGTCGTAATATAATGTAATGTAATGCAAGGCCGCAGCCAGGATTTTATTTCGGGGGGTGTTTCACCTATTTCCCTTCCCAAAAAACTACATTTTCCATTTCGGGGGGTGTTTTGATGGTTTTATTTCATGGTTTTTACATCATATGCTCGTAAATGCATTATATTATTTGTCACATTTTCCATTTCGGGGGGTGTTCAAACACCCAAAACACCCCCCTAGCTACGGCCTTGATGTAATGTATAATTCATAGAACACATCGTCAACCTATCAAGGCTCTAACAAATTCAAGCTCATGAGAAGGGAAAGATTTCTAAGTGATAGTTGTTCGTTGCACCGCTTTCAATCTCATGGAAACCGAATGGACGATATTCCAAACAGAATGTTGCCATAGTTAAGCAGTTACTGATCACCAGAATTTCAGTCGGTGGATCAGAATTAATCAGTGACCAAACAGCTGTTAAATTAAAGGTGCTTGTCGTATGACTGCTTACTTTTTCTTGCTGTTTATGATATAATTATGGTATGTCTCTTTAGTTGCTTATGATAAGATTTGACTCTATTTTCTGTAGCTGTCAAACAAAAAGTCAAATAAGACTATAGACAAGCTGACGCTATTGACGGAGGACATCACGTATCGAGGCCAAAGAGTTCCAGTGACCGACGTAGATATTGACTGCCTCATTCCAGGTATGCGCCTGATCATTCATTCATTCATTCATTCATTCATTCATTCATTCATTCATTCATTCATTCATTCATTCATTCATTCATTCTTTCATTCTTTCATTCTTTCGTTCGCTCGTTCGTTCGTTCGTTCATTCATTCATTCACTCACTCACTCGTTCGTTCGTTCATTCATTCATTCATTCAATCAATCATTCATTCATTCTTACATTAATTCATTCATTCTTACATTCACTCATTCATTCATTCTTTCTTTCATTCATTAATTCATTCATTCATTCATTCACCCACTCACTCGTTCGTTCTTTCGTTCGTTCATTCATTCATTCATTCATTCAATCATTCATTCATTCTTACATTAATTCATTCATTCTTACATTCACTCATTCATTCATTCTTTCTTTCATTAATTAATTAATTCATTCATTCATTCTTTGGACCTATATAGCACCCTTTCAAGAACCTACTCAAGAGCGCTCCAAGCTAAGGCAAAATAGGCGTCATGACATTCATGAGAAAAGTTACATTAATGTATTATTCACGGAACACCTCTTTCACATATCTAACATTACTTTAATTTTGCATTACATTGCAGTTGTCAACACGTGACTTGGCCACTTAGGTTGCTAATAAAATAATTAATGATGTATATAAGCTCTTGTTCTGATTGGAACCGTAACACTTTTCTTATGTCGTGGGGCGCAATTGTGTAGGTGTATGTTCGGTGCTTTGAAGCTGGCAGGTTGTGGTTTCGAATCCACCTCAAGTAATGACCGCGTAAAAACCCTAAGAAAGTCCTTCACTCGCAATTGCTCATTCGCTTCAGCGTGAAACTACGATTTCAGTTTTTAGCTTTCAGTGTAGTGGCCTATGACTGCTGGACTTTAGTGCTACACCAGTTGATTATTTGATGCGTAATTGGAATCGACTTTATAAAACTTGTTAATCAAAATTAATTTTAAAAAAAATGACTTCCTTTGTCGACATAGAAAGCATACAATCTGCAATTCTGCATACTGGCAGCAGAAGGTTTTTGCTATTCTATAGTTAGTCGTGGAATTTCTTTACTTGAGTATGCAGATATTTTCTGTCGCATAGATTCCTTGGACAAGTACTGGACGTATCTCGGTTCCTTTACAACGCCTCCATCTTATGAAACAGTCACGTGGATCGTGGTTGAAGAACCGATTCACATTACCGCGCAACAGGTAGGGATACCCACCGTTCCGCTCTTTGTTCTGACCCTTAGCATTGTTTCGTGCGACGATGATAATGTGTTTTATTGATTGACATACTTACCTTAAATGCAATTGCTTAATTAAGACTCGCATCTGTTCGATTACTCGGTTTATCGTTTGAAAATTCACTGCGGTCCTGATTACTCAGGTGCAAAGTGCCGATGTGTTGTTTAGATTGAAGCAGCAGTGTATTAATTAAGCTGCTGACAAAATTAATGAGTTCGTTGACTCTGAGATTGTCAGATATCCAGTTTAAAAATAGACCAACGCAGGTGGTTGACATCTAGTATTTTAAGCATAATCTCATGTACAAAGAAGGCACTTCTGAAAGGTTCAAAAGTTAAGGTTTTAAGTCCAAACCCGCACACGCACACACAGAGGCCTATATACATGCACATGCATAATATACCGTGGTTCAATAAAAAGTAAGCCAAATTGTTTTTCATATGTCTCTAATGCCTCAAAATTAATGATACCAAAATTTTCCCGATATTTAGAGAATTGAACCAAGAATACGATTCCAGCATATCTTATATTATAAGTCCGAAAGTTTGTCCTTCCATATATGTTTGTATGGATGTATTTTGACTCTTGGTAACAGAAAGGGATCGGAAATGAAACAGTATTGGTTTACCAAATATTTTGCAATTGATTCTTACCCAAATTATAAGGTCAACGCAACTATTTTCAGCTTTTAATTCAATTTGAAACCAGAGTTATTATCGTTTTAATCCTAACAGTAGCCATCTTGCCGCATTTAGTGAAGAGGCAACAGCCCGCATGACGTCATTCACACCCAATAATAATTTCCGTTTTTGAACAATCCGGTTGACAAACCGAAACCGGTTACAGTTTACGATTACGCACAAAAACGCAGATCACAGAAATATTAACTATAGATCTACTAACAGAACAGACAACCTGCAATAATTGTATTAGGCCACAATCGGCACACACACCCGCTCCTCAGGGACGGGTCATGTTTGGGGAAGCGGGGTGGGGTGGAAGGTTACCGAAAGCCCGAAATTTAACGGTCAACGCTGGGTACTCCAGAGGAGTAGTGCTGAAAATGCTAACTTTCCCGGGCAACGCCGGGTAACACATCTAGTCATGTTATGAATTTGAACGGATAGAAAGATATGAATCTTTCAACTTCATCTGCCGAAATTTAAGCTTACGAGCAATTTTCTTTTGGATTTTGTAGCAGTGGCGTAGGCAAGGGGGGGTTTCGGGGGTTAAACCCCCCCATTGGCTCCGGGAAAAATATTTTTTAAGGTTATTTTCCCATTCAAGTAAGGAAAAATAGCAAAAAACAGAGTTTCCGGCCATAAAACCCCCCCCCATGAAAAATTCCTGGCTACGCCACTGTTTTGTAGCAAAGTACTTCAAACATGAAAAAGCCTTTACTATTTTTTGAATAAACTCCAAGTAACTCTGCATCGTTTAGTTATTTAAATAAAGAAAATGTTATAGCAGACAGGATTTAAATCTGGACTGTTTGGAGGCCATAATGTAGGAGAAATGAAGTATGGTGTCTATCTTGCTAGCATTTCGATAGTTTCCCTGGCTCTGTGGGCTGGCACTGTTCGGTTGAAAAGGAAGATGGCCTTCTGGGGCAATGGATTTCCGTCCGTCCGTCCGTCCGCCTGTCAGTCTGTCTGTCTGTATTATTTGGCGTCTTTCAATGGGACACTGTTGGTTGGGTGTTACGTGTGTGCGTGGGCCGTCCACAGGCGACTCTCCTAGCCTCTGTTGATCTGCTTTACTTAATGATGACATCTACCCTTAAAAAAATCATGTTAACAAACGTTGGAGAGACAGACAGACAGAGTGAGACAAACAGACAGACAGACAAACAGGCCGGCAGACAGACACAGAGAGAGCGACAGAAAAACACACACACAGAGAGAGAGGGACAGAGAGAGAGAGAGAGAGAGAGAGAGAGAGAGAGAGAGAGAGAAAGAGAGAGAGAGAGAGAGAGACAGAGACAGAGACAGAGACAAAGAGAGAGAGAGAGAGAGAGAGAGAGAGAGAGAGAGAGAGAGAGAGAGAGAGAGAGAAAGAGAGAGTGAGAGAGAGAGGCAAAGAGATGAAGATAGGGGAGAAGCACACCCATCGACAGTTAAAGAAAGATGGCGAGCAGATGGCTTATGGTCGGTTGACGGTCATCTGTCACGGAATGCGTTGCTTGACTTCACCGAATTAAAGCGTCTGCCTCCTTGACAGACGAGAAAGATCGGACACGATCAAACAATGCTTTCTCGGAGGTTATTGCAGTCCCAGCGTTCCTTTGCGCAACCGGTGTGGTGCCAAATAGGTTCCGGTTGCTAAATTAGTTAGGGTTGCCATTTGCCAAATAGGCTTAGTTGCCAAATAGGTTCCGGTTGCTGAATAGGCTCCCGGGGAAGGCGATCCTGACCATTTCACTCCTGGATCCTGAGTTACTGACCTATCAGATGTCATCTTACCTAGGCCTAAAAATGGATGTCGATCTGGTTGAACGCCTGAGAGAGAGGAGGGAGAGAGAGAGAGAGAGAGAGAGAGAGCGAGAGAGAGAGAGAGAGAGAGAGAGGGGGGAGAGAGAGAGAGGGAGGGAGGGAGGGAGGGAGGGAGGGAAGGAGGGAGAGGGAGGGAGGGAGAGAGAGGAGAGAGAGAGTCTCTTAACTCTCCTTTTGAAGTGCATCAATAAAAACAATAAGTGAACATTAATTAGAAGAATGCACAGCATTGCACACGTTACACAACACACGCAGGTCTATATTTAAAACAAACAGGCCTATCGCAGACGCTTTAGAACAGTGTTTCCCAAACTGTGGGTCGCGACCCAAAAGTGGGTCGCAGAGCTTTGGCAAGTGGGTCGCGAAAGTTCTTCTTATTTCTCTGTTAATTTCAGTATTTATTCCAGTAACCCTCAAACGTCATACTTTATTATTCCGATATAACTAGTGATGTAAATCAGCATATCTTAATCCCGATTTATGAAGCAATCCTTAGTTAGTCAGCGGCGCCCGCAGGATTTTATTCTTGTACGCACAGAAATTTTCGATGGAGGGGCGAACAGGGAAAATTTTTCGTTAGGTCGCCAAAAAACTGATGGCCTTTTTTTCTAGTCATCAATCTAGAATTTTCCAAAAACATACCTTTTTTATCTCATCAACCTAGAATTTCCCAAAAACATACCTTTTCTATCCGCCGAAAAAACTGATGACCTTTTTTTTAGTCATCAACCTAGAATTTTCCCAAAACATACCTTTTGGGTCGTCGCGCTGTACGCACCTACGTATGTGCGTACGTCAGCGGGCGCCTCTGCTGTACGCACTTGCGTAAGTGCGTACGCCTGCGGGCGCCGCTGTAGTTAGTGTTAGTTTAGTACTCTGTACCTAATTTTGTTTAGTCACTTTAGTGGGTCCAGAGACAGAAAAAATATTCCCAAGCGGGTCCCGAGCCAGAAAAAACATTCCCAAGTGGGTCCCGAGTCATAAAAAACATTCCCAAGTGGGTCCCGAGCCAGAGAAGTTTGGGAACCTCTGCTTTAGAATATTCAGGCTATAGCCTAAACTTGGCTTAGGGTACAATAACTGTATGCCACAATTGTGAATAGTTGGACAGATTTCGTCAGCTGCGCTGCTACTCTGAGAACGAGGAGCGACCGACGGATGAGAACGACGGACGAATCGCGAAGAACGTGCGACCGGTTCAACCGATCGGAACACGAAAGGTCATGACCGTTGCTGCCGATGACGTCATCAGCGTCCGGCCAATCATCGACGACCACGAATCGTCCTATCTCGACGATCGCCCAGCAACGGAACAGGAAAAGCTGAAGATTCAACGCAGAGACCAGCTCTATCAATGGCAGCAATAAACTATGATCTACAATGATGATAAACTGAACGATACTTCATATATTTTACAACTGACGTTTTATTATTACTACCACACTATGTCGAATATAAAAATTTACGACGTTCTTTCAACTGCAGGCGCTATACAAATATACAGATAGGCTACGTGCGTGCATGTCTTTCATGGTTTTCTTGTCCTATCAACAGTCTTATGCAGGAAGGGTGCCTCTGATAGCGGGATTGCTATCCCCTTGGATCTGCTCTGTGTAGCCAATGTCTCATCAGTCTGTTACTGCGCGCGCGTGTGTGTAGGTGTGTGTGTGTGTGTGTGTGTGTAGGTATGTGTGCGTCAGTGTGTGTATAGCTTTTAATGATTTGATTATGGATGTAATGTGACGAGGCTGAACTTCATTGGCGACGTCAGACACTAAATTTGCAGCCAGGGCATAGCTGTTTTGACACCTCAATGGACTTGTTTATGCTGATAGAATATGACAAAGACTAGATACATTAAGCATGTTACCTTCGGCATATGAAGTTGAAGGATTCATATCTTTTTCCGTTCAACTTTATCTTGTGAAATTTTTGGAATCATATTCTTGGTCCAATTCTCTAAATATGTGGAAAATTTTAGCGTGATATGTTATCAGGCATTAGAGATATATGAAAAGCAACGTGGCTTACTTTTTTGAATCACGGTGTATTTATGATTGCATAGTTCATAGACCTATACTTATAGGAGCCTACTATGTAGGCTATAAGCAGGATGACAATTGACATTGACCAGTTAATAGAGCGTTTAGTTCCTAACATTTGGTGTCACGACATCGTTTGATGAAAAGCCAGAGTCATCAAAGTCTTCATCACACGACAACTGGAGCTGCAGCGGTGTAGCTACATGTACATACCATTAACACGGTGAGTAACATGGCTGGATAATCGTTCAGTGAGCGCCACCCTATCTGGAAACAAGTCAGCCTGTCATAGTTTCAGAGTAAGCAAATTGTTGCAGGTAGGCCTACGTTAAAAACTTCTGTTAGGTGTGTTCCTGTTGACCTATTCACGCATTAGCGGAAATAGTTTTCTAACTTCCGAAGAGTTCTTATAAACGCACGAAAGACATGTACAATGTAGGTTTACAAGTTTTGCGCCATATGGCATAAAAGTAACCAAACGAGCAATAATAGCCTAGGCCTATTTGACGGGCACGGCCTAATTGTCAATGCACATTCATATTCTTGTCTTTGAACAAGTATTAGGTACGGTACATAATTTATAGCCACGCCATACTAATTATTCTAGCAAATATTGCTTAATAATTTCGCCACAAAACTGGAGTTCTGTGCAAAGTTGCTTTTCTCTTTGCAAAATAGTATTCCGACTGGTCTAATGAGATTCCTGGTGAACGAACAATTTCAGCTGTTGTTCATAGATTTAATTCCCTCTTTGTCGGTTTATTTGATTTTGATCAGTGTTTCATGCTTTCGTGCGCTGAACATACTAGGCCTAATGAGTTATAACTTAGTAGTGAAAATACACCTTCACAGAACCTGCATGAATGCACATTTTCAATTAGGCCGTGCAGCCTTCAATGCTGTTGCTGGTTTGGATACTTTTATGCTAAGTGACTTGTGTCATTTCGTTCAGTCTTTAAAACTGGTACTTTTCAAATTTTGAAATTTATCATATTAAGCTGACCGATCTTCAACATATTATTGGGGCGCGGTGCTGTATGGGTGGGTTCGGTACCTTTGAGCCGGATGGTTCGAATCCATCTCAAGCATTAGCGTTAGCGACCTTGTGCAAGTCCTTCACTCGAAATTGCTCGTGCGCTTCGGCGTGATTCTCCGATGCAGTTTCCGCGCTGTAGTCGGCTGGACCTCTTCTTAGTAGGAACTTAAAGGAACACTATAGCAGATGCTATATTTAAGAATATTTTATTATTGCTGGATCACAATTTGGTTTTGGTTCGCCATTGGCCAGTGTTTAATCTAGTCCCCCTCCGCTGGGGGGAATTGAGGTTTCTGGGGGGGGAGACAATTAAGCGTCCGAAGGACGCTCGTGATGCGCGTAGTGCAGAGACTGGGAGGGGGAGGGGATGCGCCCCTCCCCATCAGAAACTTTTTGAATTTCCACATTGCAATGGCAGCATTTTAAGGTGCCGTCTTAACAAAATAGCTGTACTTTTCCAGTGGCCCATTAGAAACTTTTTGAATTTCAACATTGCAATGGCAGCATTTTAAGAGGTCACCTTGACAAAATAGCTGTACTTTTTCAGTGGTCCATTAGAAACTTTTTGAATTTCAACATTGGGGCCGTCCATAAAGTACGTCACGCTCCAGGGGGGGAGGGGGTCCAAGAAAGTGTGACAGTTTGTGACAGGGGGGAGGGGTCAGGCCATGTGTGACGTCACACATTTATCTTTTAAATTCTTTATTATATTTTTTGTTCTTAGTACCTAAAATCCGACCCGGCCCGGCCAGGCGTGTCTAAAACCCGGCCTGGCGGGATAAAAGTTGATTTCCCGTCACTATCAAAGCGTTTAGGGACACACGTCACTATCAGAGGGATTAGGGATAGTATCCTAGTGCTTAGAGGGTTAGGTAAATGGTTATGTTTTTAAATTTTTTGTTCGAAAGTGTGACGTACTTTAGGGGGGGGTCAGAGATTTGTGACAGTTTGTGACAGGGGGTAGGGGGGGTCAAAAATAGCGTGACGTAGGGGCCTACTTTATGGACGGCCCCATTGCAATGGCAGCATTTTAAGAGGTCATCTTGACAAAATAGTTGTACTTTTTCAGTGACCAATTTGAACTTCAACATTGCAATAGCAGCATTTTAAGGTGACTTTACAAAATATCAGTACTTTTCAGTGACCCATTAGAAACTTTTTGAATTTCCACATTGCAACGGCAAGATTTTAAGGTGTCATCTTAACATGATAGTATCATATATTATAGTAGTAAATAATGTCATTTATAATCATATAATAATAAATAATATCACGGTATATTATAAACACTTCATGTAAACAATAATGAAAACAGTAACTAAAAACCAATATCATTTCGTCAAATTTTTCTGGGGGGGGGAAATGTCAATCCTGGGGGGGGACTTCCCCCCCAGAGACGTCTAGATTAAACACTGGCCATTGGCTAATGACTCGTGCGTAAGGATCTAACGCAGGGGTTCTCAAACTGTGGTACGCGTACCCCTGGGGGTACGCCAGGTGCCGGCAAGGGGTACGCGAAAAATTCCAGAAATAAAAATTATTTTTGAGTTTATGGATTTTGTGTCTATCTTTCTTTGATTAGAAATGATTTTAATGTCGCAACATATAACTGCATCGTCATTTATTTATTTCACAACATATAATTAGGCTCACATATCATACAGTGCATGCAACATATTTATGTTTAGGCCTATTAATAATTAATGTTTTACCAAATAATGTATAGCTTAAGTAGTTGAAAGTACCAAAGCCAGAAATAATACGCAACCTATATAGCCTAGAGCTCAAATAGCAGAGTGCTGAATAATAGGCCTAATGATTAATTTCTGGTCGAGCTTTAAATTTTGCGATTCCTTTCAGCACGTCATATCTGGGTGAAATTGGTTTTTAAACTAATTAATTCTTGCTATCAAAAACAAAACATTGGGAAAATTTGCGTGTGAAATTGACAAATAATTATTAAACCAGATATTTTTAATCTGTGCTAGTCTAACAAGCCTAGGGCACTACAGGTTGGCTCTTTCTTACAGTGCATGGTTATAGAACAATTTTCTCTTTTAACGTTTTTTTTATATAAGATCATCTGATTCAAACTAAATTTTGCTCCCTATATATACGACTCTAAAAAAACGATGTCACCAATGATTAAAATAATGGACTTTTAGTTGTCACAGCAAGGGAATTTCACAATGGCATTTTGTTTCCGATCTGACTTTGCTGAGGGTGTACGCCATCATTCGATTTTTTCCTAGGGGTACAATAAAAATAAAGTTTGAGAACCCCTGATCTAACGCTACCTATGGGGATTATGATTCAGTATCTTAATAGTGAGTATCTGCTCTTGCAAAACTAAAATTCAACAGCTCCTACGATTAGTCACTTTAAATTGTTATTGCAGCAAAAAGTTTTCAAAAATAGGGATATAATAGTTTATTCCCCGAATAGTCCATAGGCCACCGGTATATACCATCCGAGGGAATAGATTTCTTCTTCCCACGGATTGCTTTCAGGGGGATAAAATATCCCGTGACACCGGGCAGCCGGCTAAATTTGCTGACTTGCTGGGTCCCTCTTATGATAAGGGTCTGATCTACCTTGTTTGTCTGCAAGATCTTCCCACTCATCTGTGTTTTTACCTCAGCGTAGGTCCTTCACGTGTTGCTTTCTTTAGATAAAATCATATGCATAACTCGATCCTTGCAGCGATTCGCCACACAATGGGATTGGGCGCTTACATTTTGGCATCTCATCTCATCTTGTGAAAACAAATCTCCGGAATAAGAAAAATGCGATTTTGAGAGTTAACTTATCGAAATTTGCAAATAATAGTCAGGTCGCCGGTCACGCTAAGTAAAAATAAACAGATTGTTTTTACCCCCTCTTGGTAGTCCCAGAGCCGTAAATATACGGCTCTGGGTAGTCCATGTCACAAGAAGCTTATTAGCATGTGGGTAAAATGTAGCGTAGAAATAGCAGGAACTTCATAAAGCTGTGAATCGCTATCACGTCTAAGAGACGCTGGTAAAACCCAGAAGTCGCTAAAAAGCCAATCAAGACAGACCGAATAGATAAAAACCACTGATGTGTACTAATATATTACTGGATAGCTAAAGCTTCGGTCCATGGCCGATGGCGAATCACACGTGACTTCCTGTCAGGGATGTGAGTGCTTGTTTATATTATGTAAAACCATGTTAAATTCGTCAACTTTAAAGGTTATTTTCAAGAAATCTGGTCAGTGGCCTCTAAATACAGTTAAGTTGATTGTTTTGTATGTCACTCAACTCAAAAGCCCAAGGCTGGTTTTAAACAATTTTGTATCATTGCTGGGAAATTTGTGTTTTAAAGCGAAGAGTGAAGTGCCGCCTATCCATAGGCGTAGGAGACGGGGGTCCAGAGGGGGCAAATGCCCCCCAAATTTCGGGCAAGTCTGTTTTTTCGGGCAAATTGACCCGGGAAAATATTAGCCAAACTTGTCAAAATTCAACGTTCATTAGTACACCACATAATCTCCCAGTTCCAACTTGTCCGAATGGAGTTAAATATTAGCTCACAACAACGATGGATAGCAGAAATTCTCGAAAAAGTTCTGAATTCACGGTAGCATATTGTAAATATTGGCGAGAATCGCAACAAATTCAAGAGCCGAAATTAGCCCGAAAATCTTGCCCGATTCGAGTTCGATATTAGCTCACAACAACCATTGACAGCAGAAATTCCCGAAAAATTCTGAATTCATGATAGCATTTGGTAGCCTAAATAATGGCGAGAATCGCAACAAATTCAAGAGCCGAAATTTGCCCGAAAATCTTGCCCGATTCGAGTTAGTTATTAGCTCACAGCAACCACTGACAGCAGAAATTCCCGAAAAATTTTGAATTCACGGTAGCATTTGGTAAATAATGGCGTCAATCGTAGCAAATTCACGAGCCGAAATTTGCCCGAAAATTGCGACTATTCGTGGCATTTGGGGAAATTCACAGCATTCAAGCCAGGTGCTACAGATCACGAAATTCACTGCCTGAATGACATCGAAATTTCTTCTATCCCTGGTCATGAGACAAAATAGACACGATAATCGTGCGATTATCAATATTGAACGTGCAGATCTTGTTCTGCTCTCTGAGAAATCTCCGATCTTTTCCTTCTTGTCAAGTGTGCGGGATCAGGGTGTTAACTAAGCACATTTTCAAAAGCACACGTTCCACAGTTCCACTTATTTTCATTTAAGGTGTCTCAGGATCTCTCGCCGTTCTGTCCCCACCCACTGGCTTCCTCTCCGTGCTCACATACATGCAATCTAAATTCCTCACTCTGATCTTCAAGGCTCAGCGGGGTTTTGCCCCAATTATCTGACCGACGTTATACTAACCCTTAACTAAGGCATCGATCACTGCATGAGCCTCCTCCAACTGTTCACTTCGTTCATCCAACAGATTTGACTCTTGTTTCCGCTTTCTAGAACTGCTGTGGCTCAGTCTTGCTCACTTTCCTCAATTGGTCCTTCTCTTTGAAATGAGCTTTATCCTTGCGTTCACTCTACACTTTCTCCAGCAGTTTCCCTTATTCTTTCTCTCCTCTTAAAACCTGTCTCTTCGCGTGTGGTCTTGCGCACTAGGAGCGCCTCTGAACGGTTCACTCTACTATAGATGCGCATGGGTAGATGATTAAATATGATACACTACAAAACAATGTACAATTATGAATTTAATCAGTTTGACAGTGGTTGTGGTAAAGTGTCAGGAAATTAATATATAGACTATAGGCCCAATAAATTTGCCAATAGGGTTAAAATTACCCAGCCTGATCCCTATAATATGACCGGGTTCAGGGTATTTGCCCCTCTGCCCCTTGTCCCCGGGTGTGGGTGCAAGAACAGAGATGGTTATGTGCGCACGACGTCAATTATTCTGGGTTTATGTTTTCGGGCAAAAGTAAAATTTTTGCTCCCCCCACTGCTGAAATGTCCCCTACGCCTACGCGCCTATCCTTTGCTTTGCCTCTAGGAATCCTGGGATTTGCCCCAGAGAATCCTGGAATTTGACATGAGGAATCCTATGCTTTGCCCCATAGAATTTTGGGATATCCCTGAGTGAGCGATTATCCGAACTTTCATTAGCAATCAGCTATCCAGTAACTATATAATACATATCACTGGATAATTTTTTTAAAACGTTGCAAAGAAATATCGTGTTATAATTATGACTGATGAGAAGTGTCAATCGCATGCATCCATCCGCTTCTTCCGGTGGTCTGCCGGAACACATTCGTCGTAGTCTACTGTGGGCGTAAATACAATCTGGAACACGGCGAAGACCACGGGCGGAGTTTGCAGTGGATGTTAGCAGTTATTGGTCAAGCTGTATTAGCTTGGCCAACAACTGCTAACGAACCAACAGCAAATCCGCTGGCGCGTTGCAAAGCAATTAAAGTCGCATTTAAGAGTAAGTAAGTAAGGAAAATTTAAACTTAAAACGTGCATTTACTATTGAAAAAGTAGAGAATCTAATGACGACACTAACCCTAAAAACTAACCCTAACCGACCCTCACGACGCCAAACCTTAAGAATTTAATGACGACACTAACCCTAAAACTGACCCTAACCGACCCTCACGACGCCAAACCTTAAGAATTTAATGACGACACTAACCCTAAAACTGACCCTAACCGACCCTCACGACGCCAAACCTTAAGAATTTAATGACGACACTAACCCTAAAACTAACCCTAACCGACCCTCACGACGCCAAACCTTAAGAATTTAATGACGACACTAACCCTAAAACTAACCCTAACCGACCCTGACGACGCCAAACCTTACCCTATGCGAACGACACCTAAAATTTAACAATAAAGAACGAAAAAGTGACATATAATTACCTGTGCAAAACGTTCGTCCATACCGGGTACGTATGGTCATTTGTGATAAATTTTAATAGCCAAGCCATAAACGTTTTACATTTCAATCCGTCCAAAATATGCCGACACGCACGTGTTGAGCACATGTTGACACTTTACAAAGGGATGGTCAGACAGCGGGCACTGCGACGTGGCAGCTGGTACAGTGGTTATTGTTTTGTTAGCTGTCATTCTCGTAAAAGTCGGCCTTCTCCTTGAGCAGCTCCGCCCCCATGGTCTTCGCCATATTCCATTTTGTATTCGCGCCTACTGTGGAACTTATTTTCGCCGACAATGACAAGACCAAACGGTCTTTGGACAAGATCTCACGAAATTTGTGCTGCCATCAAGCGAATATAAAATTTCATGCATGTATAATATAATCATCTTTAAAAGATTGGGTTAACACAGGGGTTTTCAAACTTTTATTAAGCTGCGGACTCCGTAGCATGTGATTAGATTGCGGCCCCTATGCAATAAATTTGGCCAGTAGCATTTGTGTGAGGATTACTCGTTCGTGCTATTCGCAATGCTACTAAATACGATGCACGTAGAGCTTTCTCATTTACTGCGGCGAAAGCTGTTATTTTGCCTTTCTGCTTTAATTAAATACAGTTCCTTTTATCGCTCGAAATATTCCTTTGGTTTAGATCTAACGGCAACATCCGCATGCATTGTCGTTGAATGGCGCTTTAATTTCGCGGGTTTCATAGACTCATTATGATTAGACAGAGCTTGCACACACATAACACAAAGAAGTTGATCAGCATTTGTTCCGACTGCATGAAACCATAAGATAAGATAAGATAAGATAAGACAAGATAAGAATATTCTTTAATTCACCAATTGCTAACCGCATTTTGGTTTACAGACATAGCACAATCAAATGAAATATACATGACTTGTAATAGGCCGATACATATTAACGGAGTAGGCTAATTGATAACAGAGTGCAGTTAATTTGTAATAGGCCTATACATGACATGTAATAGGCCGATACATATTAACCAAGTATTGATAACAGAGTCGAGTTAATTTTCAATTTTTCAGACGAATTTAAATTGTTGAAAGTATATTTTGAAATGCATTATTGGCATTTAATTCCGATGGACATGTTGGAATCAGCATGCCTATAGAACTTCTCTCTCAGACCCACATATTGACACTCTGCTCGCATTTTCTCCACGTAGTAACCGGTTGCGGTTTCTCGTTGTGATTAATAATAAAAGAAGGCACAGTTAGGCTATGCATAATAAACATTATCATTACTGTATTCCTTTAAATAAAAATCCTATATTTCCAATTTAAACGTTTCAGATGGGTCGACTGTCTGGTTGGCCGCTGGTTTTTCAGCGTCTCGTGACAATGGTTGGCTTTATGCTGCTGCGCTTTGTCTACATGACGATACAGAAAATCTACTGGAAAATCAACGGAACCAAAGACAAACTCAGACAATCGAGAAGACCAGAAAACTACAATAGGTGTGCACACGTTCTTGATATCGTTATGTTCAAACAATTTGATATTGCCAAAACCTACTCCGTCGGAAACTGCATTCTAATGCACAACAGATTCGAAAGTCCTCAATACATCTTCGACAACGATCACATATAGTTGATTACAATAGACGAAGAGAATGCCATTTTCGGTGTAGCCAAACAGAAAGGCATGCACTTGTGGAGACTAGAGTACTGTTCCTTCATGCGTTTAGCTCAGGTGTTGTTCTGCGATCAACTGATACTCGTTCCTTTGAATCATTTTCATCGTATGGCGGAAGAACTTGGAGATCCGAAAGGTCAGTTGATTTTCCTCTTTAACACTGGCAGATGTGGCTCGACGCTATTGACACAGATGATGCAAACAACAGGAAAGTGCATCTCCATCTCGGAACCAGACTCTATCGGTCCTCTGGCCATTTTGTACAGGAGCAAAGGCGACTCACCCCACCTGCGTCAGCTCAGTAAGGAAGTTATTCGCTGGACTTGTAGGCCATACACGAATATCGTTCCATTGGCCTATACGTTAAAAGTCATGGGAATGTTCACTTACTTTCTTCCAGTCCTTAGAGAAATCTACCCATCCAGTAAATGTCTCTTCATGTATCGTGACCCAATAAAAACCGCGCAATCCATTTATCGCGTTTCAAGTGAAGTGCCAACACTAGTGATGATATACACAATCAGAAAATTGTCCCCGCTGCTTTCTGAGAAATGCTTTGATTACCTCGGCTACAAGGGAAAAGAGTTCAGACATAAGTCGTGGGATGATCTTTCTTTAGGCGTCTTGATGGCGATGGTTAGCTGCAAGTTGTACTTGGAATTTCGACGCAAAGGGCTTGAAGTCAGCGCAGTACGCTACGAAGACATCAAGAAAGACAAACACTTTTTCGCTAGAGCAGTCTTGAAATTCTGTGGTCTTCCATTGTCATTTGAAGAAGATTTTCTCCACGGCCTAGAATTTGATTCACAAAGAAATTCGGTTGTTGCGCGCAATCTGCTCGCGAAGTATAAGGATCCTGCTCTGACGCCGGAATCAGAAGGTTTGGTAAACGATATTCTACAGAAAAATGGTCTTCCCATCCTCGGAGACGACTGGCTACTCGAAGGAACAATCACTTGCAAAGGATGATCGATGGTTGAAGTCTTTGACATACCCGGGACCCCAACGGATAGAAGACCTAATTTCATATTTTTGTGTGTATCAACCGGACGAGTCAAGGTTCTCAACAGTTTAGAGTATTAGGCTACTGATTTCCAATTATTAGGGACCCAAGTACTGAAATAGTAATATTTCAAATTCAAATGCCAAGAGAACCCAAGATATTAAACCATTGCAAATCGATTTCTTTCTTCCTTTCACACATGCGTTCCACAGTATACATGTTCAGACTGGTTTAACCTGTTCGGCATTTGAGTGTCGTATTTTATACTGGTTATTAGCGTCGTCGTGATTCTTGCTAGAGGAGCTGTGATGCCATTACCAGATTCTTTCCAAAATATGACGCTACTGTTAACATAATGTCGATGTAGGCCTATTTTGGTCAACGCGCGCGTATTAATGCAATAATACGGAAAATGGTGCGGCTCAACTTTCTTCCTGCCGACCAGAAGTCGTTCGATGACCTCTGTGGTCACGCTGATTTCTCCCTCTTCTCTTTTGTACTCTACAACCCAAGCCACGTCCTTGCTACTCTATTACCTCCCATTAAAAATGCTACCTACTCACTCCGTCCTCGTTCTCATAACCGTGAGATTCCTCATGCAGACGCACTTACCAGATGTGGCTTTATAACACGGATGCTATTCAAGTGACATTATATATATTTTTCCTGTCTAGCCTATGTTCTCTCCTGTATAGTTCCCAGCATGTCTATTATGTAGTTGTATAATGTGTTTATTGAATTGCATATTTCTATTTGTCTTGATTGTATACTTGCATTAATTATTCTGTTCTTGTACATTGTTCCCGCAGTGCGTTTGCAGGCGGTTCAATAAAGTATATACTTACTTACTTACTTATTTAGAAAGTTATTTAAGGCATTATTGAGTATTGACGCAGAATGCTTTGGCTTCCTTAGGAATATGGCATAAAATTTGACTAAGGACCCTCAGAGTCGTGGCTTGCACTCTGCCGAAGCAGTTTAGTCATCATTGGGTTTTGCTCTGGCCCGGCAACCATGATCGAATTTAGTGGGTGCCTACCCACAAAGAAGACGGGAAGGCATGTAGCGGCTGCCGGACCGAGGTGACCCGGGGCGTAAGTTTGACCACCGTTAGCCTGTATGTAGCTGGGTCACTTATGTCGTTGTCATGGGCGGAGTTTATCAGGGGCTTGGGGGGGCTAAGCCCCTCCAAGAAGACCCAGATTCATGTTTTTAACCGTGCAAATGGTTTCTTTTCCCGGGCTTAGCCCCCTAAGAAGGCTTTAGCCCCTCCAAGAACGGAAACCAAACTCCGCCCATGGTCGTTGTCGGATTGATGAACCCGTGTTGCCGTTTTAATCCGACGTAGGCATATGCGACCGCAGATAATTTTGCTGGAGGTCAAAACACAATGGTCACACTGTAAAATGTTTTAGCAAGATCTTGGGAAATGAAAAACAGGCTACAGAAAAGAACATGAGTAAGCTTATTTTTTGTATAGCTTTATTGAATGTAGTATTTAAATTTTTTCTAGGCGACAAGACAATTACCCCCTGGACAATTACCACAGGACAATTACCCCCCGACAATTACCCCTGGACAATTACCACTGGACAATTACCCCCGGACAACTACCCTCTCGTGCCAATTATCCCCCGGACAACTACAAATCGGATTCAAAGTATGTTATTGTTAAAACGCAAACCTTCCAGTTGCGTTTCCTTTTTACTGACGAAATTACTGCTCATGCACTGGAATTTTTCACGAAAACTGTTGGAACAATATATAGGCAATTCTTTTAATATATAAATTAAGATATAAAACTAAAACTCTAAGCTATTATTTGATGCCTATTACAGTTACATTGGAAGCGTTCAGAAAAAGAACGCAAAAAATGTGGGCAAGGTAATAATGAAACTGATCATGAAGTTTTAATTAGAATTAGAATTTTATTGAGCCAAAATAGTGGTTGATAATTAATTTGAATTAGCAACTAAGCTTGTTAATTAGCTCGTTTCTACTTAATTTAGGTAATTCTTCTGGAGAATGTATAGAGCGCCCTTCAAGGTCAATTCAGAGAAAGCGCTTGGCTTCGACCTAATCACCAAACTCCAGGACCAAACATAAAATCGATCGAAAGCCTATCGGCGTTGAGAATTATAATATTACTAGCTGAATTACCTGGCGTTGCCCGGGAAATATAAGTTTTGTCCCCAGCGTCGCCTGACCCCGTTCCGACTTCGCCATTCTGACCCCGCCTTCCATCGACCCCGAAATTTCGGTATTTTGCCCGCACGCTGGCCCCCCCGCGTTAAGGAGAAATCACGAACCTCTCCGTTAGGTACACAGATCTGGTCAATAATTGAAGGGCTTATTTCCAAAACCCGTTAAGTCCACTCGACACGTAACTGTTCTTTGCCACTTAGATAAAGGAAGTTTTTTAAATCTACGCTTCTTTATTCCAATTATTTGCAGTTATATTCTGATTATTTACGTCCATAACATCATTTTTTGCTACGGCCAGATGTGACGTAAAGATTTTAGCTCAAAATAATGACGTCGTGAGTTTAGTGAAGATATATCGTCTCTAATAATTTTATATCGTTTTTATAACAGCGAAATTTAAAAATGGAAAGATTTTTGGATCGCGATCTTTATGTTTTTCTCGGGTGGATCAGAAGAACTAAGCCCAGAATAATCCTCACAAATATTTTCGATGGAAGTAAATATCACGCGACCTCAAACCGTCATGCCATTGGATGTAGTACTCTGCTAGCCGCAATGGAGGCGAGCAACGTGAATGGCTTTTGAATCGCTTATCGCGTGGAAGTTAAAATGTTCACATCTCGGGTTATGAAGCAAATTGACAGCTGAAAATAGTCGCGTTGAACTACAAATTTGGATGGGAATCAATTGCATAAATTTTGGTAAAACGAATCGCTGTCATTTCCGAGTAGGGTCTGGGACGAAATTAAAAATACATCCGGACGTATACAAACAAACAGAAGGACAGACTTTCAGACTTATAATATTAGATGAGCAGTAGCGTAGCCATGAATTTATGATTTTTTGCCTAGTCGGATGCCCTTGCTGACACCAACACAAGTTCACAACAGTATTACAGTAAATAGAAAGGGAATAAAGTAACAAAGGAAATAAAGCAAGAAAAACAACTGTTACCACAAGCAGTTGTTTTGTTTTTCTTATTTAAGTGGCTAAATAACCTTTAAAAAACTTTTTCCCTAAGCCAATGTGGGGGTGGGGGGTTAACCCCCGAAACTCCCCCTTGGCTACGCCACTGATTATGAGGACATTTAATCAAGCCAACTATGAAACTGACAGGTGGCGCCAGTTGTTTAATTATTTCGCCACGAAGCTTCTGCCCTGTGCAAAGTATTGCATGCAGACGCACACCTGTACACGCTCACACGCACACAAGCAGAAACAGGGATATGGGGGAAATATCATAATTACTTAACATAGGCTATGGCCAATACTGTAAACTCCGCAGTATAGGCCCTATGTATAATATTTTATAAATGCATGTAGAGGCCACGTGCTGATCTGTTTATGAATGCATGCCTATGGGCCTAAGCTATGTATAGCAAAGTGTAGCACGCAGACGCAAACCTACACACGTTCACACGCACACAACCACACACAGGGATATGGGGAAAACATCGTAATCAATCACTTTTTTATAATAATGATCAATATAATCTAAACGCCGCTTTATATTCCTATAGCTGCTTGTGAGACATCCTTTGTAGTGATATTACGGCGCCATATAAATGCTCGTTATTACAATATTTTATAAATTTATGTATGCGTGCTGACATATCAATTTCTCAATGGAGGCATTATTGCATGTATACTATTTGTATAGGCCTCTGCTATGCACAAGCATGAAGACATTTGAAATTGGCAATTACATTTTATAGCGCGTTTAAAGTCTTCACCACACGACAACTGGAGCTGCAGCGCTGTAGCTACATACCATTAGCACGGTGAGTAACATGGCTGGATAATCGTTCAGTGAACGCCACGCTATCTGGAAACAAGTCAGCCTGTCATAATTTCCATGTAAGCAAATTATTACGTTAAAAATTCTGTTAGGTGTGTTCCTGTTGACCTATAGCTTCATAGGAAAACATAGAAATAGCTTTCTAGCTTCTGACGAGTTCCCATAAACGCACGAAATCATGTAGGTTTACACGTTTTGCGCCTTATAGCATAAAAGTAACCAATTCAGCAACAGTAGACTAGGTCTGTTGGAGGGGCACGGCCTAATTGTCAATAAGCGTTCATATTCTTGTCTTTGAACAAGTTTTATTCACAACTTAATTTATAGCTAGGCCATAAAAATTATGCTAGCCTACAGCCTATTGCTTAATAATGTCGCCACAAAACTGGAGCCCTGTGCAAAGTATAACATCTTTATATTGCATTTCTCTTTGCAAAAAAGAACTCCGACTGGTCTAAAGAGATTCTTGGTGAACGAACAATTTCAGTTGTTGTACATACATGTCGATTTAATTCTCTCTTTGTATTTGACCAGTGTTTCATGCTTTCGTACGCTGATCATACAGACGAGTTATAACTTATTAGGCCTATAAGTTATTATAGTTATAGGTGAAAATTTAATTTAATTTAATTTAGAACTAGTTTATAACTAATTTAATTTTTAATTATTGGGATGGATGATGGCCAACGGATACAGCAAACTGAAGGAAAAGGCACAGCACATAGAGGAGTGCCTCTGGCTTTTCATCAAACGACGTTGTGACACCTCTGCCTTAACCCCTCCAAGACAGAATTTATACTAATTGGCCTCAGAGAACAACTCAAGAAAATTCCTGATCCCTCTATTTCCTTCAACAATGACTCTTCTTCCAACCACACTTTCTCCGCAAATTCTCCTGTCCGAAACCTAGGTGTAATCTTTGACCAGCATCTTAGCTTCTCCGACCACATAACCCAACTTTCCCGCACTTGTTTCATGCACATACGAGATCTCCGCAGAATCCGACCTATGCTCGACTTTAAAACTGCATCCACAATAGCCACATCCATAGTTCATGCGAAACTTGATTACTGCAACTCTCTCTTCCTAAACATTGATATAACCCAAATTAACCGCCTCCAAGCTATCCAGAATGCCCTCGCCCGTGCAGTGACGAAAACCCCCAAACGTCACCACATCACTCCTGTCCTGAAATCACTTCACTGGCTCAAAATACCTGAACGCATTGAATACAAAGTCCTCTCACTCACTTACAATACACTTCAATCATCCCAGCCGTTCTACCTTCGTCAGTTGTTCACCATCCAGCCACCTCGTTCAACACGCTCCTCATCCTCCATTAAACTGCTTCGCCCTCCCATCACTTCATCACTGAAATTCGCAAACCGCTCCATAGCCATTGCCGTTCCACCTCTCTGGAACAAACTTCCGCCAGCACTTCGGCAAACTTCCGACCCATCATACGAACTCACCAAAACTCCACCTCTCGCTATCTCCCCACAGGTCTTTCACTCAAAACTGAAAACATTGCTCTTTCAAAAATCCTATCCTGATTCTTCCTCTTCTCCTCACATCCTCCGCCACTTCAACTCTAAACATCACACACCTTAGTCGTCCATCTATCTGCCTGCCTGACTCTCCGGACTTGACCCGCTGCCTATCGATTTTGTTTTGATTGAGCGCCTGTGAATAAGCTGGTTCCCGCGACTTGGCTTTTGTGGGCGCTGTAGAAGTCTCGAGATTACGATTACGATTACGATTACCAAACGTTGGGAGCAAAACGCGCTATAAATTGGCCAAAATATGGCCAATTTCAAATGTCTTCATGCTTGCTTGCGCGTAGCAGAGGCCTGTATGCAATAATGCTGCATTCATAAATTGATAAATATCATCACGCATACATAAATTTATAAAATATTGTAATAACGAGTATTATATGGCGCCGTAATGCGGCCATACCACTACAAAGGACGCCTCACAAACAGCTATAGTATAGGCCTATAATGCGGCGTTTAGATTTTTTATAATCACTATGATAAGTGATTGATTACGATATTTCCCCATATCCTTGTGTGTGGTTGTGTGCGTGTGAGCGTGTGTAGGTTTGAGTCTGCGTGCTACACTTTGCTATACATAGCTTAGAGCCTTAGACCCATAGGCATGCATTCATAAACAGATCAGCACGTATAGCATCAACATGCTTTACAAAAAAGAACTCTCTCTGTTCTTGGTGTAAAGCATGTTGACAAGACAGTAACTCAGTTAGATGAAAATTAATGTTAGGGAAGGCACGCTGTAGGCGGCTGCACATTGCTCGATTCGTAGTTACTTGAAAGTTTGCTCTGTGGGATCAAAAGCTAAAAGGTGTAGGACCTAAATGTGTCCATTGAGAAATAGGATCTTCTCTTCAATGATACAAAGCGGGAGGAATTTATTATGTGACACGCCCAATATAATCAATCTGCAAGACTGCAACGAGAATGATAGCGGCCATTCAGTGAGAACACAGATAATGACTTTATATATAGGGTGATTATATATATATATATATATATATATATATATATATATTGTACATAAAACATGTAAACTCAAAATGGGTAAACTCCCAAATACCTTTGTGACTTGATGCACAAGCACCTCTACGCAATCTCTTTTCGCCTTCTCTCCGGTCTGCTGATCTCCTTAATACCCTAGTTCTTCGGGCAGGGACTACCATGACCCAACCTTCAATTGCCAGTGTAGACACTTCTTTGTGAAATGACCTCCCTTCCCCCTATCCGTAGTAAGATCCTATCGTGGTTGACGCCTTCAAGTCTTTCTTATTTCCTCAGGGTCGTTGCGCTAAAGCGACTCTGAATAGCTAGTACAGGCCTATACTGTAAGAAGCACTTTATAAATTCTCACATACAATGCAACACAATACATACATATGCATTCATGATTCATGCATACATAACATGTATACATAAGTACATAGGCTAATCATATTGGGAGTGTGGGCTCTCAGATCTGAAAGGAGAAATACTGATATCAGTTCATCTCGAGACCACATTAGCCATTACCGCATATTTGACTGTAGGCCTACACGTACACATGCAGTATTACAAAGGATTGCAAATAATTTTAAAGAAATAAAATTCATGAATAAGGTGCTGTGCGTTCAATAATTTAAAAAGTCTAATATTTTTCTTTTTCAAATCACTTCAAGCAGGATTGTGTCCGGGTAAGTGCGACGAAAATTGTGCAAATGCACACTGCCTTCTCTATTAAGAACAGCTTTTCAGATAGCCTACATAAGCAATTAGCCTTTGTCTAAATCTGTGCATCAGAAAAAGTGACAAACAGCATCATATCATTATGATCAGATTCCTGTAATTTTATTTCTCTCACGTAAAGAATCTGTTTTGGTCGCAATTTGTATATTGTAATTGCAATCACGATCTCGAAATTTCTTCAGCGCCCCCAGATATTAAGTCGTGGTGTTTCATTCAGTCAAAAGAAATTCTGCCATTTACAAAATCCATAGGCAAGGGATGGCAAAAACGACAAAATGACACGAAAAGTATTGTTGTAGACTATAGTCTATCATAATTATAGGCGTACATGTAGGAAGTACCGTAATGTATAATTACTAAAGTTAGTTTTATCCACCTTAAGCTATATATCTATAATTGACTGCATGAGATTCACTTAACTTTTAAACATGTCTTAAACCCTTGTCGACGCATTTTAGAAGAATATAACCGACTTGTTGTTTAAGTTGGAGATCAAACAATTATTGAAGCCTGTGACATCTAAGTTTACAGTAGGCACTGCAAATGAGTTGCTTCATATATATACATAGGTCTACTATATTACTGGGGAACGGACATTTCCCCCCCCTGGACATTTCCCCCCGGACATTTCCCCCCTGGACATTTCCCCCCTGGACGTTTCGCCCCCTACCCTAGGACATTCCCCCCCGTATGCGGAAACCATTGCTTTTATCGTCTTCAACAATTTAAACCAGAATATTTTCATCAATCCAGCTCCAATTTAAGCAAGAATATTTTCATCAATCCAGCGTCCATTTAAGCAAGAATATTTTCATCAATCCAGCTCCAATTTAAGCAAGAATATTTTCATCAATCCAGTTCCAATTTTAAAAAGAATATTTTCATCAATCCAGCGTCCATTTAAGCAATAATATTTTCATCAATCCAGATCCAATTTAAGCAAGAACATTTTCATCAATCCAGCTTCCATTTAAGTAAAATTTACTGTGTATCAATCCGGCTTCTATTTAGCGAGAATTCTTTTAATCAATAATTTAACTTGCGTACTTAGCAACATTCAGCGGTCCGATGTTTTGATCTAAAGCTTCGGTTTCTATAATCTCATCGCAATTGCATCAAAAGGTTCGAGCTTCGCACCTTAGTTCGATCAACATTAACGGTTTAGAACGTAACCTACGGTCGTTGTTTATTTATTGACAATACGTTTGTGCGTTTTAAACGCATAGCTATTTAAGTGGATTCCTTAGCATTTACTTCAAAGGAATCGTTGTAAAAGTTTCAGATTTAATTATACAGGCCTAGGCGTAGGTCTAGAATTCAGGGTAGGACTTGTATGGTCATTTGAGGTGGTATGCACAGAAGGGGGGAAATGTCCGGGGGTAAATGTCCTAGTCGAAATCAGGGGGGAAACGTCCAGGGGGCAAATGTCCAGGGGGGAAAATGTCCGGGGGAGAATGTCCAGGGGGAAAATGTCCTACATTCATATTACTAACCTATTCGGATGCAGGGAATTAAAATGAAGACAAAATTAAGCGACTAAATAAGCCTAATGCTTTCAACTGTTGTTAGTTGTGTTGTTTCCATGTAGGCCTAATTCGAATATAAAAGGCTATATGGTATATGCAGTAGTGCGAACCAACCATTTTAACACTAATTAAACCTAAGGCGTCACTGAACTCAATGGTGTACTCCGTGAGGGAGGAGTGTAGGACATTTCCCCCCTGGACAAACCCCTCGGACAAACCAACCGGACAATAACCACCCGGTCAATTCCCCCTGATTTAGCCTATAGGACATTAACACCCCCGGACAATTCCCCCTTTGCTGCGCATAGCCTATTTCTGTAGCGATTATTTGCACAAACATAGGCTAATTATCCAGTTCGCGGTGCTGTGTCAACTTGTTAGTGTCATACGGGTAAACACGGTCGCTGTCATTCAGGCGTGAACCTATAGCTTGTTAATGTCGTTCAGTCACTCCGATATTAATACCTGTTGGTGCAATTTAGGAGTTAGGACAGAATGAATCCTTGTCCTCAATCCAGCTTCCATTTAGACAAAAATTCGTTTCATCCAACTTCTATTTAAATAGCAATTATTTTCATCAAACCAGCTCAAATTTAAGCAAGAATATTTTCATCAATCCAACTCCAATGTAAGCAAGAATATTTTCATCAATCCAGCTCCAATCTAGGCAGGAACATTTTCATCAATCCAGCTTCCATTTAAGTAAAATTTATTTTGTATCAATCCGGCTTCTATTAAGCGAGAATACTTTTCATCAATTCAACTTGCGTACTTAGGAACGGCTTTTTATAGTACAACCACTTATACGCAATATGTTCTACCAGGGATTTTGTCCAACCCTAAGGGGGGAATTGTCCGGGGGTTATTGTCCGCGGGGGTTATTGTCCGAGGGTTTGGTCCAGGGGGAAATGTCCACGCCCGTGATGGAGATAAAG
Organism: Lumbricus terrestris; assembly: GCA_949752735.1. Classification (NCBI taxonomy): domain Eukaryota; kingdom Metazoa; phylum Annelida; class Clitellata; order Crassiclitellata; family Lumbricidae; genus Lumbricus; species Lumbricus terrestris. The sequence goes on from OX457039.1 coordinate 60,077,337, forward strand.
GCCTACAACGCACAATTCCAAAGGGGAAATTTTCCCTCCCCACATCTGGAAACAGATTCACGGCCCTGTAACCACACACAGTGATATGGGGAAAACATCGTAATCAATCACTTTTTTACAATAATGATCAATAATCTAAACACCGATTTATATTCCTATAGCTGCTTGTGAGACGTCCTTTGTAGAGATATGGCCGCATTGCGGCGCCATATAAATATACTCGTTATTATAATATTTTATAAATTTATGTAGCCTATGCGTGCTGATATTTACCAATTTCTCAATGGAGGCATTATTGCATGAATAGGTCTCTGCTATGCACAAGCTTGAAGACATTTGAAATTGGCAATTAAATTTTATAGCGCGTTTAGATCCCAACGTTTGTTGTCACAACATCGTTTGATAAAAAGCCAGAGGCATAAAAGATTCAAAGTCTTCATCATACGACAACTGGAGCTGCAGCAGTGAAGCTACATACCATTAACACGGTGAGTAACATGGCTGAATAATCTTTCAGTCAACGCCACGCTATCTGGAAACAAGTCGGCCTGTTGTAGTTTCAGAGTAGCCTAAGCAAATTGTTACGTTAAAAACTTCTGTTAGGTGTGTTCCTGTTGACCTATTCACGCATTAGCGGAAGTAGCTTTCTAACATCCGACGAGTTCCAAGAGCAAGTTTTGCGCCATTATGGTATCAAAAGTGACCAAATCAGCAACAGTAGCCTAGACCTATTTGAGGGGTACGGCCTAATTGTCAATAGGCCTACGCGTTCATATTCTTGTCTTTGAACAGGTATTAGGCACAATTTAATTTATAGCTAGGTCATAATAATTATTCTAGCCTATAAAATTATTGTTTAATAATTTCGTCACAAAACTGAGCCCTGTTAAAGTAGGCTATAACATTTTCATATTGCATTTCTCTTTGCAATATAGTACTCCGACTAGTCTAAAGAGATTCTTGGTGAACGAACAATTTCAGTTGTTGTACATACATGTCGATTTAATTCTCTCTTTGTATTTGATCAGTGTTTCATGCTTTCGTACGCTGATCATACAGACGAGTTATAACTTATTAGGCCTGTAAGTTATTATAGTTATAGGTGAAAATTTAATTTAATTTAATTTAGAACTAGTTTATAACTAATTTAATTTTTAATTATTGGGATGGATGATGGCCAACGGATACAGCAAACTGAAGGAAAAGGCACAGCACATAGAGGAGTGGCGTCATTGGAGGTTGGAACCTGCCGAAAGGCAGAGAACCTAAAGAAGAAGGTGAAAATACACCTTCACATATATTACGGTAACCTGCATGAATGCACATTTTCAATTGGACCGTGCAGCCTTCAATGCTGTTGCTGTTTGGGATACTTTTATGCTAAGTGACGTGTGTCATTTCGTTCAATCTTTAAAACTTGCACTTTTCAATTTTTTTAATTTATCATCAGCTGACCGATCTTCAACTATGCTTGGGGCTCGGTGCTGTTTTGGTGGGTTCGGTGCCTTGGACCCTGATGGTTTCAGGTTCGAATCCACCTCAAACCGCCGCGTTACCGACCTTGGGGGTCCCGTAGCTGAGTGGAGAGAGCGCAGGCCGTTAAACTGAGAGTCATCCGCGCGACCCGGGTTCAAGCCTCGCTCAGGGCATTAATTTATTAAAGTTTCTGTTAGCTGCCATTGGCGCTTTGCTGTTGTGTTTCTTGACTCGGGATCTGCTAAAAATAAAGATATTTCCCCTCCCACTTCTGGCTTGGCCGACCAGAAGTGATCCAGTACTTAGGCCATTAGTTAAGTTACCGAACCCACTGCTGTAAAGCCGACCTGCGTGTCGTGTCGTATTTCGTATAACCTGTACCTGTAATCGTTCTGCGGTGTGTCAGATTGAATCATTAAAAAAGGAATATTATTGAGCAAGTCCTTCCCTCGCAATTGCTCGTGCGCTTCGGCGTGCTTCTCCGATGTAGCGTCCGCGCTGTATTCGGGTGCATCTCTGAGTAGGAGCTTGAAGGAACGCTATTGCAGATGCGAGAAATAAATTTTTAAAATATTTAAGAACTATTGTTTCTGGATAACAATTTGGTCTTGGTTCGCCATTGGCTAATAACTCGTGCGTAATTGTAATTGTAATCATACATTTATATAGCGCCCCTTCAAGAGAACTCCTCAGAGGCGCTCCCGACCTAACAGCAAACCACAAAGAGAATGGTTTTCAAACGCCTGCGGAAAAGGGGCAAATAAAGACGGAGAAGTTCATTACGGAGACAGAGCTCTGCGCCGACTTGACAGTGTCGGCGGCGGCGGCGGCGGTCATTTTTGGTCGGCGGCGGCGGGGCGCCGACAGACAAAAATTGGTGGCGGCGTCACCCTCAAAATGCCGGCGTCGGCGGTGAGGCGTGGCGTCGTGGAATTAGTGCTCCAGGGTCGCATACTTATTAAAAAATTGTTACAAAAGCAACCTATGTTATATAGGTTCCATGACACTTAATCCCGCGACACTTAATACCGCGACAGTTAGTACCGGACAGTTAATCCCGCGACACTTAATCCCGCGACCAATTAATCCCGCGACAGTTAATCCCGGCGACATTTAATCCCGGCGACACTTAATCCCGCGACGAATTAATCCCGCGACAGTTAATCCCGGTGACATTTAATCCCGCGACACTTAATACCTGGAAAGTAAAATAACATTTTAATAAGTTAAATTCTGTAAAAGCAATGTTCAAGGCAATATTCACTATAGGCCTAATTGTTCAAAAGAGTTTAACCTTTGTAGTTAAATATTATAACACCAGTAAAATTCGATAAAAGAAATATTCACAGCAATAACTTATTCACTGTTTTTCATAAAAAGAGCTCCGTTTGCATTGTCGTGATGTTTAATGTAGCCTATTCGTAATTTCCCTGTATCGCAGTTTGTTTGCCTTTGCTACTGCAGCCGAAATTCGCAAATCCTGTTTAAAATCCGTTATGATGTATAATTTTATGTAGCCTACAGTTGTAAACAGAAAACCTGAACACTTTGAACAGTCGTACAATTATTTGTACTCACGTGTGTACAGGTATTAAGTGTCGCGGTATGAAATGTCGCGGGATTAAGTGTCGCCGGGATTAAATGTCGCCGGGATTAAGTGTCGCGGGATTAACTGACGCGGGATTAAATGTCGCCGGGACTAAGTGTCCGGGATTAACTGTCGCGGTATTAAGTGTCGCGGGATTAAATGTCGTGCTACCGTTATATAGATATGCGTGCTCAGAAAATATTTTTGGCAATTATCTGGTCTTATATTAATATTCACGAGAAAAAATTATTCTCAGAATAGACGTTTAATCACAAATTTCTACAAAGGCTTGATTTACAAGCCGCTTGACAACGTTTTCAAATCCAGGTCTCCCGCTTACGTAACCTACTAATAGAAGTTAAAGGACTATTTGCGCAGTGTCGGCGCTTCCTGTCTATTTTACTCTAAACCAGCGCTTCGACCCGTCGCAATTTCTTGAGGTCCATTTTCTTGACGCGACCTGCTGAAATTGTATAGCTGAGTTCATGCAGACATGCATACATACATACATACATACATACATACATACATACACACATTCAAAAGTCATACATGCATACATACATACATACATACATACATACATACATACATACATACATACATACATACATAGATTAAATGCATGCATACCGTACAATACATACATAGATTCATACGTACAAGCATACATACATACATGCATACATACATACATGCATGCATACATACATACACACACAAACATACATGCATACACACATACATACATAGATACATACATACATACCTATATACATACATACAATACATACATACTGTGCTTGCGTAGAAATGTTTGTCTGTCGCAAAGTGGGAACTATCGTGAATGAATACAAAGTCATGCAATCTTGTCAACAGATGAGGGTACTTGCAGTTTTTTTTATATTATTTTCCTTTGTCAAAGCACACTGAGTAGTAAAATTGATCAGAATTCACCAACTTTCCTGATTTATCGTCCAATAATCCTACCGACTTCCACGCGAAACTCTTAGCATCTTCTTTAAAACTAATTGCTATGCACAAGTCTTTCGATCTAAGCAAGCCAAGTCACAATAAGTTACACTTGTTTTATGGGGAAAGTGTCTCTCTTTTCCTAATCTGATCCCATTTGTGAGCTGTTTCTCAAATTGTTTCTAAATAGGATCTATTGGCCTATTGCCTATCATGGTCCATTTTGCATATAGACAGGCCTATTAATATCCGAGAGCTTAATAATTCACCAATTTCGCATAGGTCACGTACAGCGTAGGAGTTTGTTACTAGTGAGAAAATAGGAATTAGGTAGTAACTGGCCGGTGTCACGTGATATTCTATCCCCACTGAAAGTTATCCGGGGGATGAATTCATCTATCCCCCCGGATGGAATTAACCAGTCTGCACTATCCGGGGGGATAAACCATTCCATCACCTATTTTGAAAAATTCGTATAATTGAACATTTAATGCTTATATCAAAATTTAAAGTGACTAACTGTTTTAAATGTCCTAAGCAATGTTCAGAGAACGGCAACTCGAATTTATTTAGTGACTCTGACTGTTCTTAAATGTTTTAAATGTTCTAAGTGCTCTAAAACCAAAGCAAAACAAATTATCTATTAGGAACAAGCATACCTGTTAGTGTCATTGTTCAAAAAAAGCAGATGAAAATTAATTTGCAAAAATAAATACACGCGGAAGTGACTTTTTCGACTTTTCTTCATTTCGGGGGGATACGATTAATACGGGGGATACTCTATTTCGTGACACCGGCTTCGATAATACATTAAATACAAGATATTATTTCGCAGCCTTCGTAGGACAAGGTCTACGTGGTAGACCGTAGAAGTTAGGACGGAAATTTACGCCTCATAGGCCTACATTTTTGTAAACCAACTAGTAAACTACAAAACTTCTTAAATAGGACTACGTCTCTAGCCTCACAATCATTGGTTTGAAATGGAATATTTAGGTTTGTTTCTGTCTCAAGTCGGCTTAAGTAGACTTGTGGAAAAACAACTTCAAGTGACTTCTTTCTACAACTTGGGGTCAGTTGAGGTAGGCAGAAACTACTCGATTCGGCTTGGAATGACCAAGTCGACTGGAGTCGACTTATTGGGGTCGACTCCCACGCCATGGTGTAGGGATATTTAGCATTTCCTTCACTCTCGACAATTGTTGGTCGGGCGATTCGGCGTGAAACTCCGATGCAGTATCCGCGCTTTAATCGAGAGCGCCTCTGAGAAGTGAGAATGAAGAGGCGCTATAGAAATAGAGACATAACTGAATATAAAAATCGCAATAAATTAACCATGTAGGTTAGAACTTAGAACTTCTCTAGCAGACCCTCCTGTTGACTCTCTGCTCGCATTCATTTTCTCCAAGTTGTAACGTACTGCGGTTTCTCATCGTGATTAATAATAAAATAAGGCATAATTATGCATAACAAATATTCTCTTTCGCTGTCTTTAGTCTTCTGCCGTTGAGCAGGTTTGTGACATGGACGACCTCGTGATCCCCTCCGACCTTTGCCATCCCGCTCTGTCCTGCGCCTTCTTCTTGGTGCGACCATAATTATGCCTCTCCGTTAACGAGATCGCTCAGCATATTTAATCTTCTTCTGCCTCTCGTTGCCTTACCCTCCATAGAGTCCATACGTCCCTCTAGCAGCGTCACCAACATACCCTCTCCTCTGAGTATGTGTCCCAGCCCCCGATGCTTTCTCATGCTTATTAATTGTAGAAGTTCTTTCTGCACCCTTGCTCTTCCAAAACTGCCTGATTCGTGATTTTGTCCCTTAAGCCTATTTTTAGCGTTCGCCTCCAAGTCCACATTTCAAGGCCTCTATTGTCTTCCTATCCGTAGCCTACCAGTAAATGTCCAGCACTCAGCAGCATATGTTGCAACTGTCAATATCAAACATTTTATCATTATTTGATATGTTTATCATTAATGTATTCCTTTAAATAAAATCCTATAGTTTAATTTCAAAATGTTTCAGATGGGGCTCATCTCCGGTTGGCTGCTGCTTTTTCAGCGTCTCGTTACAATGCTTGGCTTTATTCTGATGCGCTTCGTCTTTATGACGATACAGAAAGTCTGCTGGAAAATCAACGGAACAACAACCAAAATCACACAATCGAGAAGACCAGAAAACTACAACAGGTGTGCACACGTTCTTGATATCGTTCTGTTCAAGCAATTTGATATTGCGAATACCTACTCCATCAGAAACTGCATTCTAATGCACAACAGACTCGAAAGTCCTCAATACATCTTCGACAACGATCACATATCGCTGATTACAATAGACGAAGAGAATGCCATTTTCGGTGTAGCCCAACAAAAGGGTATGCACTTGTGGAGACTTGAGTACTGTTCCTTCATGCGGATAGCTCAGGTGTTGTTCTGCAATCAGCTGATACTCGTTCCTTTGAATCATTTTCATCGTATGGCGGAAGAACTTGGAGATCCCAAAGGACAACTGATTTTCCTCTTTAACACTGGCAGATGTGGTTCGACGCTATTGACACAGATGATGCAAACAACGGGAAAGTGCATCTCCATCTCGGAACCAGAATCTATCGGTCCTCTGGCCATTTTGTACAGGAGCAAAGGTGACTCACCCCATCTGCGCCAGCTCAGCAAAGATGTGATTCGCTGGACTTGTAGGCCTTACAAGAATATCTCACCTTTGGCCTACATGATAAAAGTCATGGCATTGTTGACTGACGTTCTTTCTCTCCTTATAGAAATATACCCATCCAGTAAATGTCTCTTCATGTATCGTGATCCAATAAAAACCGCGAAATCATTTCATCGCATTTCAGGAAAAACATCAGCATTTGTGATGATAAACACGCTCGGAAAATTGTCCCCATTGCTTTCTGAGAAATGCTTTGATTACCTCGGCTGTTTAGGAAAAGAGTTCAGATATAAGTTGTGGGATGATCTCTCTCTAGGCGTCTTGATGGTGATGGTTAACTGCAAGTTTTACTTGGAGTTTCGGCGCAAAGGACTTGAAGTCACCGCACTGCGCTACGAAGACATCATTAAAGATAAACACTTTTTCGCCAGAGCAATCCTGAAATTCTGTGATCTTCCAATGTCACTTGAAGAAGATTTCCTCCACGGCCTAGAATTCGATTCACAACGCAATTCGTTTTGTGCGCGTAATCTGCTCGCGAAGCATAAGGATCCTCCTTTGACGCCGGAATCAGAAGGTTTGATAAATGAAGTTCTACAGAAAAATGGTCTTCCCATGCTCGGAGACGACTGGCTACTCGAAGGAACAATCACTTGCGAAGCATGATCTGTGGTTGAAGACATTCACCTGCACCAATGAAGATAATACTTTATTTCATATTTTTTGTGTATCAACCGGACGACTAAAAATCATCGGCAGTTTAGCGCATTGGCGGAGTTTATCAGGGGCTAGGGAGGGCTAACCCCCCCACACACAATAAGTCCCAGATTCATGTTTTTTACCGTGTAAGTGGTATCTTTTCGGGCTTAGCCCCCCCAAGAACTGTCAACCTAATTTCTAACAAAGTCATCAACTTTTTCGGCCAGGAAATATATAGTGATTTTCATGAGATTTGAACTTGATGACTAAAAAGAGGTCATTGTAGCGTATTAAATCGCTATTATCTATCAAACTAACTTGTCTGATATTATATGTTAATTCTAAGTAGGAGTTAAGCTAGATAATTTAGTTGGCGTGTCTAGATTAATAATTTGGCGTCTAGTGGATTAGTAACTAGGAGACCACGAATCTTGCGTACATGAGCGAGGCAGTCATGGTGACGTCAAGCGGTTACTACGGACGCTTACGTAAGTGAAAACATTTGCATTGACGCGTAACCAATTAAAAGCATCGAAATGAGCGTAACGGACAGAATTGAATGGAAACAGCCACGTCATTGAAATTCGACATAAACGGTGGATTCCTTGCTTGAACATTGAGAAAGATGGTTGTTCAGTTGTGGCTGGCAATTCATTTGAAGTTTATTCAATGGTGGGTGTAGTGAGGGAGGAGTCGCCGACGATGTTTATAACTATGTACTGTTTTATGACACTAAAGTTGGCCTAATCATCATAATCATAGGCCTAGATCATTTCTGTGAACACTTAGCCTAATAGTCATTACCGATTAAAGAGAGAGACAGAGAGAGAAAGAGAGAGACAGACAGACAGAGAGATACAGAGAGATGCAATGGGCGGGCAATCGGAGATGCTGCAGTTGCCCCAGGGTCCAGAGAGGGATGATTGGCAGGTGGAAGAAATGGGTTAAGACGGGACGCGACAGGAGAGCAAGGATCATTCGCCCAGGGATCGTTGACGGTAGAGCATCGGCCGCAAGGGGGCGAAGGGATCAGTGGCGAACGAGAGGCCTTGAAAGAAAGGGCCTGGAGTGAGCGAAGGATCGAAGAATAGATTAGGCTATGACAAGTGAATCGTTATGAATACAATGTAAATATTATAAACCGATGATCAATTAACCAGCAAGAAAAGATTCAAAATTGTTTCGGGTTAATTCTCTGTGCGATTGAAGTTGAACAATAACCCACGTGCTACGCTGCAACTAAAGTCCCCCGAAGATTTAGCCTGTTGCTCAATTAGCACCGCTCGCCACCAAACCTGAAAGAGTACGAACAGCAATCGTCTCTTCCAGTACATTGTGCCAGCTGGGATTTTGTTCGAGAAAGCAGAACTTCAACGCTGCTGATCTCAGACAATTTTTAACGGAGCAGAGACTTTGTGCGACGACAGCAACGATTGACAAAGAGACGAAGCGGAACAACGATTCCAGACAAACGGAGAAGCAGACGAGAAAGCGACGTTTGACGGCGGACGATTCAGTCGGACTCCACGAGGACTGATCTCATTGGACGCGGCGGATTCTTTGGAACTACACGTCCGGAGAGATTGGTGACAGGAGGACGACAACTGACGCAGTACAGACAGGACGTCTGATCGCTGGAACAAGGATTCAGACGATCGCTGGAACAAAGGAGGCGGACGATCAACGGACAAAGGATTCGGACGATCACCGGAACGAAGGATTCGGACTGGACATCAATTGATGCCGGACAACTTGGAGCTCTGGGAGATCTTTCCATGCTGTAGTCGTGCGGAGAAGTCGGAGAGAGCGACACATCCAAGACACCTGGAGAGACACCTGGTGAGCACGAGCCATTTTGTTTGACTGCTCATAGTCGCTTGGTGCTGTTAATGTTTGTAGTCTGAATGGTGTTTGCGGGAGAATTGTTTGTACTGCAGAGTCAGTAATTGATTTATTGGAGAACGTGGTTGTAAAGCACGAAAGGTGCTAATTACTGATTGCTGTGAAGCGCTCCGGAGCTCATTTCATTGCGAGCGGAGTCTGCATGCTAACTGATGAACTTGTTGTGTTGTTATTGATGAATGAAAAGGGTGATTGAAATAACCCGTTCTGCGAGAAAGACTGCTTTTGAGTTTATTGTTTTGTGTAGTAGCGTCTTGAAGGTTAATCGAACCTCGTGTGTTTTTGAACTAGTTTTATTGTTGTACTTTGGTTCTTCTGCTTAAAATGTTTGAGAGAATGAAGAAAGCAGAGTTGCAGGAAGAGTGTCGACAGAGAGGCATAGATTGTGAAGGCCTAGATAAAAGGGCCATGATCCAAAGGTTGAAGGCAAATGACGATGCATCAGGTGGTGACGATGGATTGGATGAATACGAGGATGCAGACCAGGCTAGCGTTAGCGAAAGCCAGACGAGGCTTGAACTATGTCAGGCAGAAGAAAGGCGCTCGCTTGCGGAAGAGAGGCGGTTGATGGCGGAAAGGGAAAAGATGGCGGCGGAATTGGCCCTCTTGCGAGAGAAGGCGAATTTGGGTTTACTACAGCAAAACCCTTCATTTTCTGTTGGTGACCCCGTTGGTCCGTCGGTATACTCTAAGCTACCAACCATGCACGAAAACGAAGAAATAGTGCCGTATTTCCACTCATTCGAAAAGATAGCTATTCTTCAGGGCATTGAGGAAAACAGGTGGGCGAAGCTCCTTCCATCTTTGCTTAACTCGACAATGAGAGTGCATTATAACAGACTTTCTTTTGACACTTGTTCCAACTACAGGGAAACAAAACGTGCACTTCTCGATGCATGCAGATTGAATGCCAAACATTATTTGGATAAGTTTAAATGCATGCATAGGGCAGGGAAACAGTCTTACGTGCAATTTTTGGCCCAGTTGGAAGATGTTTTTGATTTTTATCTTGAATGCAAAGAGATAACTGATTTTGAATCCCTAAGGGATGACATTATCATGGAGAGATTAAGAGACTCTCTTGCGAGTGATTGTCGCTATTTTATTGAAGCACGGAAGCCTAAACGGGCTGTTCAGGTCGCTGAATTTGCAGATTTACATTTTGAATGCACCATTGAAGGTCGCAAATCAGGCCATGGTGATCAGAGACAGAACAACAAGTTCAGAGCGCTCAATTCTGATCAGAAAGGAAACCCTTGGGAAAGGAGACCCACGGGCATGAACAAAGAATCATTTGTAGACAGCACCAATAATAGGCCGTGGGATGCAAGCCAAATGCATTCGGCGCAAGGGGGCAGGACAAGCTACCAACAACAGACGTTCAATCGTCATAATAGATCCCAAGCCCAAGGTCAAGCGCATGCGCAAGTGCAGTTTGTGAAACCTAAGTCAACTCTCGATAAGGTCGTTGAGTATCAAAAACGTTTTCTCATACCAATGTGTGTAAATGGTTGTGACGTGCAAGGGTTTAGAGACACATGTGCCCAGGTCACTCTTGTGAATTCTGAAATAGCGTCACATAAGACATCTGCCATAGACGATTCAGCAATGATAAGCTTACAATGTGCATTTGGCGCGATAAAGTGCTTTTCGGCATGTGATATTGAGATTTCGTCCCATGAATTTGGAACGGACAGGAAGATAAAGGTGAGGGCATGTGTTGTCCCGCACCTCCCTGTGTCTGTGATAATTGGCAATGATGTATTCGCAGATAACGCAGACCTGACGGACACGGTTAATATGCCCAGCGTTGGGCGGCCAAAAGACGTTGGCCAGGCATCTCCGACCACTAGATGGCGTGACTATGACGGTAGGATAGACAGCGACAGTCAGAAGGACAAGCAGACAGCTGACACGACCAAAGCGCTCAGTAAACTGCAAGCAGCTGGGAGAGGTACACAGACGCCCGACGGACGACAGGTGGAGAGCGGGATTTTAGCGACGCCTTGCGAGCGAACGACTTTGAAAGGAGGAATAGAATCGGACTTAAAAGACACTAATGATATCAACAAAGTTGACGACCGAGATGGACAGAGTCATTTAATCGCACCTGACGAAAGGCGACTACCAGAAAATGACCGACTGCCAGAAAATGACCACCCGCCAAGCTTGAGGAAAAGGGAGGAAGAACGTACGAGGCCTAATCGACAAAGCACCGGGGCCATAAAACCCGCCGAAGCGGTCGATCTGATAAACAACGGCGAGCACTGTGTGAACGATGGGACAGGAGACGGCTTCAGACCAATTAACGACTCCTCTGAAGAACTGAGAAGCCACCAGTCACGTCTGTCACTTGAAACGCGGCCAACAAGCAACACATGTCCTGTGGAAGGAAATACCATCAAAGATTACCCATATCGACCAAGGGATTTCAGTAACCGATGCCCCGATGAAAGAGAAGGCGATCAGGTGGGAGGCGACATCCCTAACGAAGTGATTACGCCGGCGGGCCATAGAGACCCGACCAACGAAGAGGAGGAGTCGGTACCCCCCGCAGCCACTGGAGCATGCTTGCCATCTGGTCATAAATCTCCGACCGACGTACCGGCAGCCGATGCATGGGGCTCTGATCGTGAGCAGACCGAAGACAGAAGCACTGAGATGACACACGAATCAGATAACGTCAAGATAACCCAGCATGAGGACCCTACACTGTCCAAATCGTGGAGACCAGCGAGGGAGGGAGACAGCAGATGTTTAATTGAAAACGGCGTTCTGTTTCGGAAAGGAAAACCGAGACACGCAGAGGATGAAGGAGGAGGCGGACGAAAGCAATTAATTCTACCGACAGGGTACCGATCCAAGATGTTAGAGATGGCCCATGATGACACTTGGGCGGGGAATCGAGGCATTGGTGACAGGAAGGGGCGAAGACCACCTGAAAGGATCTTTTACGACAATAAACCACCAAACAGATCACTACAAACAGGTGAAGAGGTACTGCTGAGACACAGCACAGAAAACAAGTTACTTGATCAATGGCAAGGACCGCTCCTGGTAATGAGAAAATTGTCTGCTGTCCACTACGAGGTCAAGACAGAAAAAGGACCAAGAACCTGCCATGTAAATCTATTGAGACAATGGCACGCCAAAGATTTAAATACACAGACTTCCAAAGCGAAAGTGATCCAGACAGCCCAACCGCACAAAGTGCATTATAAGGCGCCAGACATTAGAGACGACGAAGGACAAGAAAACGACGAGTTACAATTGTATGACATAGGCTACGTGTAAGCGAACCCTGCCAAGCAATTAACGAAACGCTAAGCTACATACAAAAAGGGAGGGGATGCACGACTCTATGGCAGATGGACTATTGCGCTAATTCACTAACAACTAGTGTTGTAAAACGCTCATATTGTTGTTTTAAATTGTACTTACTTTATTTACGGTGTCTGCATAAAGCCTTTGAGTTTTTGTAGAATGAGTGAATGATCGATTTATAGGGATCTTTGTCTCACAGATATTACTCGTTTTTTGTTTGTGTTTTATGTTATAGATTAAATCACGTAATTAGGGACTCGTGTTAGCCCGCAGCCTGGCGACGTCGTGTAACAACGGTGAAAAGACATTAGTGCCGTCCGACGTATTGCCTGTGCTCTTGTAAAAACCTCGTCGACCCGTGACGAACTCTCCTTCAAGAGTCACCTACACGACGTGCTGTTGACACAATTCTTGTGCCATCAGCTAAAGAAAGTGTGATGATGTAGTGAGGGAGGAGTCGCCGACGATGTTTATAACTATGTACTGTTTTATGACACTAAAGTTGGCCTAATCATCATAATCATAGGCCTAGATCATTTCTGTGAACACTTAGCCTAATAGTCATTACCGATTAAAGAGAGAGACAGAGAGAGAAAGAGAGAGACAGACAGACAGAGAGATACAGAGAGATGCAATGGGCGGGCAATCGGAGATGCTGCAGTTGCCCCAGGGTCCAGAGAGGGATGATTGGCAGGTGGAAGAAATGGGTTAAGACGGGACGCGACAGGAGAGCAAGGATCATTCGCCCAGGGATCGTTGACGGTAGAGCATCGGCCGCAAGGGGGCGAAGGGATCAGTGGCGAACGAGAGGCCTTGAAAGAAAGGGCCTGGAGTGAGCGAAGGATCGAAGAATAGATTAGGCTATGACAAGTGAATCGTTATGAATACAATGTAAATATTATAAACCGATGATCAATTAACCAGCAAGAAAAGATTCAAAATTGTTTCGGGTTAATTCTCTGTGCGATTGAAGTTGAACAATAACCCACGTGCTACGCTGCAACTAAAGTCCCCCGAAGATTTAGCCTGTTGCTCAATTAGCACCGCTCGCCACCAAACCTGAAAGAGTACGAACAGCAATCGTCTCTTCCAGTACAGTGGGGATGATGATTATGCTCGTATCTGGTCGTAAAACAGTACGAGGCATTCGTGTGAGAGTAGAGGCGATTTAGAAATTCGAAGTTGCGAACTCTAACGTCCGTGAAGTCTACATTGTGATCGTGACGGTTGGTGAGACGATATTCGTGTGTTGAGAAACGATTTTGGGCTCGTTGTCTCTGGTTGACATTTCAAGGTCATTTTCAATTGGGAAGGAAATTCTCATTGGTTGGAGTGTGATAATTTGATGCTACGGAAGTATTGAATATTGTCTTGTCTGGTATTCGATCTGGATTCCACAGCTTGACAGTATCTCATTATCCTTCTTCAAATATAGCACGAGGTTGCTTATCTTCATTCAGTGAATCTACGGAGAATCAGCAAAACTATTTCTTCAAATATAGCACTGGGTTGCTTATCTTCATATAGTATATCTACAGAGAATCTGCAGAACTATTTCAAGGCCGTTTTACACTACAGAAACGATATGTCATATATCTCAACTGTGGAACACAGATAAGCATTTAGATAATTATAATTAGTGATACGCCAAATAAGTAAATAGGAACATTGCGTAATTGTATTGTTTATTTAACAGTTTTCGAATATATTATACATTTATAAAGAATTGGTTTCTCTTTGAACAGATCATTTAAATGCAGTACATTTTCAATTACCCGCTAAAATAAGCATAAAAACGGAGACGTTACAAATGGGATGCTCGCGTCGGGATAAAATTGACAATATTATTGTTGATTAGATTGAACTTTACTGACATTTATATTGAAGAGACAAAGCTAATTAAAATGACGATCTATTTGGAAATTGTTAAGCATAGCGCAACGCGCATGTATAGATTTTAAGCATTAGAGTCGGTGCGATAATCCTTATTGCTTAACATATACCAGAGATTGTATCACGTTAAGAGGGAACACTAGTGTGACGCTTAATAATTTTAATAATTATTATAAGCGAGTGTGAAATTGTATAGCGCATAGTTTAGCGTTAAATTTATTACTACTTAACCAAAAGTGAGTAAGTAAGAATGTCAATCACAGACTGGCAACAGTGGTTGGATATGGGACGTTCATTCTCATTGGAAGGTGAAGAGCTGAAGGCGTTTGTCAAAGACAGACAGAACGAATTCAGACAGCAGAGGGCGGATGAACGAGAAGAGAAAAAGGAAAGTGAGCTACGTGCAGCTGCAGAAGCTAAGGCTAACAGAGAGAATGAATTGGAGCTAGCGCGTGAAGCGGCTAAGTTAGCTGATACCAAAGCAGCCAGAGAGAGTGAGTTGGAACTAGCGCGAGAGGCGACTAGATTAGCCGAAGTAAAGGCAGTTAGAGAAAAAGAAATAGAAATAGCGAGGATGAACGAGGCAAGGCTTACGCGAGAAGCCGATGAAGTGAGACAGGCAAGGGACAGAGAATTAGAGAATAAGAGGCTTGAGGTTCAAGTGAGAATGAGAGAGATAGAATCGAGAGATAGACGAAACAGGGATGATGGAGATTCCTACATGACGATGGGTGACAACCACCAAGGAAACCAAAGTCATAAGGGAATGAAGAACATTAAGTTCCCAATATTTAACGAGGCAAAAGACTGTCTCGATGCGTATCTTCTTAGATTTGAGCGGACGTGTACGACATACGAGATACCAAGAGATGTATGGTCACTGATGCTAGCGCGACATCTAGAGTCGAAAGCATTAGAAGTGTACCAGCGTTTGTCGGCTGAAGAAACACAAGACTATGATTGTTTAAAGAAGCATCTCTTGAAAAGGTTCCAATTGACAGAAGGAGGGTATCGTAACAAGTTTAAGACTAGCAAGATGGAACAAGGAGAAACTCCTTCAAATTTCATTTACAGATTGCAACGATATTTGCAGCAATGGTTGCTACAAGCTGGATTTGAGCAGACCTACGAAGGAATCGAGGATCTACTGCTAAAAGATCAATTTTTCCTCACTTGCAGTAACGAGTTGAGGATGTTCATTAAAGAGAAAGGAAAAATGAGCTTAAAAGACACATTGACGTGTGCAGAATCTTACATCGAAGCTCATGGGTACAGATATGCAGAGAATTCTGTAAAACCTCAAGGGAGATTCAATAATGACAGAGGTAATGGAAAGCCATTTGAAGAGAAATCGAGAGAGAAATTCCAAGGAAACATGAACAGAGGAAGAGTCGAAACGCGACAGAACAAAGAGACAAATCACAGTGGAAATGTGAATAGAGGATTTAGCAGAGATAGAGAGCAGGCAGCGGAACACAAGATAACTTGTTTTGCATGCGGTAAGGTAGGTCATAAAGCATATGATTGTGTGAACAAAACTAAAGGGTTTGTTAAACACACAGCTGCAGCAGTACAGATTTACGAGAATAGGGCGTACAGGGCTGTACAGACAAATGAAAATACGAAATCGAATGAAATTGACAGAACAGTAGAACGCCAGGATAGGAAAGGTAAAGAAGAAGTACCGAAACATATGGCAGCAAGTACGGTAGTTACAGAACGGAAAGATGGTTGCATTGATATTGAAAGTATAGACGAATGTCAAGCGAAGGTCAATGGCGTAGACGCCAATTGTCTTTACGATTCTGGAGCGAGTACATGTATCGTGAGGAGATCGCTAATCAAGGATAGTGATTTGACTGGGAAGGAAACGCACTGCATCCTAGTTGATGGGAGCTTAAGGTGTTTTCCTACAGCCAATGTAAACATTGAGAGCGAGTATTTTACTGGTGAAGTTGAGGCAATGGTTATGGATGAACCAGTAAAGCCGATAATTATTGGACGCGTGAGAGGGTTAAAATATACAGTAACGAATGAGAACACGGAGGAAAATATAATTAATTGTGACAAAGGAGAGAAAGTGAATGAGACGATTATGAGTGAGAAACAAGAAAAAGTTGAGTATAAAGGAATACTCAAGAGAAATGTGAATGCTAATTCACGTTGGCAAGATGCCAAGAAGACAGTAAGATTCGAGAGTGATGAAATGAGCACGGAATATGATGACGTAATAGAGAAAGTTGGAAGTGATGACGTCATGAACAGTGACGCACATCAAACGACAGCAGCGATAGAAACGAGAGCTGAGTCGAAGAAGGCGGTGAAATATAAACCACTCAAGGTCACAGAAATGCCCGACCTGAGTATAACCACAAAAGAAATAAAGGAATTACAGAAGACAGATGAAACATTGAAGAGTTACTGGGATAAAGCATCTGAGTGGAATGGCGATGAGAAGAGTACAGAAAAAGTGCTGTACGTAAAGAAAGATGGACTGTTGTACCGGAGATGGAAAGAAGTATTGAAGGATGAAGCGAAGTGGCAGTTGATGGTTCCGAAACAGTTGAGAAACAAAGTTCTAGCTGTAGCACATAACTCGCTACTATCAGCTCATCTAGGCATGAAAAAGACTCACGATAAAATTGTGAATGAATTTTATTGGCCAGGGATAAATCAAGAAGTTCGGCGATATATATTAAGTTGTGATGTATGCCAGAAAGCGGTAGATAAGAAAGTGAATTACAAGGCACCGATGGGACATCTTCCAGTGCTGGATGTACCGTTCAAGCATGTCTGTGTAGACATCATAGGAGCCATAGAGCCAATGTCTATGAGAGGATATCGTTATGTATTAACGATTATCGACTTGAGCACCAGATATCCTGAAGCGATACCATTGAAAGGTATTAGTACCGAGGAAGTGGCGGAAGCCTTGTTTAACTTTTACTGTCGGATGGGCGTACCAGAAAGAATTCATACAGATAGAGGGAGCCAATTTACGTCAGAACTAATGGCCGAAGTAAACAAAATGTTGTTGATCAAGCACACGATGACAAGTCCGTACCACGCGATGGGAAACGGTTGTGTAGAACGTCTTAATGGAACGATTAAGACTACACTGAGAAAACTGATAGGTGAACAAGTAAAAGAGTGGGACAGGTACTTGGCACCACTACTTTTCGCACTACGAGATACTGTACACGAGAGCCACGGATACACGCCTTTCGAATTAATCTTCGGAAGATCATGTAGAGGTCCGGTACAGATATTGAAGGAACTGTGGACAAATGAAAAAGTGGAAGACGAGGTGAAGGATGTATACACATATATGACAGATCTACGAGAGCGTATAGAGGAAACGTGTAACATGGCGCAGAAAGCAATTCACAAAGCCAATGCGAAGAACAAGAAGTACTACGATAAAAAGGCACGATATAGAAAACTGGAGATAGGTGATAAAGTCCTATTGTTACTGCCGAGTTGTAATAATAAGATGCTTGTTAAATGGCAAGGACCATTTGTTGTCAGAGGAAAAATCGGAGATTACGATTACAAAGTTGAGGTTGATGGTGGAAAACTGAAAACATACCACATCAACATACTAAAGAAATATTACGAGAGGGATGAAGAAGAGTTGTCAGGTTCTGAGACAATAGCATATGTGTCAGCTATTGTACATGATGGTAGAGAAGGTGAAGACGAAGAGGAGGAGATATTAAACCTGTATGTCAGTAAGCAAACTGAGACGTACAAGGATGTTGATATTAATCCACAATTAGAAGATGAACAGAGAGGTGAATTAGAAAAATTACTGAGAGAATATCAAGACATATTTACAGATAAACCAGGAAGAACTTACATGGTGAAACACGAGATTCATCTTACGAGTGATGAACCTGTTAGGATGAAAGCATATCCAACACCGTATCATCTACAGTCTGAAATTGATAAGGAAATTGAGATAATGTTAGAGAATGGGATAATAGAAAGATCAGAAGCAGCATACGCAGCACCGCTTGTTGTTGTTAAGAAGGCTGATGGAAGCAATAGACTTTGCTGCAACTATAAGCAATTGAACAAAGTGACAGTTTTTGATCCAGAGCCGATGATGTCAAACGAGGATATCTTCAATAAACTGAGTGGCAGCAAAATATATAGCAAGTTTGATTTTTGCAAAGGGTATTGGCAAATTCCAATGAGCGAAGAATCAAAAGATTATACGACTTTCATTTGTGCAAGTGGGTTGTATAAATTCAACGTTTTACCATTTGGATTGGTAAACAGTGCTTCAAGCTATAACAGACTTATAAGGAAGATTTTGCATGGAACTGAGAATCTGGAAAGTTATGTTGACGACATACTAGCTCATACAGAAGGATGGACTAAACATATGAAGATTTTACGAGAATTTTTTCAAAGAGTGAGAGATGCTCACCTGACTTTGAAACCAAAGAAATGTTCATTAGGCTATGGACGCATAGATTTCTTGGGTCATACGTTAAACAACGACGACATTAGTCCTAAAGGAGAATCTATAGATAAGATTGTGGAGATGCCACAACCGAAAACGAAGAAACAAATAAGAAGCTTTTTGGGAGCAATAAACTATTACAGAAAATTTATTCCTCATTGTGCTGAACTGATGGCACCATTAAGTGACTTGACAAAGAAGTCAGCAGCTAATAATGTTGATTGGAACGAAGAATTAGAAGAGAGTTTTAGCAAGCTGAAAGCAGCACTTGCTAAGACACCAATATTAAAGTTACCAAACTTGGAAAAGGAATTCGTGATTCAAACGGATGCATCAGGAAGAGGAATAGGTTGCGTCCTGATACAGCAGTACGAAGGAGTGAACCACCCGATTGCATATGCGAGTAGGAAACTATTGGAAAGAGAGATGAGATATTCAGTTGAGGAGAGAGAATGTCTAGCGATAATGTGGGGAATTAGTCGGTTTGACAGGTACTTGTGTGGAAAGCAGTTTGTGATAGAGACAGACCACTGCGGACTACAGTACATGAAGGAAGGGAGAATGAGAAATGCGAGAGTCATGAGGTGGAGTCTAGCACTTCAAAATTATTGCTTTACGATACGATATATCAAGGGAAGCAATAATGTTATGTCTGATTATTTGAGTAGAGGAATTACATAGTACTTAAATATATCAGTAATGTATTATAATAATGTAGATAAGAAGTTCAGTAATGTTGTATTGTTGTGTAAGATAGAATAAGGAAGTTGATAGAAATTTAGTTGATAGATAATTAGGTGAGATTGTAAAGCCTGATTACAGACTTTTGAAGGAGGGGTATTTGTAGCGTATTAAATCGCTATTATCTATCAAACTAACTTGTCTGATATTATATGTTAATTCTAAGTAGGAGTTAAGCTAGATAATTTAGTTGGCGTGTCTAGATTAATAATTTGGCGTCTAGTGGATTAGTAACTAGGAGACCACGAATCTTGCGTACATGAGCGAGGCAGTCATGGTGACGTCAAGCGGTTACTACGGACGCTTACGTAAGTGAAAACATTTGCATTGACGCGTAACCAATTAAAAGCATCGAAATGAGCGTAACGGACAGAATTGAATGGAAACAGCCACGTCATTGAAATTCGACATAAACGGTGGATTCCTTGCTTGAACATTGAGAAAGATGGTTGTTCAGTTGTGGCTGGCAATTCATTTGAAGTTTATTCAATGGTGGGGATGATGATTATGCTCGTATCTGGTCGTAAAACAGTACGAGGCATTCGTGTGAGAGTAGAGGCGATTTAGAAATTCGAAGTTGCGAACTCTAACGTCCGTGAAGTCTACATTGTGATCGTGACGGTTGGTGAGACGATATTCGTGTGTTGAGAAACGATTTTGGGCTCGTTGTCTCTGGTTGACATTTCAAGGTCATTTTCAATTGGGAAGGAAATTCTCATTGGTTGGAGTGTGATAATTTGATGCTACGGAAGTATTGAATATTGTCTTGTCTGGTATTCGATCTGGATTCCACAGCTTGACAGTATCTCATTATCCTTCTTCAAATATAGCACGAGGTTGCTTATCTTCATTCAGTGAATCTACGGAGAATCAGCAAAACTATTTCTTCAAATATAGCACTGGGTTGCTTATCTTCATATAGTATATCTACAGAGAATCTGCAGAACTATTTCAAGGCCGTTTTACACTACAGAAACGATATGTCATATATCTCAACTGTGGAACACAGATAAGCATTTAGATAATTATAATTAGTGATACGCCAAATAAGTAAATAGGAACATTGCGTAATTGTATTGTTTATTTAACAGTTTTCGAATATATTATACATTTATAAAGAATTGGTTTCTCTTTGAACAGATCATTTAAATGCAGTACATTTTCAATTACCCGCTAAAATAAGCATAAAAACGGAGACGTTACAGTCATCAACTTTTTGGGGCCGACACGAGAAAATATTGTTGGCGCCGCTCGTTCTGGATAAAGCTTTTTAGCCCCTCCCCCAAAAAAACTGGAAATAAAACTCTGCCCGTGGTTTAGCGTATGACTGTTTTACAGTCATGGATCCCAAGTACTGAAAATAGTAAAATTTCAAACTCAGCTGCTAAGAGAACACAATATATTAAACCATCACCAACCGATTTCTTTCTTCCTTCCATACAGGCACAAGATTCACTATCAAATGGGGAGCTCCGAGTGCATGGTCTAATCTGTTCGGCATTTGAGTTTCATATTTTATACTCACGATAAGCTTAGGTGTGACGCTTTCAAGAGGAATAATATTGTGTTGCCCTTTCCAGATTGTTCTGATACTGTTAATATAATGTCGGTTGTATTAAGAAAGTTACTCAACTTTAGGCTTTATGAAAGAGAAATAACAAAAGTGCGGTTTTTTGAGTCCATCGGGCGCTATCACATTTATGTAGGCCTACTTAGTTTGTGATTTTAAAAACTATTATAATTAGACAGACATACAGTGTAGGCCTATATCATAAACTTTGTATTAGCCTACTGCCCCGCTGCCGGGCCCATAAAGGTTGCTGGGCCACTAGGCATTTGCCATATGCATCTTCTCCTCCCTGTTTGTCCACTCAAAATCGTGGGGCGCGGTGGTGTAATGGGTATGTTCGTTGCCTTGCTGCCGGAGGGTTGCAGGTTCGAATCCACCTCAAGTCGCCGCGTAGAAACCTTGGGAAAGTCCTTCACTCGCAATTGAAACTCCGATGCAGTGTCGGCTCTACAGTCGGAAGCGCCTCTGAGTAGTTAGCTTGAAAGGGCGCTATAACAAGCGCACGTATACAAACATGCAAACTAACACAATAAAAATCAATCAACAGTACTTTGCTATATGTAGGGCCTTGTAGGCCTAAGCATAAGATTTGCTGTAAAAATATGCCACATTCGTTAGTTAAGACTGACTTTAAAAGGATTCGATTGTATCTCATCGGGGCAACATAGGTTATTCTCTGCAATTGGCATGCATGTGTAGCCTAATTATTAGCTGCAGCGCCATTAATTACCTATGAATGAATTAATTATTGTTGTAGGCCCACAACAGTAAATTATTATTTAGTATAACCGCTCAATAGATTCTACTACTAAACAGGGCCGTAAATCTCGGGAAGGGAAAGGAGGGAATTCCCTCCCCACTTTTTCTCAGCTGTGTCACAAATGTTAGGGAAGGCACGCTGTAGGTGACTGCACATTGCTCGATTCGTAGCTACTTGAAAGTTTGCTCTGTGGGATCAAAAGCTAAGAGGTGTAGGACCTAAATGTGTCCATTTAGAAATAGGATCTTCTCTTCAAAGATACAAAGCGGGAGGAATTTATTAAGTGACACGCCCAATATAATCAATCTGCAAGACTGCAACGAGAATGATAGCGGCCATTAAGTGAGAACACAGATAATGACTTTATATATATATATATATATATATTGTACATAAAACATGTAAACTCAAAATGGGCAAACTCCTAAATACCTTTGTGACTTGATGCAATCTCTTTTCGCCTTCTCTCCGGTCTGCTGATCTCCTTTATCCCCTAGTTCTTCGGGCAAGGACTACCATGACCCAACCTTCAATTGCCAGTGTAGACACTTCTTTGTAAAATGACCTCCCTTCCTCCTATCCGTAGTAAGATCCTATCGTGGTTGACGCCTTCAGCTCGTCGCTGCTTGAAGTCTTTCTTATTTCCTCAGGGCCGTTGCGCTGAAGCGCCTCTGAATAGCTAGTATAGGCCTATACTGTAAGAAGCACTTTATAAATTCTCATATACAATGCAACACAATACATACATATGCATTCATGATTCATGCATACATGACATGTATACATAAGTACATAGGCTAATCATATTGGGAGTGTGGGCTCTCAGATCTGAAAGGAGAAATACTGATATCAGTTCATCTCGAGACCACATTAGCCATTACCGCATATTTGACTGTACGCCTACACAGTATTACAAAGGATTGCAAATAACACTGCATGGACAACAAATTTTAACTTTTTTTGCTTCCGAAAAATCTTTGACTGTTTTCTATAGAATTTGACGTGCTGAACACGATGGTGTGCTCAGAATTGTTGTATCACGTAAGGTGTTTGAGAAAAACAACATTTAAGATTTTAATTTAAATGCTCATATTTTGCATATTATTTACAATATACTATAAATTAAATTTTTTACTTCCGAAAAATCTTTGACTGTTTCCTATAGAATTTGACATGCTGAACACGATGGTGTGCTCAGAATTGTTGTATCACGTAAGGCTTTTGAGAAAAACAACATTTCAGATTTTAATTTAAATGCTCATATATTGCATATACAATAGGCCCTATACTATAAATTAATTTTTTTTACTTCCGAAAAATCTTTGACCGTTTTCTATAGAATTTGACGTGCTGAACACGATGGTGTGCTCAGAATTGTTGTATCGCGTAAAGTTTTTGAGAAAAACAACATTTAAGATTTTAATTTAAATGCTCATATTTTGCATATATTTACAATATACTATAAATTTATTTATTTTTTACTTCCGAAAAATATTTGACCGTTCTCTATAGAATTTGACGTGCTGAACACGATGGTGTGCTCAGAATTCTTGTATCACGTAATATTTTTGAGAAAAACAACATTTAAGATTTTAATTTAAAGGATCATATATTGCATATATTTACAATATACTATAAATTAAATTTTTTTTACTTCTAACCGTCTTAAAATATATTATAGTTTAAAGCTTATCTGAAAATAAGCTGGCTAATTTGTTATGCATTTACAAGCATATAGACAAAACTAAACTTTGGACCTGAGACATCAAACTACAGACAAGCTGATGTCAACTTCCTTAGTGGGATATGCATGTAGAGACCTACATGTATGCTGATAATCGACTTTAATTGTGCTTAAAACATTTGCAGGCAGATTCTACCCAGTATTAATGCATATGCAGACCCAAGTTTATTAAGCAAAGACGAACATTTATGTAAACTGTCCTAAGTGCAGGTCTGGATATACCTCAGTTAGGCTACACGAAGCATATTATAACGTTATAGCTGAAAAATATGGAAATAAATAGAAAATTTGAAGATTTCTCAAAAACGTTACGTGATGGGACAATTTCAAGGTGATTTTCGTGATCAGCAGCAGAAACTGCATAAGAAACACCTAAAAGTGTTCAGGAAGCAAAATCAATGTTGTCCAGTGTAATTTTAAAGAAATAAAATTCATGAATAAGGTGCTGTGCGTTCAATAATTTAAAAAGTCTAATATTTTTCGTTTTTCAAATCACTTCAAGCAGGATTGTGTCCGGGTAAGTGCGACGAAAATTGTGCAAATGCACACTGCCTTCTCTACATGTATTAAGAACAGCTTGTCACATAGCCTACGTTATAAGCAATTAGCCATTGCCCAAATCTGTGCATCAGAAAAGTGACAAACAGCATCATATCATTATGATCAGATTCCTGTAATTTTATTTCTCTCACGTAAAGAATCTGCTTTGGTCGCAGTTTGTATATTGTAATTGCAATCACGATCTCGAAATTCTTCAGCGTCCCCAGATATTAAATCGTGGTCTTTCATTCAGTCAAAAGAAATTCCGCCATTAACAAAATCCATAGGCAAGGGATGGCAAAAACGACAAAATGATACGAAAGGTATTGTTGTAGAATATAGCCTATCATAATTATAGGCCTACATGTAGGAAGTACCGTAATTTATAATTACTAAAGTTAGTTTTATCCACCTTAATCTATATATCTATAATTGACTGCATGAGGTTCACTTAACTTTTAAACATGTCTTAAGCCCTTGTCGACGCATTTTAGAAGAATATAACCGACTTGTTGTTTAAGTTGTAGATCAAACAATTGAAGCCTGTGACATCTAAGTTTACAGTAGGCACTGCAAATGAATTGCTACATAGACCTATAGATACATAGGCCTACTAAATTAGGCCTACTAACCTATTCGGATGCAGGGAATTAAAATGAAGAAAAAATGAAGTGACTAAATAAGCCTAATGCTTTCAACCAGTGATTCCGTTAAGGTCTGAATTCTTGGAGTCATGGACGCATCACATCCAAAAAATTGGAGTCCACACCAAATGGATAAGAGTCATGGACTCCACACCCATCCATTTTTGGAGTCCCATCGGGCCATAGTATGATAGTAGGCCAAATGTAAAAAATTCCGAACTTCTTATATTAGGCTACAGACGACAAAGGGCCCAACCATTAGGCCTATTATTGCGTAACCTACGCAAAAATTCGTATTTTTGACCCTCTCATTCTGTTGCAACTCGTACATTTTGCGAACAGCCACATGCGTACGTAAAAATTAGCTCTAACCCTCCTCCGTTTGCAAAAGTTCATTTAGGCTATATAGCTAAAGTTAGCTATTAAATTCATTTTACCGTTGGCTATTTTTTGTGTGTTAAAATCTGAAGTTGTCGATACCAATACAGAAAATATCAAGTCATCAACTCATAAATTACAGCTAACACCTAGTCTATAGCCTAAGCCAAAGATAAGTAGAAGTTTTAGTTTTTAAAATTTGAGAACAAATTAACAGCCATTTAGAAGCAAAAACTGGCGTTAGAGCACAATCAGATTGCATCATATTGCATTAATATTGACTGGAGGGCGTCTCTGAGAGGGTTAGCTTCTTGTAGAGGCGTTATGTAGGCCTAACTTATTGATATGAATGAATGAAAGCAGAGCCTGAGAGAGCTAAAATGTGATTGTCGTTAGCAATAACATCATTTTAAAAATAAACAGGGAAATTTTCGGACTTTATAGCCTATAACTAGTACCAATCTTCCCGACGATAATAAATTTTATACTCTCAAGAAAAATATTTTAGCATTGTTTTACTTCTCTAATTTTCTTGATTTTAGGATCTAGCCGACGTCGATCATTACTTTTTAAGTCAGCTCATGGGAACGGTTGAACACTATAATATTGCTGACGTGTCTCGATGGTAACCTTAGGTTTGGGTCTAGGCCTGCAAGTAGGCTACGTACGTCACTCACAGACAAATAAATGAAATAGGTATATTCATAAATAGGTCATTGCATAAATTATTCACCACTAACCAGTCAGTTAATACGCAATGAATAAACTGAGACCTAGGCCTATATGGACCCCACGGTATTTCTTGGGGAACGGACATTTCCCCCCCTGGACATTTCCCCCCCCGGACATTTCCCCCCCCGGACATTTCCCCCCCTGGACGTTTCCCCCCCCTACCCTAGGACATTTCCCCCCCTTTGCGGAAACCATTGCTTTTATCGTCTTCAACAATTTAAACCAGAATATTTTCATCAATCCAGCTCCAATTTAGACAAGAATATTTTCATCAATCCAGCTTCCATTTAAGCAAGAATATTTTCATCAATCCAGCTCCAATTTAAACAAGAATATTTTCATCAATCCAGCTCCAATTTAGACAAGAATATTTTCATCAATCCAGCTCCAATTTAGACAAGAATATTTTCATCAATCCAGCTCCAAGCTAAACCCCGTATGCATCAATACAATACAATACAATACAAAGCGTTGGATAAACTGTTTAATGACCAATTTGAAATATTTCAACCTTATTTAGAAGGTATGCTTAGAACAGGGGGGGGAAATGTCCGGGGGGGGAAATGTCCTAGTCGAAATGGGGGGGGAAACGTCCAGGGGGGAAATGTCCAGGGGGGGAAACGTCCGGGGGGGGAAATGTCCAGGGGGGGAAATGTCCTACACTCGTATTTCTTATTGGTGTCCCGTGGACGCATCGTTAATTTATTTGTGCGTCCATCCACAACTTCAGTGCGTCCATGGACGCACCGCCTTTATTTTTGTACGTCCGGAGTCAAAATTTGTGCGTCCGGGACGCACGGACGCACGTTAACGGAATCACTGCTTTCAACTGTTGTTAGTTGTGTTGTTTCCATGTAGGCCTAATTCGAATATAAAAGGCTATATATATATGCAGTAGTGCGAACCAACCATTTTAACACTAATTAAACCTAGGGCGTCACTGAACTCAATGGTGTACTCCGTGAGGGAGGAGTGTAGGACATTTCCTCCCTGGACAAACCCCCCGGACAAACCAACCGGACAATAACCTCCCGGTCAATTCCCCCTGATTTAGCCTAGGACATTAACCCCCGGACAATTGCCCCCTTTGCTGCGCATAGCCTATTTCTGTAGTGATTATTTGCTCAAACTTAGGCTAATTATCCAGTTCGCGGTGCTGTCAACTAGTTAGTGTCATACGGGTAAACACTGTCGCTGTCATTCAGGCGTGAACCTATAGCTTGTTAGTGTCGTTCAGTCACTCCGATATGAAGCTAATACCTGTTGGTACAATTTAGGACAGAATGAATGCTTGTCATCAATCCAGCATCCATTTAGACAAAAATTAGTTTCGTCCAACTTCTATTTAAATAACAATTATTTTCATAAAACCAGCTCAAATTTAAGCAAGAATATTTCCATCAATCCAACTCCAATGTAAGCAAGAATATTTTCATCAATCCAGCTCCAAACTAAGCAGGAACATTTTCATCAATCCAGCTTCCATTTAAGTAAAATTTATTTTGTATCAATCCGGCTTCTATTAAGCGAGAATACTTTTCATCAATTCAACTCGAGTACTTAGGAACGGCATTTTATAGTACAACCACTTATACGCAATATGTTCTACCAGGATTTTTGTCCAACCCTAAGGGGGAATTGTCCGGGGGTTATTGTCCGCGGGGGTTATTGTCCGGGGGTTTTGTTCAGGAGGGAAATGTCCACGCCCGTGAGGGAGATAAAGGCCTACTACGCACAATTTCGAAGGGGAAATTTTTCCTCCCCACATCTGGAAACAGATTCACGGCCCTGTAACCACACACAGTGATTTGGGGAAACATCGTAATCAATCACTTTTTTATAATAATGATCAATAATCTAAACGCCGCTTTATATTCCTATAGCTGTTTGTGAGACGTCCTTTGTAGTGGTATGGCCGCACTGCGGCGTCATATAAATAATCGTCATAATAATATTTTATAAATTTATGTATGCGTGATGACAAATATATCAATTTCTCAATGGAGGTATTATTGCAATTTGCAAATAGGTCTCTTCTATGCGCAAGCATGAAGACATTTGAAATTGGCAATTAAATTTTATAGCGCGTTTAGATCCCAACGATTGGTGTCACAACGTCGTTTGATGAAAAGCCAGAGGCATCAAAGATTCAAAGTCTTCATCATACGACAACAGTACTGGAGCTGCAGCAGTGAAGCTACATACCATTAACACGGTGAGTAACATGGCTGTATAATCTTTCAGTCAACGCCACGCTATCTGGAAACAAGTCAGCCTTTCGTAGTTTCAGAGTAAGCAAATTGTTACGTTAAAAACTTCTGTTAGGTGTGTTCCTGTTGACCTATTCACGCATTAGCGGAACTTCGGAAGTAGGTTTCTAACTTCCGAAGAGTTCCTAAAAACGCACGAAAATCATGTACGGTAGGCTTACAAGTTTTGCGCCATATGGCATCAAAAGTGACCAACTCAGCAACAGTAGCCTAGACCTATTGGAGGGGTACGGCCTAATTGTCAATATGCGTTCATATTCTTGTCTTTGAACAGGTATTAGGCACATAATTTAATTAATAGCTAGGTCATAATAATTATTCTAGCCTATATTGCTTAATAATTTCGCCACAAAAACTGAGCCCTGTTAAAGTAGGCTATAACATCTTCATATTGCATTTCTCTTTGCAATAGGCCTATAGAACTCCGACTGGTCAAAAGAGGTTCTTGTTAAACGAACAATTTCAGTTGTACATACATGTCGATTTAATTCCCTCTTTGTATTTGAGCAGTGTTTCATGCTTTCGTACGCTGATCATACAGACGAGTTATAACTTATTAGGCCTATAAGTCAGAGGTTCTCAACCAGTGTGTCGCGAATAGACCGGCGGTGTGTAACGTAAAACTGGTGTGTCTCAGGTGTGTCGCGAAGAATTTGTGTGTCACGAAGTCTCACAGCATAAGCCGTCGTTCTTGTGTTACACCGACTTGATTACTTCCGCAGTTTGACGAACGTGGACAATGAAAATTCTTAGCATTGTATTTATCTAATGCAATTCATCTCAATCGTATAATTATATAGAGAGATGCTCGATGATCGATAGGCCCACAATCCCCCCGTAGGCCTACATGAAATATTTTGCGAATGACTCAAGAATATGCCCTTTTAGTCTTAGCTTACAATATAACACGTTAGCGACTAACCTTTTGCCAAAAGTCTGTAATATTCGAAAATGGGGTAAATTTTATAAGAAACGGAAATATCTTGCGGATTATGCAGAATTGTGTCCTCTCAACCGGTTTGCGTATTCAAAGTAAAACAAATTGTAGGCTACAAGGTACAGGGCTCTGAGGGTCCAAATGACCCCAAACGTTTTAACTAAATATTTCCTGTAGGCCTACTTTTCAAGTTTTCAGTGACAATAATTGGACGTTTTAAGGGGCAGCGTTTAGTTTCGGCAGCCTATGTTGTTCTCGTTAATGGGCAGGGCCCAAGGCTTCCCAAGCTTAAAGTGTCCTGGGACTCTAGCCAAGTTGCTACGCAAGTGTATGCGCCGGTATTGCACTCACAAAACCTATCGAGCCTCGAGCATCTTTCTATATAATTATACGATCCAAGGAAAAATCAGAAGAAAATCGCAAGTAAGGCAGGGTACGTGTCAAAAAACGACCTGGAATAGTAGATTTGGTCAGTGTAATTTAGACTTTTAAATTCATTAGAAACTATAAGGTATTCATTGTCAACATCTTCATTCATTCGAATTTATAAAAATTAAAAATTAAAAAAACTATTTTAACTTTGACATAGGGCTATTTAAATTTTAAAAGATTGACATAATTATGACGATTGCATGGTGTGACGCGAAATTTTGTTGCAAGTTTAGGTGTGTCGCGAGCGGAAAAAGATTGAGAACCTCTGCTATCTATATAAATAAAGAGAAGATTCTGTCTGTCTGTCTGTCTGTCTGTCTGTCTGTCTGTCTATCTGTCTGTTTGACCGGGATGCATTTCCACAGTTTTTGAGCTTTTCACTCCAAACCTTCACTACTGTGTAGGTCTCGGCATGAGACACCCCAACGAGGGCTTGGCGATTCTCTACCACCATGCTGGGGGGCGAAACCCCCAAATTTTTTCCACTTTTTTCAGCAATTCCTCTGAAACTTTGTACCTAGACAGAGGGTCATCAGAGCAACCCGGTGGAGTGGTTGGCGAATCTCTACCACCATGGGGGCCACGGTGGGGATTTGCAAAAACCCTAATTTTCGCTATAAATTTCAATTCCCTTGCCATAGTTTCGCTGTTAGACAGATTTTTACGCGGGCCACCTCGCGTCTACTCAGCCCACACTTCGGCCCGCAGGGGCCGGGTGGGGCATGGGTGTGGGGGGGCGTGAGGGCGGTGGGGAGAACATTTTCCCGCAAACATAAATTTCACGGGTGGCAATACCGGTCGAGGTCGGAGTGTGGTGTGGTGGGTGGGGTGGGATGGGGTGGGGGTGGGGGATGGTGGTGGGGGAATTTTCCGAATACACAAATTTCACGGGTGACGTACCTGTGGAGGTCGGAGTGTAGTGTGGTGGGGTCCGGGGTGGCGGGTGGGGGTGATGGGTGGGGTGGGGATGGGTTGGGTGGGGTGGGGTTGGGTGGGGGTGGTGGGTTGCGAAAGCCCTAATTTTCGCTATAAATTTCCATTCCCTTGCCATAGTTTCACAGTTAGACAGATTTTTATGCGGGCCACCTCGCCTCTACTCAGCCCACACCTTGGCCCGCAGGGGCCGGGTGGGGCAAGGGTGGAGTGGGGGGCATAGGTAGGGTGGGAGGGGCGTGGGGGGGTGGGGGAGAAAATTTTCCCGAACACCGAAATTTCACGGGTGGCGTACCGGTCGAGGTCGGAGTGTGGTGGGCGGTGGGTAGGGTAGAATGGGGTGGGGTGGAGGATGGTGGTGGGGGAATTTTCCTAATTCAAAAATTTCACGGGTGGCGTACCTGTGGAGGTCAGAGTGTAGTGTGGTGGGGTCGGGGGTGGCGGGTGGGGGTGGGTGGGGTGGGGTTGGGTGGGAGTGGGGAGGGGTGTGTGGAGAGTACGGGTGGGGGATGAGGTGGAGTGGGGGATGGGGTGAGGCTGTGGAGGGAGTGAGGTGGGCAGGGGTGGGAGTGTTGGGGAGTGGGGGTGGGGTGGGGAGGGAGAGGGGTGGGTGGGAGTGGGGGTGAGTTTGGGGTTGGGGTTGGAGAGATGGTGGGGAGGGGTGGGGGGATTGGGGGTGGGAGGAATTTTTCCGAAAACCCAAATTTCACGAGTGGCGTACCGGTGGAGGTCGGAGTGTGGTGGGGTGTTGTGGGGTGGCGGTGTGATGCGGTGGAGTGTGGTGTGGTTGTGGCCGGGAGCGGGTCGTATCCTAAATTTCCCGGGCAACGCCGGGTACCCCAGCTAGTAAGTTATAAGTGAAAATACACCTTCACAGAACCTGTATGAATGCACATTTTCAATTGGCCTTGCAACCTTCAATGCAGTTGCTGGTTGGGAAACTTTTATGCTAAGTGACGTGCGTCATTTCGTTCAATCTTTAAAAATTGCACTTTTCAAATTTTCAAATTTAGCCTATCATAAGCTGACCGGTCTTCAATATATTCTTGGGGTGCGGTGCTGTATGGGTAGGTTCGGTGCCTTTGAGCCGGATGGTTCCAGGTTCGAATCCACCTCAAGTCGCCGCATTAGCGACCTTGAGCAAGTCCTTCGACTCGCAATTGCTCATGCGCTTCGGCGTGATTCTCCGATGCAGTCTCCGCGCAGTAGTCGGGTGCGCCTCTGAGTAGCAGCTTGAAGGAATGCTATAGCAGATGCGAGAAATTAATTTTTTAAATATTTAAGAAATATTATTGCTGGATTACAATTTGGATTTGGTTCGCCATAATCCCTATATGGTTTATCAGCATAACACAATTTGTTCAGACTGTAATGAATCCATGTGTAGGCCTAATATCATACCTGCGTTATTTCGGTTTTTTCTCACCTTTGTCTTTGTCGTCAGAATCTTCGTGATTAACAATAAAAGAAGGCATAATAATGCATCATAAATATTATCATTAGGCCTACTGTATTCCTTTAAATAAAAATCCAATATTTCGATTTCAAAATGTTTCAGATGGGGCTCATCTCCGGTTGGCCGCAGCTCTTTCAGCGTCTCGTTACAATGCTTGGCTTTATTCTGATGCGCTTCGTCTTTATGACGATACAGAAAGTCTACTGGAAAATCAACGGAACCACAAAGAAAATCACACAATCGAGAAGACCAGAAAACTACAATAGGTGTGCACACGTTCTTGATATCGTTCTCTTAAAACAATTTGATATTACGAAAACCAACTCTATCAGAAACTACATTCTAATGCACAACAGATTCGAAAGTCCTCAGTACATCTTCGAGAACGATCACATATCGCTGATTACAATAGACGAAGAGAATGCCATTTTCGGCGTAGCTAAACAGAAAGGCATGCAATTGTGGAGACTTGAGTTATGTTCTTTCATGCGGATGGCTCAGGTGTTGTTCTGCGATCAACTGATACTCGTCCCTTTGAATCATTTTCATCGTATGGCGGAAGAACTTGGAGATCCGCAAGGTCAGTTGATTTTCCTCTTTAACACTGGCAGATGTGGTTCGACGCTATTGACACAGATGATGCAAACAACGGGAAAGTGCATCTCCATCTCGGAACCAGACTCTATCGGTCCTCTGGCCATTTTGTACAGGAGCAAAGGTGACTCAGACCACCTTCGTCAGCTCAGTAAAGATGTGATTCGTTGGACTTGTAGGCCATACAAGAACATCTCTCCTTTGGCTTACATGATAAAAGTCTTGACAATGTTCACTGACGTTCTTCCTGTCTTAAGAGAAATCTATCCATCCAGCAAATGTCTTTTCATGTATCGTGACCCAGTAAAAACCGCACAATCATTTCATCGCATTTCAAGCAAAAGCTCAGCATTTGTGATGATAAATACGCTCGGAAAAGTGTCCCCATTGCTTTCTGAGAAATGCTTTGATTACCTCGGCTGTATAGGAAAAGAGTTCAGATATAAGTTGTGGGATGATCTCTCTTTTGGCGTCTTGATGGTGATGGTTAACTACAAGTTGTACTTGCAATTTCGACGCAAAGGGCTTGAAGTCAGCGCAGTACGCTACGAAGACATCAAGAAGGACAAACACTTTTTCGCCAGAGCTATCCTGAAATTTTGTGATCTTCCATTGTCACTTGAAGAAGATTTTCTCCACGGCCTAGAATTCGATTCACAACGAAATTCGGTTATTGCGCGTAGTTTGCTCGCGAAGTATAAGGATCCTCCTCTGACGCCGGAATCAGAATGCTTGGTAAACGAGGTTCTACAGAAAAATGGTCTTCCCATCCTCGGAGACGACTGGCTACTCGAAGGAACAATCACTTGCAAAGGATGATCAATGGTTGAAGACACTGACCTACCCCAATGAAGACGATACTTTATTTCGTATTTTTTGTGTATCAACTGGACGATTCAAGATCATCGGCAGTTTAGCGTATGACTGTTTTACAGTGGTGGATCCCAAGTACCGGTACTAAAGGTCGTGAAAATTTAAACTCAGCTTCTTAGAGAACACAATATAATTATTAAACCATTGCTAACCGATTTCTTTCTTTCTTCCATACAGGCTCAAGATTCACTATCAATTGGGGAGCTCCGACTGGTCCAATCTGTTCGGCATTTGAGTTTCATATTTTATACTGACGATAGGCTTAGGCGTGACGCTTCAAAGAGGAATCGTGATGCCCTTTCCAGATTGTTCTGAAATATTATGATAGGCCTACTGCTGTTAATATAATGTCGATGTATTAAGAAAGTTACTTAATGCAATTATTGACGCAGAATGCTCTGGTTTCGTTCGGATTATAGCATAAGATTTGACTACCGTTAGCTATATTTAGCTGGTTCATTTATGTCGTTGTCGGATTGATGAACCCATTTTGCCGTTTTAATCAGACGTAGGCATATGCGACCGCAGATAATTTTGCAGGAGGACAAAGAACATTGTTCACTGTTAAGTGTTTTAGGAAGATCTTGGGAAATGCTAAACAGGAAAGTGTAAGAAAGTGGGTATTTTTCATAAAGGTCTATTGAAAGTAGCATTTTAAAATTTCTAGTGTTGTTTGTGCTTTAGTGAGAATAAATAATCAGTCACAAGCAGCAAAAGTAGTTGGCCTAGTGAAAAACTGTAGACAATTTTACACAGGGCCAAATAGACTACCCCTGTTGACCTTGAGCATGTGTGGACGCCCATGGACGATCAGGGCCACCAACGATGATCAGAGGGTTAATTGGACGTGCATTTGTGCAAGTATATTGTTACTCTTTATTTTGCTTGGTTGCATAACGAAGTTATTATCTCCGACTTCGCCAATTTAACTTTGTCATCAGATGTTTTGATTTAACTGTAGGCCAGAGTGTGATTTGCCGGGGGGGGGTTGGGGGGGTCGGACCCCCTCTTTGCTATGGCCCGACCCCCACACTTCCACCTCCAAAAAAAAGGTGTGGGGGTCCAATTTCGACCCCCTCTTTTGGCAGTGCGGGCGGCCAGTGCCACAAGAGGGGGACTGCAAGCAGTTAGTAGGACTTATTTGTTTCATTTCCTCATTCGTTCAACACTTGACAGGTCACAGTTGACACAAAGTTTCAAGTTGTACTGTTGTGACGTTGTCCGGTCCCGTCGACTCCCGTGACAGTGACACAATTTCCCAAATGATCAAATTTCAGAAACTGTCATTGTTTTTTCAAAGTAATGATGCCAATCTTGTCAGTGCAACTATGAAGATTGCCCAAGCGAAAGCCTCGTTATTAGCCATGAAAGACTTCCCCGGTAGACCTGGGAGTGACTTTGGTCAGCTAATCTGACCCCACTTGACCCTAAAGTGACTTGAGGTCGACTTGAAGTCGACTTCTCGGCGTGAAAACGACTTGACCCGACTTGGCAGAAAAATAACCGACTTCCGACTTGAAGTCGACTTCCGACATGGTAATAGCCATTAGTCTATAGACTATAGGTCTACGTACGGCTACAGTGGGCTACTAATGCAAGAAGTCAAGCCAATTTTCATGCAAGCATAATTTCATTTAGGCCTACCAATAAGTAATGACTCCTCAACACAAGCGTAAATTGAAGCAAGAATTTGTTAAAGTTTTTTAAAACCCTTTTCAAGCTGTTTGTGTTTGTTTGGATAGTTTTGTGATACTTTGGGTCATCTAGTAGCCTAGACAATGCGACGGCAAAATATTAGGCCTATGAATTTTAACTTGTCCACTGTCTGTGATTATTCAGATTGCACTCATCATTAATATTATTTTATTATTAATATTAATATTAAATAAATTTGTAAAACGCGCGATGTCTAAGATAAAATGGGGGCCGCGGACTGGCTGCACTGAATGGCGTGTCACGATAACGATAGGATTAATTTGTAAATTCTGTTTCCATAATTATTCAGCCACTAATTAACATCATTCCGCAACTTCGCAAATAGCATTGCAAGCTCATCATCCGGCAGTAGGCTACTACTTTAGTAGCTTAGGCCTACTCACTGACAGTAGTCTTTCATTGTCCAATTGGCCCGTATACAATAGTTTTTTAGTCTGCAGACTACTGCAGAATGATGCAGCGTACCAAAATGGCGCCAAACTATCGATTTATTATAGCCTAGGCCTTGTAGATCCAGCTTTCATTGCGCCGAATTCACTGAGCACTATAGCCTAGAAGTTAACTGATTTGCTCATGTTCGTGTCCTATATAATAAGCACGCGTGCTAATATTTTAGTGACATTTTGTTTCACCATTTTAATTAATGCTTGTCTAAGCGTGACGTTTTAGAAGTAGCATAGAATAACAAATTACATGTCTATGAATACCGGTAGATCGGCAGACGGCAGTCTGCACGATAGCCTACAGGTAAAATAATCAGTAGGCTAAGTCTCTGCATAGCAAAGGCCTAATTCATTCTTGCAAACACACTTAGCTACAAAATCTGCTTAAATGTTGTCACGATCATTGGTTTGAAGTGACAAATTCAACAATGTTTGTGTCTCAAGTCGGTTTAAGTCGACTTGCGATAAAAACAACTTCAAGTGACTTCTCTCTACAAAATTCGACTTGGGGTCAGTTGCGGTGAACAGAAACGACCCGACCCGACTTGGGATGACCAAGTCGACTGGGGTCGACTTATTGGGGTCGACTCCCAGGTCTATTCCCCGGTAAGAGTCTAAAAAACATGTGGGACATGTGTGATAGTACAGGATCGTTCAAGGGTGTTCTGCTTAAGCGGACCGATACTGACTTTGCAAATTTTACCAGTCTCAGAAGTCAATTCTACCAGTGTCTGTTAGACAATATAGCTGAACGATTCCCTTGCACAGAGACATTGAAGCTTGCAAATGTCTTGAATCCAACAAGCTGGCCAACAGATGACTTAGAAAAGACGCTGTATGGTTGCAGAGAGGTTGCTGCTCTCTGCAAGCAACTTTGTTTCAGTTCTATTGCGAGTGTTGAAATCCTATCAGATTTTGCTACTTTTAAAGATAATCTGAAAGTAGGAATGCATCTAAAACAATTGCTGACAAAACTGTCCATTTATCCTATCTCCAGTGCAGATTGCGAGCGTGGTTTTAGTTCCATGAATCTGCAGCACACAGACACAAGAAACCGGCTAAAAACTGAAACTGTCAGTGCTCTATTGATGATAGCTGTTAATGGCCCTGCTGTGCAATTTTTCAAGTGTCACGAGTAAGTCTTATCTTGGTTCAAAAAAGGCAGGCATGGTGCCAACGACAAACCAACAGGGAAGAAAAGGAATGTTGATGAGCTTAGACCAAGATATAAACTTTTTGCCATGATTAAAGACTAGTCACTACCACTTAGCTAGAGTTCATCACAAATTAGGCTACATCATACATGACAATTTCATTTCAATAATTTTCGCATGATGACTAGTTTATCATAAATAATTTGCACTTCGTTATTGATGATTCTTGTTTCTGTTGTCATTTGAAATTATTTCAGTTTTTAGTCCTCAATAGGAACACAAATATCTTCTTATTAAGAAAGTTCTTATTTGAAGTTATTTTTTGTGAGTTGTTATAAGAACAGTATTTAGTTGATGCGTTACAGCTTGTGACTTGTGAAGTTCCGAGCACTTCGTTCATCCTAGGACCTTACTATTGTTTTATTATTTCGAGTGCTGAGTCTGCTGACTGCTGAGTATTATTCTCACTTTGCGTTGTACTAACTATAGTGCAACATAAGTGAATATTATAGTGCCACTATGGCACTATAAATGAATACCCATATGTCTTTGCTCCATGTTTATGTGTTTTCCATGTTAAAAAAAAAAGTAAAACAAAAATTTCAATTGGACTTTGTTATTTTTCTCATATTTTAAGTCCAATTGGGAGTGGTTTTTGTATTATTTTACTTCTAATTTAGAGCAAGTTTATGCAGTACTGTGTTTGTTTACAATGAAAGTTGCTAATGACAAGTTAATTAAACTTGAAAACTACTGGGTTAACGAACAGAAAAACTTCAAACCCTTTCACATAAATAACATGTTAACTGATCTTTAAAAAGGTGATATTATTCAATTCATTCAATTCACTTTCAATAGAAGATTTTGCTTTGGATTGCACCAAATCAATAGCGGCCGGGGCTCCGCCCCGGACCCCGCTGGGGGAGCTTACGACGCTCCCCCAGACCCCCTAGTCGGATATGCTCCGCAGTCGCCGCGGCGTATTTTGGCCCCCCCCAAAACAAGGACATTAAGCCGACCCCCACACTTCTTTTTTGACAAATCACACACTGCTGTAGGCCTAGGTCCACACACTATTTTGAAGGTTTCGACCCAGGACATTGTTTTTACAGATTTATCGCACGCAAAATAGAATGCAGCCTACTAAAGAGCGTAAGTTAACTTGAAACTTGTCGATGTAGTAAAACATTGCGGTGGGTGGAAAATCTGACAATGACGTCGCGAGACACGAAATATAATTTACAGTGAATCATCTGCTTTGTCTCTGAATGTTGACTTTCGTACTAGATCACCTCACGTTCCAAAGTGTTTATGGCTTTTCGCAATAGCACAGGTATGGGCAATTCCAAATGCCCACTGCCCTGTTGCTTCCATGAAGCCAGGGGCTTCTGTCCTTCCTAAGCAGCTGGGCTCAATCCATCTTCTTCCCCCTCTTCCTGGGTCGGCCTTCCCTCTCGGCAATATGTTATCTAGTCCATTCCTCTGGTGAATGAAGGTTTCTAAGATGGCGAGGGTTTGGGGGAGCGATGCTCTCCGTAAGGATTTTTTCAATTTCCGCCTTGCAATTTTAGCATTTTGAGTCTTTGAGCTGTCATTTTTACAACTACAATATTAATTTCAATGGAGGAATTGCTGAAAAGAGTAGTCTATAGGACTTAATAAATAGGGCTATACTTAACAATAATATTTTTGGAGCTTCCACATGGTAGGCTTAGACCTAATGGTACTATAGCTGTTTACGATGCATCCTAACAAAATTACTCTAATACTTCAGTGCTGATAAAAGAGTGGTTTGAGATTTCGATTATTATACCTATAATTTTTTTCTTTATTTATCAAGTTCAGCAACTCAGTTCTTCTGGTGATAGACTACACGATAATGAATAGAGTAAACTTAGGCCGATCGAAAATTATAGCGGTTTATAGCCTATTTGTTGCAATTCAATCAGCTTAGGGCCTATGTCTATTGTCCAAAACGGTTCTGAATTGCTGACCAAGATACAATTAGCAGAAATTGTTACAAATGGTACACAGACCAGGCAGGAACTACCAAACCACATAATATTAAACTGCTATGCATTGTGCTTAGCGACTCTGATCAATGTGCACTGCGAGATGCATTACACAAATTTAAGGATCTAGTAAAATGCAATAGAATGAAAATACAATGTAGGCCTTGGCAATAATGATGTTGTTTTACAAAGTGTTCAAGGAACACAACATATTGAAATTTAGTCTGAAATTTGAAATATAGCCTAACACTGGAGAGAAGCCATTTAGCTGTACAAAAATAGTATTTGTACAAGTAGACCTATTAATATTAAATCATATTCATTATAATAATTATGATTGTCTCATTTATTAAAATAATAAATAATATTATTGTATTCACATAATCGTATATTTGATTATGGTATGCTATTATTATACATGTTCATGTGGTGCAAACATTTAGACAGTAGGTCTATAGCTAAAAACTATTACCATTCTGTCAACATTTTCTGTGGGGGGGAAGTCATTTCTGGGGAACTTCCCTAGAGATGCCTATAGATTGAACACTGTCCTTCGTGGCCGGCTTTCCCCCCTACCGACGTGAGGTTTGGCTCTGATTCCCCTTTATTTTTCACTGGGCTCAAGCTGCGCCCACCATGTATAGGGATAGAAGCCCTGCATACAGCCACAGCCAGGTAAATGCACGATCTGTTGATTCTGCGAGTTGAGTACTACATTGGAAGTGCCTCTTCCGCAGGATCTTTATTCAACGCAGCCGAATTAAAATAATCCAATTGTTACTAAATCAAGAGGTATTGAGAGGTGACTGAAATGAAACCAATCAACAACCAAGATCTCTTGGAGAAAATTTGGTAAAAATGGTAACATCACTGAAAGTGACTGTTTCATAAAAGTTGATGTTAATGGTGCAGATTGTACTGAAATGACTGTTCCAAACGTACAATTTATGCGAGTCCACTTTCTAGACAGCATAACGTCCTTAATTCTCTATCTTGCGTTTGGATGCCTCGGTCGTGCATTAGGCTTAATTGATGACGTACGATCTATATTGATGAAACATTATAACTTCAATGCTTATTCTTTATCAGATCCCATTTTGGAATCGTTCTTGTATTATGTTTGGGACATGGACGAAGTATATATAAAAACAAATTGCTCTGCTTCAGGCTCGGTTTAAAATAATATTATGTGAAATACAAAACGTAGATACTTGTCACATTGCCTGAGTGCATTGAGTGGCTTCGTTTGATGAACGGACTGGTTGGATAGGTGGATACGATGGATAGATAGACAGACAGATAGAAAGATAGCTAGATAGGTAAAGCCTATTATAGACAGATTGATAGGTTTACAGACATATGAATAGATATATACACTAAATGGGGCAACTTACCAAAGCTGTTTGATAACAGTTATTTGAGATGAGGCTTTAAAAAACATTTTAAAATATTCGTTTCGTTATGTTTTTGGGTCGTCAAAAACAGTGGGTGGGCTCACTAAAATTGACATAACGTTTGTTCTGTCTGAAATATTTTGGTCATATTTGGCTATTGTACGTATATATGAATTGCCTTTAAGCATGTGAAACTTGATTAAGAAATTAATTCGCACTTCTGTACTTATTTACCATACTTCTTAGATGTTGGCACAAAACCTTAGGGGCCGTTTTTCGCACACCTCGTATGTACAGGGCCGGATTTAGGCATGGGCTACACGGGCTCCAGCCCATGGGCCCCCACCACTTAGGGGCCCCCACCAGTTGAAGTTTTATTATTTTTAAATTAAGGAATGAACCA